>JAPWDM010000002.1:59697778-60297778 GCA_035578155.1 Brachynemurus nebulosus
ATGGTGGGTCCAGAACTTATTTTCTTATTTTCTCAAAAACTAACTAACCTAGAATAATAGTTCAAAAACCTTTTTTATGTGATTTTTTCCGTCTTTGCAATGGTGTATAAAAATGTTGCAAAAACTTTTAAATTATAGCAAATTTTGGCAAAAAACTAATTTTTTGCAAGAACAAAAACCATGTTCCTGGCATCCGACGTGTCTGGCTGAAGAACTCATCCAAGATTTTTGAATTTCCAACGTTCTCACCAAATTTGGTAAGCCTAGGACATTTCGTTCGAGAGTTATCGTGCTGATACATAAATACATATATATATATACATATATATATATATATATATATATATATATATATATATATATATATGTATTTATGTATCAGCACGATAACTCTCGAACGAAATGTCCTAGGCTTACCAAATTTGGTGAGAACGTTGGAAATTCAAAAATCTTGGATGAGTTCTTCAGCCAGACACGTCGGATGCCAGGAACATGGTTTTTGTTCTTGCAAAAATATATATATATATATATATATATATATATATATATATATATATATATATATAAATTTTAGTGAATATTATTTTTGGTTTCTAGGGACCTCAAAACAAAATTCTGCCATATTCCCGGGCTCAAGTCGTGTCATGAGACCTACTGGAATAGCTAAATTTCTGGAAATTCGCTAAAATCAGATTTGAAGATATAATCGGTCTTAAGCCTGAATCATACTTGAAATAATAAGTTTTTTTATACATTTATAATCAAAATGCGAAAATTTTGTAATAAAATAAGAATCATTTTCAACTCTCGTCCCGTTTGTACCCTCACAATTTCCCGTTTTTTTCGTCGTGAAATAAAATGCAAATAAAGTTTTGTATATCTGTATGTTAAATATTCACGCTAGTGACGGTAGCAAATACATATTTTAACAGTTTCGACAATTATCGTTGGTAATAAAGAAACTTACTGAAAAAATTATGATTTTCAGTATTATTTTTATAGGTACTTTTTATTTTCACGTATATTTTTATTTTGCTTACTAAAATAAACTTTTTATTTACTATTTTATAAACATATAAATAAATTTTTATTGACATTAATATTCCAACATAACCTACCTATGTGTTCACACATAATACATATACATATAACCCTACAATCATACGTACTCGTCAAAACGACGAACGAACTTCTCTACCTACTCCAATACTACAACTTGTCGGTGCCTGCTTGCTGTGAAACTTCTGTTATCTAATTTATTTGTTATTATAACACATAAGACGTATAAATTTTGTTTATAGCTATTGTCGTTTTTTTTATACTGAAATAGTGTGCGTCAAAAGGACGACGATGTATGATTAATCCATATTTTTTTTAAAGATTTTGTACTCCACATATAACAGTTTTCCTAATTTTTCTAAAATTTATTAAAGATATGGATGTTATAATTAATTTATTCAATGATTATGATAATGTGAAAGATGATTACAGCTGTTTGATTTATAGAGACGACATAATACTGAAGTTTTAATATATTGAATCGAAAACTAAAGAATGCCTTTCAAGTGACTTAATAAAAGGTTAACAATTTATTTTATGGAAAATATTTTAATTTTTATTATTTTTTGAGATCTTATTCTAAAAATTACTAACAAATTTTACAAAATTTACAAATGTGCCTAATGGGGAAATAACTACATATCTATAGGAATATTTATGACTGAGAAATTTCACATTCTGTAAAGTCACACATGTCCACTAACTCATAATAGTTCATAAATTAATTATTTAAACGACATGTTTTATGATACAATTGATGTATTTATCTATTTTTTAATTTTTATGGTGAAAATATACTTTGATAAAAAGATTAAAAAATTAATAAATATTTATATTAAGAAATTTTTCCAAATGCAATTTTTTTTAAATATTTTGTTCGCTTTTGTAGTAATGTTATGTAAAAAAAATGTTTTTTGCAAATAAACTCTAAAATTCCCCGTAAAAAGTCCATTCGTCGAAACGACGCCGATGTATGATTAACTTGACTCATAGACCAACGTATGATTCTAGGGATAATGTAGATAATAGCAAATTATAATAATGTGAAATTTTTACTTTGGTATGTTTATTTCGATAACTAAATATGGAAAACTTTGCGACTGCAATTTCGTAAATTGTCACCTTTTTATGGGACCTACCACCAGCGACAGACAAGGTATTACTAGAGCGCATTTATCTCATTATATTTTAATAAGAATTATAATAAAATTAAAGAAAATTTTTTTTTAAAAGCTTTTATTTAACTTGCTACATTAAGTATGTTTATTTAGATCAAATCTTCGAATGAAAATTTAGACAGGTTCTAATTGAGCTAGAGGTTTTAAATTTTGCATACGTGTATAACCTTGATGACAATGCAATATTGTATAATTAGTTTTGCCCTAAATCGTACCAAACCCAAAATTGTTGATTTTTAGTCCTGTGCAACTTTTTGACATTTCGAATTGTCAAATTTTGTCCATTGATTTTACATTACAATTTTTTGTTTCCATAGTTATGTTTGTATAGGGTAAATTAACCGATTAAAATATATAGGTAAAAAAATTACTTCTTTAATTTTTTTTTAAATTAATTGTAATCAGGCTAAAAAGTAGAAAATAAATTAAAGTAAGAAAAATGTTTTCTAAGAAAAAGCTTTTATTTAAAAATGGGCTAAAAGAAATAAAATAACTTTCGAGTGAAATTTGAAGCAATATGCAACATAATTTATGAAAGCTTGAGGCGTTTAATTAAGTCTGGTAACTACTGAAAAATAAAATAGTTACAGTTATATCCAAAACATCCAAAACAGAAATAATTAATGATAACGCCTCAAGCTTTTATAATTTATGTTGCATATTGCTTCAAATTTCACTCGAAAGTTATTTTATTTTTTTTAGCCTAATTTTAAATAAAAGCTTTTTCTTAAAAAACACTTTTTTTACTTTAATTTATTTTTAAATAATTTAGTAATTTTCGTATTTTATTTAGTTAATTAAAAATTTAAAATTAGTGTAAAATTCATAAAAACAGCGAAAGAATCTTAAAGAGTTAAAGTGTACGATTATTAACATTTCATTTAAAGGATTCTATGACATTTAATATAGAATTTTAATACAGACCAAAAGCATGATCTAAACAAAATTTATACCATTTTTTCCATGCTACATCATATTGCTTCAAGACACTTGCTGATAATGATGTGATTAATACTTTAGCTGCAGAAGATGACATGCCTGTGCTTAATAAGCTATTCCAGATAATAAACCTGCCACCAGGGTAATTTTCAAATGTTTTTTCCTTTTGCTGGAAAGTGAAAATCAAATCATCTATTTGTTAATAGAGTCCCTATAATAAATAGAGTCCTGACATGTGTGCTGAACGCTGATTGGTTCCGGTATTTTCTGTCCACAGTTTCCGTAAAATACATTAGAAATAAATTAAATATTAACAAAAATCATTTAAATTAACCTAGAAAGAATAATTAAATTAAATATTTTTAATTTTTCATTAATTCATAACTTATTAACAATATTTATGTACTCAAAAATATTTACTCAAACATGTGATAATTAATTTTGAAGCTTCCCGCTCTGTTTTGGACAGAAAATGGATGACATGTCACGACTCTTATTTATTATTATAGGGACTCTATTAATCCTGTTAACAAATCATTGGTAGTGCCATCTACCAAGAGTATTGAAAACTAATATATTAGCAGTAGTGGCATCTATGATAATACAACTGCAACCACTGTAGGTAACGATGAAGATATCTACATACATAACAATTTCCTGTTACATTGATATGAGAATGCGTATATACCATACAATAGATGGAGTACACATTATCTTTTTTATAGAGTCCCTATAATAAATAGAGTCGTGACATGTCATCCATTTTGTATCCAAACAGAGCGGGAAGCTTCAAAATTAATTGTCATATGTTTGAGTAAATATTTTTGAGTACATAATTATTGTTAATAAGTTATGAATTAATGAACAATTAAAAATTTTTAATTTAATTATTCTTTCTAAGTTAAATTAAATGGTTTTTGTTAACATTTAATTTATTTCCAATGTATTTCACGAAAACTTTGGATAGAATCAGCGTTCAGCACACATGTCACCACTCTATTTATTATAGGCACTCAATTTTTTGAAGCAAATCGCCACATTGGTTAACACCCGAGAGTACAAAGGTAACGCAACTATCTCTATCGTGTAATCTGTAGTGTGCAATTCTGTGTAAATTAGGCTACTTAGTAGTCACTCTCTCCGTGACAGTGGATGAGTTTAGGTCAATCGCAAGTCAATTGTGTTGATTGTTGTTGTCATTGTTATAACCTCCACACAGAACCATATACACGCGTGTAGTATCATACATATGTATGCGATAGCACGGCTACCACCACCTGCGATGATTCACACAAAGGCAGATCACCGCACAAATACAAAGTAAACCTAGTGCACGTATATAACATATTTTCTATCCCTTACTGGTGACACTGGTTTTACTAGTATAGAGATAGATATGTTGTCTCTGGTACTCTGGAGTTAATACCTTTCATAACCTACCTTTTTAATTTGTATACGATCATTGTTGTAATTTGAGACTATTTATTAGCTCTTTAAATGATTGAGAAGAGTTAACTGGTCCTGCAATATGGCGGCTCAAAATGCTTTGATATGTATACATTCACTGGTACAAGTGCCGCCATCTGTGACAGATTTTTGAAATACGGTATATTTTTAAATAATGTTTAGTTTTATCAACATAGTTTAGTATAATTTATATTTTGTAAATTTCTAGGGTTTACTTTGTTGATGTTGGGATCTTTGATTTCTTCTTTTACTTTTTTTGTAAGCTTATCTATTGTACTCATCACTGGCAGTAAAAAGTCCGGCATTTTGAGACAAAAAAATTTTTCCATATGGTTTGTTTAAGAGTTAATAAATATTCTAACAATAATTATAACAACAAGTATAACATCAATAAATATAGAAAAAATTTTAATTTAACCTTATTTAGCCGCCATATTGGTCAACACTTTAACCCTTTTTTTGGCTTGATTTTCATATACATACATTGAATTTATACGTGACTCCCTCTATCTAATTAATACTCAGCGTCCAGTTAGCAATGGTATAAGAAGTTATCTTTGGTATGAAAAAATACGTCAAATGGAACAGACTTAAAAATAACAAAGTGACGTAAATGTGTGAAACGTGAAAATGTAATCCTAACCTATTTATTTTTATATTTTATATAATAAAAATGTCTGTTTGTAATGAAATTATTGAAGATATTGAAGATTTAATATCTTCACAGGATTTAACACCCAAAGAACGCTATAGTAGTCGAAAACACATAAAAGTACGGGCCAAGAAAAAACAACCCACTAAGGACGACGATGAAATTCAAATTGAGAAAAGTATTTTAACCAGCATTATCCCAGGCACACAAAGTATTTACGTAAAGACATGGGGCTGTGCACACAATAATTCTGATTCGGAATATATGGCTGGACAGTTAGCTTCATATGGCTATAATTTAACCGAAAACAAACATGAAGCTGACTTGTGGTTACTTAATAGTTGCACAGTTAAAAATCCGGCCGAAGATCATTTCAGGTAAACCTAAATAAAACTGCTGAAAGACCTTTAAGACTAGAGTTTTTCAGTTAATCTGTTTCAATAGGAACGAAATTGAAGCTGGCAAAAAAGCTGGTAAACATGTAGTAATCGCTGGATGTGTGCCACAAGGAGCTCCAAAAGCTAATTTCATGCAAGGATTAAGTATAATTGGGGTACAACAGATTGATCGTGTTGTTGAAGTAGTCGAAGAAACACTTAAAGGTAAATTTAATGGAAAAATTAATAATTTAGAAATTAACCCATTAGTGACCACAATATTACACGTAATACCGTGGGAAAGTCAATTTTACGGGCTGTTTTTTAAATTAGAGGTATTGAAATACGCTCTTTGAACCTTTCTCTCTCCGCCTGTGTAAAAATTACCATTAAAAAGCTT
Source organism: Brachynemurus nebulosus (assembly GCA_035578155.1). Taxonomy (NCBI): domain Eukaryota; kingdom Metazoa; phylum Arthropoda; class Insecta; order Neuroptera; family Myrmeleontidae; genus Brachynemurus; species Brachynemurus nebulosus. The sequence continues at coordinate 59,703,851 of JAPWDM010000002.1, forward strand.
CCAGTTGAACTGTTATAAGTATTTAAAAAAGGGTATGCAATGCGCAATGCAGGTTGCCACAAATTTTTGCATTGATTTTTAAATTTATTAAATATTACTTAATTTAAAAAACCTTGTCCGAGTGTTAGTAAAATATATGTTTAAAGTATTAAAAATGAAATAATTGATAAAAATAAATAATAAAATTGAAAATTTCAGCAGAGAACTGACAGATATGTTTTAAAATACGCTGGGTTGTAACGTAATCAAAGAGTAATACCTTGTAGAGATTATTCCACGTATTTTGTTACAAGTATTTCGTGGCTAACTTCGTAAATGAAAGATAAAGATAATTAATTCGAAAATAGTTAAACAAAGAAGGAATGAAATCCGACTTACGATTTAGTAGTTTAATAATATATTAATCCTTTTAGAAATTTTGACAAATTAAATGGAAATATAGGAAATTCATTGGGATATTTCGAAAAGATTTTGCGTGTAGACTTTCCTGAACATAATAAAAATTAAATATTCTCAATAAGAATAACCCGACATTGAGGTGACATATACATTTACTTTTAAGTAATGTAACCACTTTTATTTTCGTAGTGTCAGTTTTAAAAAGTCCAGAATAATAAATTATTTTAATATATTCATTTCATATTTCCCGCCAAATTTTTTATAGACACCACGACCCAGAATATTATATATAATACGAGCCTTTACTATTACCCTGAGAAGGATACAAGGATCATCTTTGGGGATTTACTTTATAATGCCACTCTAGATTTTTGCATGAAAATTCATCAAAATCCGACCAGTAGAAAGAGGAGTGGAATTTAATGGGTTAAATATCATATTTTTAGGACACACTGTACGTTTGTTGGGTACGAAAAAAGATCATGGTAAAAAAATTGGCGGAGCTTCGTTACAATTACCAAAAGTACGGAAGAACCCACTTATCGAAATTATTGCGATTAATACGGGATGCTTAAACCAGTGTACATACTGCAAGACCAAACATGCTCGAGGCGATCTAGGTAGTTATCCACCCAAAGAGATTGTCGCAAGGGCCGTGCAAGCATTTCAGGAGGGCGTTGTCGAAATATGGCTCACGTCCGAAGATACTGGAGCATATGGAAAAGATATTGGAACAAATCTCTCGGAATTATTATTTAAATTAATCGAAGTTATACCAAACGGTTGTAAAATGCGTGTTGGTATGACGAATCCTCCGTATATTAAGGATCAATTGACCGATATTGCAAAGGCGATATCACATCCTGCGTTGTACAGTTTCATACATATTCCGGTACAATCTGGTAGTGATAATGTTCTGGCCGATATGAAGCGAGAATATACTCGAAAGGATTTTGAAGATGTTGTTGACTATTTGAAAAAGGAGTAAGTTATTAAATAACTTAAGTTTACACTGACAATAAATGTTTCCATAATCTTTGTTAAATATGTTACATCAAGAAAGTGATTGTCACGAAAAAAATTTGATAAATCGAAGAAAAATTGATTATATAATTCGACGATGTTAAAGAATAATATTGCTAAAAACCTATTTCTTCTGTTGGTGATTATGCAGTAGCACGACGTAATCTATTTTTGACCATAAAAAAATAAATATTCCTGTTATAGCACCCTGCATAGCACAGCTAATTTTCGTTTACTAGTTTTTCTTGGAAACCAGTTTACATAGAACAAGGGAGGGTTTAAAATCTTTTTTATGTGACTTTTTCTCATCTTTCTAATGGTGTACAAAAATGTCACAAAAACTTTTGAAATTAGATAAATTTTAGCAAAAAACTAATTTTTTTCACGAAAAATGCCCAAAAAACCTTATTTCGGGCATAGGACGTGTTTGACCATAAGGAACTTGTCCAACGGTTTGGGACTTCCAACATTTTCACCAAAGTTCACAAAAGTAGTCTAGTGACCTTCTTTTTGGTCGTTTTACATTTTTTGAGGATCCCTTCCCTCCGCCAAGCCCCACTGGATCTCTTAAAACACCATTAACAATGTCGTTTTATATATATATATATATATATATATATATATATATATATATATATATATATATATATATATATATATATATATAAATTTTAGTGAATTACATTTTCGAGTTCTAAGGTCCTCAAAACAAATACTGTTTCGGACTCAAGTTGCACCATGACAATGGCTGTAATAGCTGAATTTTCAATTCGAAAATTTTCTAAAAGAAAAAAGTTAATAGTCCGATTTTAATTATGTTTAGATGTTTTGTATTATCACAACAAATTGTTTCAAAAAAATACTATAACTCAAAGCCAATACTGGAAAGCTTGGCCAATTTGTTATATTTGAAAATATCATATATTAATAAGTGAGCAAGGGAGCACCGTTGGAATCTCATTTGTAAATAATTACTCTTTGCCCGAAAGTGAGTTTTCAGTGGTACTCCTCGTCCACTTATTTCTATCAATTTAACAAAATTTTCTCAACCATATTTGCATCGAATTGTAATATTTTTTTTTTTTTTTAACCACAAAAGCCAAAAATAAGTGGAGCCATACTTTCGCATAATTACCTAAAAAAAAGAAAAGCTAATGAATACTGAGGCTCACGTTAAAATGTGTAAACATCCACGCTATAAATTGTGAAAATGATCGCACAGCTAATTCACATGTACTGGGTTCGCTGTAGCTCCAAGCGTCCATATAGATGGTTACACATCAAAAGTTTAACAAAAACTAGGAATATGAAGACTACTACTGATATTTAATTTTAGGGTACCAGGAATAACAATTGCTACAGACATTATTTGTGGATTTCCCACAGAAACTGAAGAGGACTTCAATGAAACAATGTCTTTATGCGCCAAATATAAGTTTCCAAGTCTGTTTATCAACCAGTTCTTCCCTAGACCAGGTACTCCAGCTGCTAGAATGCCACGAATACCCGCACAACAAGTAAAACAAAGAACCAAAAGGCTGACGGATCTGTTTTATTCGTATGAACCTTATGGTCACAAGGTATTTTTTACATTCGATCCAAAAATAGACCAAATTTTAACCTTTAATTTTTTTTAGATTGGTGAAATTCAAAATATTCTGGTTACAGAAATATCTCACGATAAACAATTTTATGTTGGACATAACGAATTTTATGAACAAGTACTTATACCCAAAAAAGAAGAATATATGGGTAAAATGGTTAAAGTAAGAATTAAATCAGCTACAAAATTTTCAATGATGGCAGAACCTGTTTCGAATGAGTTGGTCAAACCGGGATTAAATGAACCACTCCGAAAAGGGGAAATATCGGGAATTACAGTTTCGCAAACTAAATCAAATTTTTATTACGCGTTAGCAGCTGTTGTTGTTGCGTTTTTCTTTCGAATTATTTGGATTTTATTTTTGTGATTATTTTTTTAAATAAAAAAATTATTTAAATATTATTTTTGGTGTTGTTATTTCTCTAAATGGAGAACCTTTTTATATTTTGAAAAATAAATTATTCCTCAAAATTTTCTAAAGTAGTAACTAACCTATTAATACCTGCAGAAATTGAAAGTCCAGATTAGGTTTATGTGTTCAGTTAATTTGTGAAGCCACATGATGCAATTTCGTTCTCAATAATATATTTAGAACTGAACTAGCTGTTGAATAGTGTAATAACATGTAGTGGACCTCGCGTAACGACTTTTACGCTGGTCCACTTAATTTAATGGACGTTCGACGTCTTATATAAAAATTTAAGCAGGAAACGCAAAATAAATTTATCAGAGGTGAAATGAATAAAAATACTAACAAAGGATAAAACAAGATAAAATAGTATTAAAATTTATTCTTGAGTTTTTTTTTTTTAAACTAGTATTATAAAATCCGTTCACAATACAATAAATCTCTTTCAAATTTTTAATTGTCTATTTTTATATTTTCATTTAATTCGCTCGAACTTAAAAATTAAATTATATTAATATCAAACCTATATTTTAGCGGGATACGCAAAGCGCAAAAGCAGTACCTAGTTTATTTTTTTTTTTTCGTCTAGTTAACTACTAGTGTATTTATTTTTTCTTTTTCTCAGGAGTTAATACACTGATATTGAATTATTATTCGCACAAAATATAAACCGTACCCCGATCTTCACGGATTGAATTTTATTGAGTGTTTTCCATTTAGAAGACACAAACGACTAATTTTTTTTTTAATTTTACTGTAAAACTAACCTTTTAGATGCAATTAAAAGATTACTATTGCAATAAAATTTTTTAAAATCGAAAACACTATGGCAGACAGTCAAAATTCTCAAAAGTCTGGAGAATGTAAAATATCCGTCATAAAAGCCATGTTTTATCATTAATTTATACATTAATACTTAGTAAAATTCAGACTGAAAAGTTTCAACGATATTTTTACGCAGACAGAGAAAAGGAATGGTCTTACAGGTAATATGTTGGTCTCTAATGAGTTAAATATACGTATTAAGAAAAAACTCGACTGTATAAAACAAAACAATCTTTTATTTTATATCCTTTATATAAAAAATTAATTTTCAACATATAATTTCATAACTTCTTCTATATTTGAGTTAATTTTCTTATTGGTCCAATCTTCTCGAATGTCATCAAAGTGATTATCAAAATCAATCAACATTTTCTGCGTTTTCTCTCTGACTAGAGACATTACGGCCATATCAGCATCAGTTGGATACAAATTCACTTTATCGGTGGCACGCCATTTACCATCAGCTCCTTGCTGAGCAACTTTTAACGGGAATTCACGTGACTTTTGATATGGGTTTAATTTGTAATTGTCGACCTATCAAAATTATTTTTTAATTAATCTAAAAATAAGTCGGGAAGGATATTTTATTTAAATAGTTACCACTACAAGACACGCTTGGCTGAAATTTTCGGCAATTTTGTCAGCGATTTTATGATTCGATTTCTCAATACTGTTATTTCTTAAATTCTCACTAGCGGTATAGTAACCGGCTATCATTAAACCTTCATTTGTAGCCCATTGATCAATCTGAAATTACATCATAAAAAAAAACTAATAATAGATTTTAAAAAGATTAAGGAATTTATTGATTACTTGTGTTAAAGCAATTTCTGCCATTGGTGACACATATAAGCAATCATGAAACAGGGGTACACAATCGACAAAATCAATTGTTTTAGATTTTCCTGCTGAATTTGATTTTATTAGCAAGACACCATTTACAGCACAATGTGGATATTTTGCAGCATGAAGAATAATTTTTGCGTATGCTCGAACCGAAAATTTTATATCAGCCATGTCTCTTGTAACTTGACAATTTTACATCGTTTTAAAGTTGACATAAGTTATCAGAAAACGAGCTGTCATTCTATCTCATCAGTACCAACCTGAGAAAACAAGAATGATAAACCAAAGATATATAACATATATAATATGTATTCATATTTAACTCCTTTAGGACTAATGACGAGCTTAGCTCGTCATACTTATTTTTAGAAATAATTCAATTGAGTGTGCATTGCCTTATATCGGTAACTGGAGGTTGTATAGTAAAAAGCAGTATATTGTAAATAACTTAGCAAAACGTACCAAACTTGCAATTATACTTATAAAGATATTTAATTTTTTATCTAAAATATTGGAATATGTGGCGATATTAAAAGTTAAACCACAGAACAAAGTTAAACGTTTGATAATAAGCACTGTTAGTTTAAGGTTGTCCTTTTCCTGGCAAATTAATGTACAGTTAATATAGATCTATACATTTTTGTAACGTTTTCAAACATCTTGACACTTTATTGTAAATCAGCATAAAAAGAAGCAGACTCAACATAAGTTATATTTTTTCCATTAGCTCTTTATGTTTTAATTTTTTTGTACTTCTTGTGTTAATATGTATGCAATACTGGATTAGATTGTTAGATACTAGGGATTCAGAATCGTTAAATTTAGATACGCGAACTGCAATCAAAAAATAATTATTCCAAGTCGACAAGATTTATATCTAATTTTTTTATAATTCACAGAATTTGTCCTAATTCACAAAGTTTACGAAAAACATATTTTTTGGAATGTAATATTTATTCTTTCATATTAATTGATTGGGCCAATTCGTATCGGCGTAAGTATACTGTATACGATGTATACCGAACGTTAATACTTGACCCTTCCCTCTAGAACATGGAAAGTGAGACAGGAATATACAAATATCTCAAAAGTAAGCCAAGTGCTCTTAAAAACAAGTGTAACGTGATTAAAAATAAGAGCAAGCGACTTTGGCTTACGCCGATACGAATTGGCCCACTAGTTTCTAAGTAAATATGAATAATAAATTTCGAAGTGCTAGTATTTCTTTAGTTACCAACTGCAGCCGACTTGTAGTAGTCATTCCATTTGTCAACAGATGCTAAGTATTAACCACAGCTTCATTTTATTTCGCAATATATACATACCGGGTGTTTCAAGCAACTAAGAACATATAAATTTTAACACAGGGAAAATTTTATATGATCAAGGGGTGCTTTATTTTATTATTATTTAATATTTAGCAAAACTTTAAATAATATCGCGTTAAAATAATGTTTAAAAGTAATTAAAAGACAATAGCAGTAAATTTATTAAGATAATTATAAATAAATCTATATGAAAATTAAAAATATATATGAAAATTAAAAATAAAACTTGAATAGTTTTCAATAAATTATTTATTATTAAAGATCATAAGTGACAATAGACATTTGACAATACACAGTACGCCACATTACCGAATAAAATATTTAAATAATAATACATTTCTTTGTTAACAATGGTTTTTAGGGTTCCATTTTAAAATTTTTATAGTTGAAAAATACATTTTCAACATTTTTCTTAACACAATAGGCCAGGATAATAATACATCATTTCAACTAGGAACATCAAAATCTAATTTATAATATTGTGTTTTATCCTAAAAATGAATACATTATAAAAATTTGAAATAGAAGCAAATCAATAAGTCAATACATAAATATCAATAATATTAAAAATTGTTGATTGTTCTGGATTTAGTCACGTGTGATTTCCTTTTGCAAAAATATCTTTCAATTTTTAATAGAATTCACTAATTTTATTGATATTTATATACTAAATATGCATTTCGCATTTAATATATTTACACTAAAACATTTTTTAATAACATTGTACAAATTATGTTCCTTTGTCATTTAATTAATTGTTTATTAATTTTTATTTTTAATTTTTAATATAATTTTTGTATTGTACAATATTATTATTTTTATGGCATTATGAAAAAAATGTGAAAAGTTGTGTGATAACATTTTTTTAGACAATTAAGGACTTTTACTACATTTTATATTATTTGGTGTTAATTTATTTTATATTTTGTTTTAATATTTTTTTTTTTTAAATAAATAGTAGACAACAATATAATATAACATTAAATTCTATTCATGGACGGTAGTAACAGTAATACATATTTTTAAAGCATAAAAAAAAAAAAAATAAACGTCAAAAAAATATTGAGCTTAAACCAGTTTGGATGGTTTTACCACAGGGTTATTATTACACTAAATAAATTAGAATAAAAATATTGCTTTAATTGTTGTGAGCAAAAATATAAATTAGAGTTATTTAGAAGCTAAATATCGGTAATATGAAAAATAAATTTGATGTTAAAAATTTTATTTTTTATTTATTTATTTATTTAATTTTTAATATTAAGTTTGTTATTTTCTTTTACCATAATTAAACATATAAATTTTCATTTTTAAATTCACATAACAACAACGTTTCAGTTTTAAATTCTGAGTATTTATTTTATTCAAAATTTTCAATTTAACTCAAATCAATTTCAAAAAAAAGTTTCAAAAATTTTTAATATTTTAATTTTTGTGCTGTTGTAGAATTTTTTAAATTTTGTGTATTGGATCAAAATTATAATAATGATAGTACAAACTAAAAGTTAAGAACACGTACCTAGAATGACTGATTTCACTTATGTCATCAGCATCATATTATTATTATAAACTTTTTATAAAACACCATTTATTGAAAAATTTAAAATTTACGTTCTCAAAGTACGTGTTTTAAAATTTACGAATGAATTGTAACCGGTACTAGTCAATTATCGATATAACTAAAAATAAATTTAGTTTTTGTGATAATAAACAATAAAAAATACATCTCAGCATTATTTGAAAATGCTTAAAAACTATTAATGTTTCATGTTTTATAACAATTAACTTTAACAATCTCTTTTGGTGCTTAGGGGAAACATATTTCTATATCGATTTAATAATTATTTTTAATGAATTTTAGTAATAATTATGCAATTTGAAGGGTAGAAATAGAAAAACTACAACTAAAAATCAATCATTTGAATGTAATATCAAAAAGGAAAGTGTTTTCTCCAAAAAAACTATTATTAAAATATTTTATAAAAAGATTAGTAATTTTTTTCAATTTCAAAAAATGATTACCTTTTTAGCAGTTACACATTTTCTTTATTCTACCCTGTACCTAGATCTTATTTTAATTTTACTAGTATTAATTTATTTGTTATACTTTCTTAAACAAAGAAAGTAATTTTTGAAGTTTTTGATACTATAATAAAGATGCAAGTGATAAAATTTTTAATTCAATTGCTGGATTTTACGAATTATTTCTTTAACTAGCAAGGCTTTTTTATTTTTGCATGTATGTTTAAAATACTTTTAATTTTACTGAAATTTTGTCAGGAATTGAAACAGGTAACTTTTAATGATGTTAAGAAAATTTTTATAAATTTTATTTGAAAAGATCCTCCCTTTAGATATTATTTTTAATGATTTGATCAAAATTATTAAAAATAATTTTTTAAATTTATGTCTTACTTTAGAAGTAAAAAAAAAAAAAAATAAATCAGTAAATTAATAATACTTTGGACATACATTCGAATAAAAGCTTTAAGGTAACATTATTTTTTTTATTAAGTACTAGTTGAAATAACATTAGGATAACTTCTATAAAAATTTTATGAACAAATATATATTTCGTATGTCATAGATTCAATTTTTTCATTATTTTATTTGCATAATTACATATATTCAATTAGTATGTTTAATTATTTTATATTACTCGCCCTTATATCCTTATATATGCCAACAACTATTTAAGAAATAAACACGTTTTTTTTACAAAATAAAAATAAAATATATTTCTAATACAGCTAGAGGCACTAGCACGCAAATAGCGTATTATAAAATCTATAAAATAAATAGCTATTTTATAATTTCATCAAATACATTATTACATTTTAAGCAATTTTTTGCCAAGCAGATCTTTTAACATTTTTATAAATCTTGAACCGAAACAATCTAAAAAAAAATTATCAATTCGATTAAGAAGAGAGGGGAAGACAGAGTTATTTATATCAAACGAGTATAAAATTCTAGAATCGATTCGAGCGAATTCATATATTCGATTAATCGTTAATTAATTGTAAATTATTTTTCGCTTCTAAAATCATACAATTTTAAAGCAGTACTCTGTACCTACAATCTAATCTGCTTAGCTAAAATTAAAAAGAAAATTTTTAATAATAAGAAAACTAGCACCGCATTATATGCTTCAACAACTATTATCGAATGTGGACGATTATAATCTTATTGTTATATAAAATTTTATAACATCACCTTTTAGAATTGAACCTTTACGTTTATCATATCAATTAGCAGACGCCAGTGCCAACGATGATGTAATTTATTTAACAATTGTATAATTTTTATATATCTCTAAAAGCGTCTAGAAAAAATTTTCAATAATTCTACAATTTTGTTTTAGCTAGCCTAGCATTTAAACTATATATAAAATCATTCAAATTTCTAGTTTCCAGTCCGATCAATATTATGTAATATTATCTCAGATCCTTTCATTATTTATTTATTTATTATTATTTTTTTTTTTTTGTCAATTAGAATTAAGTAACAAATATTACTAAAAAAATATTCTTACTGAAAAAATTAAACTAAATTTTGAGGAAAATTGTAATATTTGAATACCATTAGTTATTTAAAACTATTATTTTTGGGGAAAATTATTTTGTAAAACTACATATTTTTAATACAATGAAATATCAAAATATCAAGTTAAATTATTTTGGTATTTTGAAAAATTATTTCTTCTATCAAAAAGCAAGGTGAAACATTGAATATTTTGATGAAGATTTGCTAAAAAGGAGCAGAAAAAATATTTTATTATAAAAAATGAGGCGACCCTTTTATTGACACAAAAACTAGAAGCACTGTGCAAACTTCAACTAGAAAAGTCTAGAGTTCTTATTTTTTTAAAAAAAATTAAGTTCTTATATATTTAAAGAATTTAATAAATTATTTATTTCTGAGTGACAAGGGAGTATATTTGTATGACGACTGCTTTCTGATTAAAATTCCTTTTTTATTTATACTTTCGATTGAAATTCGTGGAGTAATGTGGCAAGCTGTGCGTAAAAATGTCATTACTCCCAACTTTCCAGAAGGAATATAATTTTTTCTTTTTTAAGTAATTCACTTAAATCAATGAGCTACTTAAAAACTTGTAAATCGAAATATTATACAATTCAATTTGTTAAAGAAATAAATAGAGATAATAAAAGAATCTATAATTGTGATTTCTCTACGATATTGTTTCATTCATTTTTGATCGGTAATTATTTTTCCGGTATGAATGATTAAATATCACATTTTTAAAAATTTTATCTGCTATAATTCAGAAGCTATAATCTATAAAAAAAATTATTTCACTTATAATTAATTATATTTGTGCTACATTTGCCTTTACTAATAAAATTGTTTAGTATTTCTATAAAAGTTGTAAACAATTTTTTTTTTTTCATTTTTCTATGCAGAGTTGAATCAAAAAGTTCAACTATTTATTTTCAGTATATATTTAAAATAATAAATATATGTATATATTATATTTTTTTATACAATAGAAATTAATTTATTGTACTTTACGGTTATTTTAACTACTGATTATCGTATTAATTAATAAAATACTCCTTTTAAGTATAAAAATAAAATTTAATTTAATTTAAATTTGTTACAAGGTACTTTTATTTACGAGTATTTATATAAAATTTTATCTATAAGAACCACCTAGTTTGAAAAAAAAATATAGGTACATATTTATGTATTATATATACATTTTCGCTTTATAAACAATACGACAGTTCGATATCATTTCAGTTTTGATCTTACTCACGGAAACCCAAAAAATCCAGGACAAATATTTTTCAAACTGATTTTTCATTCATTTTTCACATTAGATCGTAAGGTATATATCTGAAAACTGCTCAGATCAAATTTTAATTGATGGTTTTTGGATATAAAGGAACAAAAATACCGGAAAAAAATTACGAATTTTTTTCTACAACTCTAAATAATCCCTTAATAACTTGAAGTAACCGCATCCGGTATATTGTGATTGCGCGCAACGGTCAGATACCTTCTGGCGTACTGAAATTTGCCCATAAAACGCATGTTGTGATTGCGCGCAACGGAAGGATTAAGGCAATTAAGGCAGGTACAAAAATTTTTAGAAAACTTATCTAACATTAGGGTATATAAATAAATTCTTGGAACGAAACGATTCCAATATCTTCTGTTTTCTTAATGACATTTTGTAAATTTTTATTGGTTGAAGACAGTATAAAATACAGGAATCAAATATTAAATATATATAGTATTTCGAAAATGGAGTTTATGTTAAGTGAACGTGGCAGCAAATTAATTGTAATTATAAATTTTACATTTCGTAAAGATGTACGTGAGGTGTACGAACAAATTATGTAAAGCATCTATTTCTGAATCTGCGAGATTTCCTCCAGAGATGTGGGCTTCATGTAGCCAAAGTCGGGCCACCACCAACGCCTGTGAATCTTTTCATAGCCATTTTTATAAAAGATTTTATTCTCCGCATCCTAATATTTTTGTATTTTTAAATGAATTAATAAATGTTCAAGTAGGAACTTATGTGCAATTGAATAGCTTGCATTTACAAAAAAATATTAAAAATATTAATTATGAAAGAAAATTAAAATATGTATGTTGCGCGCAATCACAGCATACCTTTTTAAAGACGTGCGCGCAATTGCATGAAGGGATTATGACAGCCGCTTGAGAACCCTAACCGCTGCGCGCAATTGCAGCCTGCCCACCGCATCATGATCCCGATGATTTGGATTTCCTGCTATAATTTCTTACGGAGTACAATAATGTTGTTCTTACTATTCCACAGATGCTGTGTTCTCGGACTATAAAGTGTTAATTTATAAGAATTTTTTTACAAAATCAGAATCAAAACTATTAATACTTCATCGAAATAAAGATTTTAAACAAATTTGATATGTGTGTAAATTCACTAAATTGATATTTGATAAGTTTTAGACGCATGAATACGATAAAATTAAAAAAAAATATACTCACAAGAATATAATGGGAAGGAGTTCTAACATTCAAAATTTACGAAAAAAAGTAAATAAAGCTAATAAAAATAAATTCTTAAGTTCGTTTCACATTTAAATCTACAATTAAAAAAATAGTTTAATCTAGCAGAATTAATACTATTTATAGAAAAATATTTTATAGTTATATTTTATTTAACTCATAATTCATAAATTTTATATAAATATTACTATTTTTATTAATTAATACGCTTTTAATAGTTTACATCAAAAAAATATTTTCTTCTTTCATACATATATGAATAATGTTGTACTGTATGGCATTGAGGTTTTTGATCAAGTTTTAGGAGAATATAAAAACAAATTTTATTTCTTATTTCTAAATAATTTTCGAGTATTTATAATAATTTCTGTAATACTGTGTTTACATATTCTTATAGAAGCTTTAATAAGAAAAATTCGAAGTTTTTTTTAAGTTATTGTAATCACTAGTAACTTGTTAGATAAAAATAAGCTCAGATAGAGGTTACAAATGACTAAAAATGAAATTCCTGTAAGATTTTATCCCTCAATAAGGTTTCGTAAACTAAGAAAATAAATATTGCCTGACTCTGAGTTGGTCTGGTGGTTAGCACCCACCCGGGGGAGATTTGTCATCCTACACTAATGCCGCTGCTACACGATGCTACGAACACCCTCCAACATTCGACGTTGGATGGTTCATAGCATCGTGTAGCCGTTGTTCGAACCTACGAGTGTCCAATGTCGAGCGTCAAACATTCGCATTTGGTCGTGTCCCGTTCGATGTCGGTATTCTTGCACCGAGTCAAAGGGATGCTTCGAACGTTTGAAGGTCAATGTTGGTTGCGTTCGTTGGTTGCGCACAACTCGTTCATGTGAAGAGAGACAACATCAGTGTATAACATTAGAGATAACATCAGACAGATAACAGCGTTGTCCACTGAGTACCAACACATCATCATTCGTATTGGATCAAACATTCGACTCACCGTGTAGCAGATACATTCGTCGCACCAACTATCGAACTTAATTGCCTCAAACGTTCGATCGAATGTTGGAAGGAACGTTCGTAGCATCGTGTAGAACCCGCTTAATCAAAATTCATAATTCGTCAAAATGATACACATAACTGTAGCTGTTGTGCACCTAATCAACAGAAAAAGATGTTGATTGAACAGTGATACTTAATGACTTACAGTAACGTAAAAGCCCCTATACCGGAACGCGATCATATGTCCGAACAGTTTTGACGTTTATATATTAACCCTTTGCACTCGAACGGCACCTCTCAGGCACCATCGTATTCTTTACTTCAAATATCACACTAAGGAAATTTAAAAAAATTATTATCAAAATATAATGTTTGTAATATGCAAATAAAAATAAAATATGTAAGTAAACTACTTTTGTTTAAAATACTTATCTTTGATGTATTACAATTTTTAAAACTACTGTCGAGTAGCTGAGTACCCATACTAAAAGTGGTTCGAGTGCAAAGGGTTAATGAAGTTATTTCTGAAAGAAACCTCAGCAGTTTTCAAGTCAGCATAATAAAAATATATAAATAATTTTTATTAGTCCATTTAAAAGATTAGGACAACTAAATTACCTTTTTATATTGGTTAAATATTATTTTCAGAAATGTTTTAATATACGTCCGAAATTTGACGTGTATTTGGTCATTACAATTATAGTTATGTATTTTATAAACATTTTTAATTTATTTTTGCTTTTAAAACACTTAGTCACTGTTTTATGTGTTATCACGTATAATAATTTTATTTATGCCGAAACGTATAATCATTCATAAATCAAACATATTGATTTAAAACTTGAAAACTTTTATTATGAAATGAAAATAGTAGCCATCTTAAGTTTAGAGATTTCTAAGTGAACTACTGGTGAATTACTTAAAATTTCACTATGTTTTATGGTTTAGTTAGAAAGTATACGATATTTTTTTAAAGATCACCTAGATGGCGAAAACTTATTTGTAGAAAATACAGATTTTTATCCTTTATTTATACCTAAGATTTAAACCATTCTGTTTCCTACTTTGACGTTTAGATGTCACTCTAGGTGTCATATTGCACATGTGTTTGCTTATAGATTCCGAACTATTGGTGTTAATGATTTCCGATATGGGTACTTACAGTTTGTAAAAGAAAAACATTAATAAATAAAAATTTTTGGATTGTATTTTTTTAAAAACATATTCATTGGATCAAAAAACTTGGTTTCATGTTTATTAAAAAAAAAAAAAAAATGGGTGTTAATTTATTTATTAATTTTTATAAGCCAGTTTAATGACACACCTAAAAATAGTGTTCCGGCAGAGGGGCTTTTACGTTACTGGACATTTTTCACAAATTTTCATGTCGAAAAAAAGACTTAAAACATACGATATCCGAAATTCAACTCTCCAAATTTATTTTTGGGTATGTATTAATTAAGGTTGAATATTCAATTTGGGCAAATTCGAACTTGAAACCGTTATAATATTAATTCGAACTTGAAACCGTTAATATTATAAATCGTGATGCTGTTAAGCAAAAAAGCATTCGCTCTTTTAAAAATCGTTATTTTTTTGCTTATTTATTTATATTTTTTTATCATTTATATAAGATAATGATCAGAAAAAGAAGAACTTCATTTCTAGCTTTTGTATTATCTTCATCAATTTGGTCAAAATTCTTGTGTGAGCTTTGGTACTAAAATTTTTTCTATTACAGGCATTTAGTTCGTAGTAATTTTTTTTTTAGTAAATTGGGCATACATACTTAAGTAAGTGGATGTCTAAAAATAAACATTTTCTTCATAGTAATTTTTTTTCTTTAACTAAGTTTTCTATGACTATTTTAAGAGTTTGTAAACACGATATAGTATAATGCGAAAATATAAATTATGTGATTAACAGATTTTTTTAAAAATAATTATAATTATTTAACTACACCTATTATAAAAGTAATAAAATATATATTATCTCCCAATGATTTAACAATAATGAGCACAAAATTTTCAAATGTCTATAATTTTGCGTCGCTTGGTATTTTTATACAAATTTTTATAGCCAGTGTTTTTTTTTTTCCATAAAAATGGATCATTCTAACACGTTATTAATGAATAGCGTTGTCTTAGATTATAATAATATTGTCCTGATTAAAATATTATTCAAGAATACTGTTAAAATTTGAATGAAATGTTGAAACATTATTATTGACAGAAGTAGTTACTTCACATATATAAACCAAATTGTTTTTATCTCTTATATGATTCCAATTCGCGTAAATATATAATAATTGGTAGGAAATCATTAATAGTGCTGGATTTATTTAAGTACTGAACGTAGTTTAGTTTTTAGAGTTAGTAATAAAGTATTGGTATCTCTTTTTAACCTCTCAAAGAAAAATCCGTCCTCGACCAGGAACATAATTCCTGATATTTTTCTAGGCACTAAGACATGAGTCGATAACTTGCAGTTCTAGTTGTAATAGGTTAATTTTTTAAAAGATATAACCTGAGAGCTTTACTTTATGGCATAAGCATTGAATAGAAAATTACAGGTCCTACACTCTGTCGGATATTGTACTTACTTTAACCATAAATAGAGTAAAAAAATGGAGTATTTCATTTATTTGGACTGCAAATTTATGAAAAGTCCTGCTTCATACTGTAAATTTCTAAAAATATTAAAATGTGTACATAAAAATAATAATGTTTCAATATTCCCAAGTAAAATAAAAAATATCTGAAGTGTGTTTTAAATTGTAAAATAAAATTTCAATAATTCTCACGACATAAATATAAGCAATGAAAATATAGATTCATATTCCTAATTTCCATCACACTTTTTTTTATAATTAATAATTTTTAATGATTGAATCATTTTACTACAATATAATTACTAATCACAACAGTTATTGCATATTTGAACTTTAATAATCTTGATATAATTACTAGATACTTCATTCGATTCGAAAATATCATATAATATAATATAATTATTAAATATATCTCTGCAAAATAAATATTAATTTTTTTATTTTTATAAATATCTATATAGTGTAAATTATATATTATTATTTTTATATATTTGTATATAACATCTAGATTTTATTACGAAATTTATAAAACACTATTTTTTTTAATTCTAAGAAGTAACAAACACCATTCTCGATATAAATAACCACAATTTAGGGAAAGTTATTTCTAAAATAATTTCCAAATCAATTTACTATTCATCTAATATGGTTACATACCTATTTATTATAAAAATAAGCAGTTTATGATTATGTAAAATTCTCTAAATAGTGGCTAGACTTTTTATAGCACTCCATACATTTTATCACATACCGTTTTAAAGCCATCAAAAATATGTTAAATTATTAATTAAATAACGCTACTTGTGAAATATAGCGAAATGAACTGTACTAACAAAACTTTTTATTTTCATTTTTATCGTTACTTTATATTTTTTTAAATTAATTTTTGTGTAAAAATTATTTTATTAAAAAATCTGAAGTTAAAAGACACAATAGCATTAATTCACATAATGTGTAGTAAACATCCAATAACTTGTAAAAAGCGCTCGAGTGGTCGTTTCTCGCATGCGTGGAAAAGTAACATAACCTAATATTGAAATATTTATTAAACATCTTCTTTTGTTATTATATAATTGCATACTCTTTTCAGAGTTCAAAATATGACAGTATATTTAGTAACGTTATGTGAAAAATTTCTGTAAATACTTAGTGGTATTTGAATTAGATATTCAGTTACTAGTGAAATTTTAATTCCGTAAATACCAAGTTGTGGACTTATAAAAAGATACTTTTTAACCAAAGCTGATGCAGGACAGAGAAACATCAAATGACTAGACATAATATAAACTTTTCGGGGTCTATTGGACTGAGTCGAGGTATATCCCCAACATCTGGGTAACAGAAAATGTTATCATCCAATTATTGTCATAGGCGTTTTTTTGTATGGATTTTTTTACTGTTGACCTATAGTCAATTGACCTATAGTATATTAAATATATTTAATACTAATGGTTTACGATTTAATTTCGATAAGCCTTCTTTTTTGATAACCAGTATGAGCAAACTGTTGGTTAATTCATATTTGGTATATTTTATCAGTCTGGGAGAAAATCCGCTCGTAAAATCTGATAAACAGCTCAGCTCTTCTCAATTAAATAATAATAAATGTTTCAATATTAAGATTCAAAATTTGTGTGCTTAACTTCGAATTAAAGCAACAACAACAATTTTTTTATTTTATTAACTTCTAATTTTTTAATCATTTACTATTTAGGATTAGACAAACAATTGCATCAAAATTTAAACAGAATTGAATTCTCGTACGAAAGTACAATTTCTCAAATTAAACAATTCCCAACCATTTTTTTCTGAATATCACCGAACGAATATAATAAATTAAAATCTAAATTATCTATATTGTCTCTATTTTCAAAAATAACTTTTTGTATATAATACAACAAACAGAAAAATATTTGAGTTCTTAGGTAAAATATGATAATAAATTAACGAATATATGAAATTTCTTTTTGATTGTTAATTTTCCTCGTATAAAACAGCCTGAGCTGTTTGAAGTAAATGTTACGTGGCCGATGTTTGGCTATCAATCCGATTTAGCATTTGACTACGTCGTGGAAAATGTTGCGGCGAAACTGGAGGGGTTGGTTGCGGTGTACACGGCGCCGAACAGCCAGCCATATGTAATTCGACACGGGATGATGATCTAGATGGTGGAGCAGATCCAGTATATGAATGAAACCCTGCTGGACTGGACCTGAAATAAAAAAGTTTTGTTTTAAACATAAAATTTCCAAGACACGGTTCGGTAGAAACACACTCGAATTTGTCATATTTTTTTGAGATAAACGGGGGTAGGACAGGTTTTAGAATAAATAAATTTTATGTACAGTAATTCAAACTGCTTGCTTTGTATATAAGGGATATCTCATTAAGAATAAAAGATAGAAGATGACGAATGAAGTATGGGAAGCGTTTCAAACATAGATAATTCATAGTCATGAAATAGAATAGATTTCAATTTATCTCAAATAGTATGTGTGGTAACTGAAAATTAAAAACATAAACAGATTAAGAATCAATGTATGATTTCTTTAAATTTTTTGGAACGTTTGGTGTAAAAAAATGTGCAGAAATAACAAGTTAAAGAAACGTTGTGAAGTTTAAGTTGCAAAAATACAATTTTGAAGCACTTGCCACTATATTAGATCATCCCTCTTCGGCTGTCATATTTGTTATTTTCTATAATTTTACAAAACTAAACATTGTATTGTTAGACTAATTAGCTATCTCCTGTATTATCGATTACCCGCTTGCATATTGCTGGCAAATCTTCAATACTATTCAACGTACCACTTTCATTTAATTCAAATTATATTGTTCATTTTAAAATTCACGTTCTCTTTGCTCTCTTGGCATAATGGAAGTCCGAAAAAATTGAAATTACAGGGGGCGATATTGGCAGAATCATGTAAAATCATAGGACTCGATATATTACATATACTTTTTTATGCCCCATTAGAGGTATTCTCTTCCAAAAATGACTTATAGCGCTCTCCAGTCATAGTTATATTTTCCTCATAAGTTCTCCAAAAAAGAAATCCCTCTAATATCGGCAATATTTTTCGCTCGTGTAGCTCTGCACGTAGTAAAAATTAAATTAAAAAAGGCCTGATTCCACCCAAGACCTTGATTGATATCCTGTAAAACTCGACCTAAGCTCATCTATACACGCAGTCTTATGTCGAAATTCATTCTGGTGGTCTGTGTTCGAACTATGGAGTAGCGACACTGCAAGTTTACTAACCAGAGCAAAATCTTGGGTTAATACTCTATAAACAGTCGAATGAGGAGCATTAAGGTGCGTGGAAAGATCAGTGCTCTCAGTGTGGCTAGTGTAGTACTTCTTAACCTAGTTGATTGAGATGTTCGTGATTAATTTTGAGCTGTAGTTTGTACATTTCAAGCCATTATTGAACATTTCTTTTATTTAGTGCATTACGATCCAAAATTATGTGCAATTCCTCCAGAATAATTTAAATCCCGGCCGATCCGGATAATTTGTTCAATCACTTTGTGATTTTTAATTTACATGTGGTTTTTGGTCATACTATACTAAGGAAATCGAGTGCTTAAAGTTTCAGTTTAGCTAAACGATAAGTGAACATATCAATACTGCGTGTGTTGAAATGCAAACAAAAGTTTGTCATACGTAGTAATGTCTCACAAGCACTCGATCATATTTAAAATTAAAATTGTAACTGTTTCTCGAATCAGAGAGAGTACTAATACACATAGGTGATTGAATGGATGTCCGGCTCGGAGGCTTGCCGAGCGTAGGATCGTTGGTGTAGTGGTTAGCACGCCTGGCTAGTTACCAGGAGATCCTGGGTTCGATTCCCAGCCGATCCGGATAATTTTTTCAATCACTTTGTGATTTTTAATTTATAACTCAGAACTTTAAAAGTATATGTTGTTTCATTACCTTGATAGATTTCTTTAAGTGTTTCATTTTTATTTAATAAATGTCTTGACAACACGATACATGAAAATAGGTTAAAAAATTGCCATTTGTATAAGAATAGATAATACATAAATAATTGGAAATAAAAAGGTGACACTGAATGTGGAATGACCTAATATTTACAGGCAAAAATATAAACAGTTGACATTGAACACTTTGAAGCGTTTGAAGCTGAAACATTATTCGAAAAATTTTTAAATTTTCTTTTAAAATATAAAATTAATAATTACATAAACGGTATTCAGTAACTAAACTGAATTACATCTAACTTTTGTATATCTAAAAAAAAAAGTGGTCAAGATTACCTGACTCATTGC
This sequence comes from Brachynemurus nebulosus, assembly GCA_035578155.1. Classification (NCBI taxonomy): domain Eukaryota; kingdom Metazoa; phylum Arthropoda; class Insecta; order Neuroptera; family Myrmeleontidae; genus Brachynemurus; species Brachynemurus nebulosus. The sequence continues at coordinate 59,724,187 of JAPWDM010000002.1, forward strand.
TTCCTCTCTCTCATTATTAGTGAGATATCCCGTACGCGGACAACCAATTTCAACCATCCTGTACATATTAAAACACTACGTATATACTTTTTATTTTTAAAAAAAATTGTTAGAATATATTTCTGGACTAACTTAAGAAAATTAAATTATGATGATAAGACAGCTTTTAGAGAAGCACGTATTATTTTGTATTGTATGATTAGCTTATAATAATAATTAGTAACGTTCTTGTTTCAGTTGCTCTTAATAAAAGCATCAAGAGTGCCTACTTGACAAAACATCAAAAATATCTAGGTACATATATATATATATATATATATATATATATATATATATATATATATATATATATATATATATACATATGTATTAAGTGTCCTAGTTTTAAAATTTATATACATGGAAATTAATATGTAAATTAAAATATATGTAAAATTTGATTATTCTGATGTTTTAAAATACATTCTAGTTCTTTTCTGATTTTTGTTTTTCAGTAATTTTGCTGTCTTAAAACTAAAAGTAACAATGAGATATTTTCTATCAAAAATTGCCAATATCGATAACATTTACTTAAAAAATTTTGTTATTTTTTGCCGCTTCACATAACATTTTACAATAATTACACTAGATTCCTCATTTTTCAAATATTTAAAAAAATAACTGTTTACGAGATATTCACTATAAAAAATTTTCGGTATCGATAAAAAAAATTTGCAAGTTGTATTTAAAAGAAAGTGCCTGTAATGAGATTAAATTAAAACGTTCATAAATAGCATTGCGTTTTCTTAAGATTTTTCCAGGTTCGTCCAGTCTGAGGTAACTGGCGACTTCACGTAACTAGTATTAACTTTTAGGCACCTCTAGTGAAAGGTTAATAAACAAAAAAAAAAGAAAGGAACTATTTAATTTCTTAATTTTATGGAAAATTATTACTAACCTTGGGCGGTTTACTATGGTGGCACTAACAATACTGGGACTACGAGGTACATCAGCCGACGAACCACGTGGACTACTCTTCCGACGTCGTTGGCTTGATGATGTTTGCGTACGCCCCCGTCCACGACACAGACCAGTGGGGCACGGTTGACCTAACGGACATTTACCTTCACATATACTTCGTGACATCAACAGTTTGTCATAAGTGTCCAACATAATTGAACATTGCTCCTCATCGCTGGACACTAGTGCCAAACTTGGAAAACGTTCCTTTAAACGTCGCCGCTCATCGAATAATCTCGTTGCCTCGAATTCTTGAAGTTGTCGTTGAAAACCTAAATTTGGATTGGCGACAGCACGACCGGCTCGTACCACTTTCAGCGCTTCTTTCCATGATAAAGACGTTACGGACATTATGTAGGCGACTGCTACTGTTACACTGCGCGACATACCGGCTAAACTGTAAATAAAAAAAAGTATTTTAGATTAATTGTGCATTTTTTTTCAAAAAAAAACAATGGAACTGAACATTTATAATTATTAGTGATGAAGGTATGTTTTCATTTTGACAAAAACGCTAATCCATTTTTTTGGAATTTATGCTTTAGTTAGCAGTACATTTGCAGTAGATATTAGGTAATTCCCCCATTCAGTAATTTTGTTGAAATGTTTGCAGTATTTACAATCTGTTGTTAATTAAGTCATAGATGTTACGTAAGAAAAAAATATAATGCACAAGTCAAGCACCTTAGTGTACGGGTTAATTGAGTATGCCCAGCTTATGGTAATGAAAGATCTTAATTGCCAGTAGTTTCTATGTGTTTTCTTTCATGATTCAAAGGTGAGTTTGTGAGTAATATCCATTTAAATGACGTTTGACATAAATACGACGACTATTCGGAAAGTAAGTTCCGTTTCTATCTGGTGCTCGGAAGAGTAGGGTAGGGCCGGACCTGCAATTATTACGAGGGGGAGCAAACTTTGCTGTTGGCGCCCTCCTCCAAGAAAAATGACAATTTTAAAATTTTGGGGCACCAATATGTTAACTTTTTCTTTGCAAAAAGCAAGTGATGAGTAAAAAAAAAGAAATTTTGGCGACCTTTTGTGGCACGTGTCCACGCTGTCCCCGCTACCCTCCTAAGATCCGGCCCTGAAGTAGGAGGAATGACGTGGCTATGTAGCCCGGGTCAGGATGAGTCTGGCAATCAGTGCCCGATGTAAGGTCGATATAACTTTCAAAATAACTGCTGTCGTTGAAATTCCCACCAACTGTAAATTACGCCCTTTTATCGAAAGAGGCACAACAACAAACTTTGAGGATTCCTGCACAATATAGCTAGATAGGTTGCACTCTAACATGGAAAACTATGTAGGATTACAGAGGTCTAAAGATGACGACGAGTTAAACCTGTAACCCTTGTATATTCTCCGAATAGCGCTTGGATATAAGTATGTATATTTATATAAATTAAAAATCACAAAGTGATTGAAAAAATTATCCGGATCGGCCGGGAATCGAACCCAGGATCTCCTGGTAACTAGCCAGGTGAGCTATCTATTACACCATCGATCCATGGCTCGACAGGCGCCCGACACAGACAACATTCAATCACTTATGTGTATGTATTCTCTGTAATGCGAGAAAAAAGCTTTTGTCTGTACCCATCTCAGAACACTCAGTAACCTTACTACACAATATGTATATATTAGGTGTAATCATAAATGCAAAAACAGACATCGCAAACAGAGCAAATACAATAATAAAATTAACATGGAAATGTAACAGACGTTTCTAAACAAATTAGTTGTTCTTGCATGTTTGGTATAGTAGAAAATATAATGGTACAATAAAATGTAATAAACCAAGTTGCACTTTTATTAAACAAGTTACATATTCATAAGCTTTTGTTTAAAAATTATTATTTTTTTTTTACTTCTTGTTAATTTTACTCATTGTCAGATAACCAGTTTCTATTTTTAATAATTAGATTGTCGTTATCGATTTGGACAAATTTTGTTCATTTTCTAGATTAGTAATTCTACTATGTGTTATTTCAATTCATTGTTAAGAAAAAGCTCAATACGATACTTGGCTGTGTTTATGATTTGTGTTATGTGTTAAAAAAATTTATGAAGTTAATATCATTACTTTAATTTTAATGATGAAACGTAAAATATTTGATAATTATTTAGAATTTCGTTGATTTTCAACAATGACTAAAATTATTGGCCATTTCTTGCAAATTTTGGTAACAAATACTTATGTCGATTTTGATAATTTTTATAGAAATGAAATTGTGGTTTGTTTTCAATCGACCTGATTTGATTTTAAATTGACATCTTATGAATACAAAGTTTTGAGGTTATAAAGATTGATATTGACATATGTACGTTTGTCTTTAAATCGTGACGTCATTACAATGAGTTGTTGTTGGCGTCAATTTTTTCATTTAAAATTTCTACAGTTATTAACTTCTCATAGGAAGTTATTGTAATGGGTCCGATTTTACGAATCGCTAATTTTGATATATCTCCACGTTTCAAGGTCACTAGAATCCGAATCCATCGTTTTTAGCGTGATGTCTGTGTGTGCGTTCGTTAGTTCGTTCGTTCGTTCGTTCGAGAATTTTTTTTCGTCTAGCATATCTCGAGAACAAATGATGATATCAACTCCGGACTAATTTCATTAAATGCACAACCAAAAAATGAAGACCGGATAAAGTTTTCAGCAAATTCGGATTAGCGGTTTGTTTTTTGTGGTAAAAAAACGGAATTAACTTTATTAAGATAACATAGATTATATGGATTTTTTACCATAACATTATTATATAATGGCCTAAGAATCTTCTTTGATGTTAAAAACGCCAGTATTTTATTACAAAATTAAAAAAAAAAAAAAAAAAAAAAAAAAAAAAAACGAAATAAGAAACTTGAAAAAATTAGTTTTTTGCCAAAATATATTTAGTCTCGCATATCTTGAGAACAAATGATGTTATCATTTGTTTGATAAGGGTGGAGCCCCCACCTTTAGGTACAGAAGCCGAAGCCGCCGGTATGGTGCAAGGGGCAGAGCCTCTATTGGGGGCCCAAGGGAGGAGTCGCCTGAAATAAAAAGAATTATTTATGTACAGTAGTCCTTAGTCTTTAAGGACACCCAATGGGAAGTTGGGAAGTTGACAGTATGGGTAGACCTGTCCTTCAAATTTTTTTTGACGATTTTGACAGAATTTATTAAAAATATGCAGAAACAAAGCTTTTAAAATAGCTTTTCTTTTAAGTTTCAGGCAAGTACTCTATTGTCTTATGTTTCAATAAAAGTAGTTTTTGGAATCTTAGTAAAAATTTTTTTGTATTAGTTGCATAAGAAAATTGGCCGATAAAATGTAATGTTTGTTTACATTAAAATCCTACTATATTCCTTCAGTTAGAAATAAAATTGGCTTCCTTATTTTAAAATAATTTTTTTTTTACTTCTTTCTTTTTAATATAAACAGATCCCTGCTTTTACTAGCTCACATTTGATTGTAATAGGTGGTAACGAAATTGGCACATTGCCCAGAATATATGGCCATTATGTGTTTTATGTTGTCTTTGTCTAGGAATACGAGTCTTTCCGGTCCTTTGTATTATTATTATTATATTTATGATTTTTACATTTAGTTTTAATATCCTTCACTTTTTAATAGTATTATGGTGGAAGCGCTAAGAAATATATGCTGAAAACAACTATTTAGTACATAAATATTATCCATTTACTATCGAAGCCTTTTTTGTGGAGGTCATTCTTTTTAGTGGAATTTATATGATGCTGATATCACTGATATAATTCAATATCTCAAATAAAGTTTACTTACATATTTTTCCTTGTTGACTCTAAAAGTAAAACATTTTTACGAATGATTCTATTTGAAAGTATGGATTTTATATCTAGAAAAAGCCCTTGAATATATAAAACTGTCCTTCTCAATGAAGTCGATACCGCCTATAAGTGGGGTTTGAAAAGGTTTAAGAGGACTTTTTTGATGCAAAGTAAATTTAAAGGGCATAGTGGGGTAACCGCTATTTCACTGGGCAGTAAACGCAAGAATGAATACGCTGAAAATTTTAATTAATATTAAAAATCGTTACCATATGCAGCTTATCTCCATATTTAACTGAATATTAGCTAACACCACTATATTTAACTAACACCTTCGCAGGTTCGGAGCAGAAAAATCTGAGGCCTCATGTCATCCCTACTTTATCTAGAAGTGCTATTGACGAGTAAAAAAAACCTACCCAGACTCCAGAGCAATCAGAGTCATGTAACCGCCGCCATACCACTCTGTACAAGGAGCTTTAAATATTCATTTTTATTCAATTCATTTTTAGTCAATATTTTACTAAATTTCAAGCTGTAAGTATAGGTACACATGTGGCCACAGTTTTGACTCATTGTCCGAGTTATAACTCAGAGTTTGTCGAAACAATTTTTTATTTATGTATGTGCTTTTTATTAATTTACTTTTTGTATTCAATAACTGTATATAAAATTCAGTTGAAAAATAAAACGAAAGTGCAAATAGATTTAAGGGGCCATGCTTTTAGAGAGTTTTTGTTTTGAAAAGTAGCCTCTTTGGTTTTAAAAAAAAATTTTGAGTAAAACTATAGAGATTCTTGTTGATAGTGGAGTTAAACTTTAATATAAAATACAAAATTTTCAATATTTAATATTCTGAATAAATTAGAAGCTAGTTCCTACAAAATTAATAGTATATATTACGTGATTGAGGTTGTAAGTTGTATATTACACACGAGCAAAAAAGTTACGCAAGAGCCGCGCAGCGGCGAGTGCGTAATTGCGCGAGTGTGTAATATGCCGTACAACCGAGTTACGTACTATACTTTATCTACGACTAACATGAAATTCACAATAAACGATAAAAATTTGGTACAAATCTACAAATACCAATATATTAAAATTATGTAGTATTTGAAATTGATTAAAAACAAACGTAAAAACATTCAGTTGTTAGGTAAAATTTTTGTACAGATTCTAACATAATATGTATCATGTATATACCACTGTATAATATATATTATATAATAATTGTAAGAATTAATAAAAGTGTAGTAGGCGTTGTTATTTTTAGCATACCTACATGCGTGTAAAGGGCCATTTTTTGTACAGCTGGATATGTGGCTGTATGTAAAACGTAGTTTACTTAGATAGTATTGTGTACAATAAACAAGTAATTTCATGGTAGTCGTAGATAAAAATAATTTTTTGCCTTGCTAACCTAAAACAATTGTATAACTAGTTTTATAACTAAAATTAGTTCTAGAAATTTTGTTGAAAAAATACATAATAGAAATGAACTACCAACTGAAAAGCCCCTGGAATTTGTACATTTTCCTATAGTGTGAGAATATTTACAATTTTCAATAAAGTTTATTATTTTTTTTCTAAACAAATTTTTCAATTTCCTGTTTAATTATAGAAAACTACGAAACATTTACACATCGCTAATTTTTCATTCATATCAACAAGCCCCAGCAAATGCAAACATCAGCCAACTTTATTTAATGAAAAGACGTAAATAAAAAAATAAATAAATAATAATAATGCTTTTAAAGCAAGTTAAAGTTGGATAAATAATATAAAGTAAGGTACATGTATACATATATTATACAAAAAAGGTAGAATATAAAAAAGTTAGTAAATATATTATTATTTAACCTAAAAATTTTTAGTAACAAGTTTTTTTATTTTTATGCGTAAGATACCTGCACAAATATGAAATTTTACGAGCATTTAAAATTTTACAACTTGTTTTAGTATCGTTTTCTTAAAGTGCCCTCTAATTTTCATTTTCATAAAGTTTATCAATTTATACTTGAGTTCAGGGACGTATTTGCCATAAGGCAGACTAGGCGCGCGCCTAGAGTGGGAAATTTTAGGGCCGGCAAATTTTGGGGGAAAATATAATTTTCAGTATTCACGTTTATATTTTTTTTGCTTGTTACATTTTGATGGGAAAAGTGGGAAAGTTATTAAGAAACTTTTTTTAAATTTTTTTTTTTATAAAAAGCAGGAGCGGCATTTTTCACAGTGCCTCGGGCGGCACTTAGGGTAAATACGTCTCTGCTTGAGTTTTACTAGTATACAGTTTATCATTTTTTATAATATAAATAAAAAAAGCACCGTGAGCAGCGGGGCCCCAACGCGGGAGTCGAATTCTTCGCTACATCTTCGATATTTTCCAGATATCTAAATGTAGTTGAAAGGGTATAGGCAGATTGTCATTTTGGTGGAGGTTGTGGTAAAATATTAAAACGTCTAAAAAGCACACCCTAGGTACGGACTCTATCAACATACAAAATTTCAATCCTCTACGTTAATTCTGGAAGGTGTGGGCGTGTTACATTCAGCCGGGACACTTTTTTCCCCCTCTATTCCCTCCAAATCACTCTAGAAAGCTGAATTTTGGATATATTTTAGACAACGGGCCGACACATTATTTCAAACTGGTTTGGAAAAGTTTTATTGTTTTGTCGCCTACCCCCCCCCCCTTTAAAAGTTGGGTCGGATCCAAAATTTGCTCTTTCACCCTAGTTTAATAGTACCTATTGTTGTGTATCGGAATGAGCCCCACTTACTAAATTTCAGCTCATTCTGTCCCTACACATGTCAAAAGGTAGCGGGAATATATATATATATATATATATATATATATATATATATATATATATATATATATATATATCAGAAATTTTTTTCCCAGAATTGTGTGTCCCTGCTCTCGCCTCGTCCCGTTCTTATCGTATAGGCTGTATCAGTTTAATTTTTCTTCGAAAAATTCGACTAAAAATATAATGCTTTAGTTGTTCAATTGAAATGCAGTTTGTACTGTTGCAGTGAAAATTTTATTTAACCGAATTTGTTTATAATAAAATTCAATGTAGGGACGGGTAGTCCAAGCCCTATGCCCTAGTATGGATTTAGAATATGTTTGACAATTGTACAACATCAAAGTTCAAAAAATTCGTTAAGTGCGTGTTTTTGACACGCACTAAGTAATGTCACCTCTGGCAAAGTGTTAGTTTATGACTTTTTTGGCTCGTTTTTTAAGTACAGTGAGAATACAGCCCTCTTGTGTTTATTCAATATATGCATATACAACTCTATAATACAGTGAGAATACAGCCCTCTTGCGTTTATTCAATATATGCATGTACAACTCTATAATTAATATATTATATATTATTATTATTATTAATATTTCCCCCACTATAATCATACAACGAGATTAATATGTCATCCTTCAGTGACATAATAGAAGATAATCGTTAATTCTTTCGTCATCTTCCCGAAAAAATTTGTGCTTCACCGTACACATAAATTAAAAATAATATAAACGTTTGTGGTTTTCTTTTAACGTGACTTTAATAATATGGTAATATATTGTTTCTGTTTATTCTCTTATTATAAATACGGAATTCATTCAACTATGTTTAAATCGCAACAAAATACGAAATCAATTACTATAAATATCTCTCTCTAGCACACACAATACTATCGTATTTCGATTTTTAATATTTGAAAAATTTTATCAGCAATGCATTTGTGTGATATCTGTTTAATTAAAAAGGTTTGATATTGCTAAAACAAGATTTGTGGGTATTTAGGTTACGAATAAATCATACACAAAGTAAAAATATGTACAAATGTAGCTACGTGTTAAGGGGATTCATTTTTTTTTTAAATTTCAATATACGGTGATACTATTTTGTTATGACTTTTTGATTAGAAATAGTCAAACCATCAATGAAACCATCGATGTGTGTACGCTTTTACTTGATATGACTGAAATTCAGGGGCGTAGCATATTATTTTAGAATGCTAGGTGTTTTAGTTAGTAAATAGAATCGAGTTAAAGAATTGAACTTTTATAAGCAAGTTTATATAAATGATAGTTCCAGCTTATAAATTGAGAAAACAGAAAAAGGTTATGAAAGAAATTGATTTTTTTCATGATTTTTTCACATTCTGTAAATTTTTAGTCTCGACGATGATTCAGAAACAAAAGTCTAAGCGATTTGACAAAATTGTCACATTTTAAAAAAAAACTTTGAATTTAAAAGAAATATAAACAACTTAGTAATCCCATAACTCTTGAATCATTTAAATAGTGTTTTTAAAGAACGAAACAATGTTCATAATCGATATTTTAGAAAATAGCTCAAGTTTTCTGAAACCCTGTTTTCATTTATTATAGCGTTATTACTTTTGGAGGTACCAAGCGTTAAATTTAAAAATACTATTTTTTGTTTTACCGTAAATGACTTCTAAAGTAAAAGTAGTGAACGCAGAAAGGATTTTAAGTGCCCCCGGAAATCAATTCCCGGAATAAAAATTCAATTTTTTATACTTTACGTCTACAATTAGACTACCACTCTTTGTACCTACTAAATTTTAAATTTTTACGTCGAATAGATTCAGAGAAAATTGCACGCGACAGACGAACAGACAGACGTCAAAGTCATTCTGTTTTGTAAATTTTAGTACGGAACACTAAAAATGATTTGATGAGAAATGATTTCTGAGAATAATGATTTAAGAACTTCTGAGAACATTTTATCAAAGCAATCGAAACAAATATTTTGACATACAGAACAAACAAACATCTTGCAAGAAATGATACAATGGCCTTCTCGTTAAGACACCTGGATATAAAAATAATAATCCTACAGTCGTAAAACAGAAAAGTGGCTGCTTATTTATCTCAATATCTAAAAGATAAAATTTGGTATCTTTCTCGGTTGAATAAATAAAAAAGAATAAACGATCATGGGCGTAGACAGAGGCGGACACTGTCCTTCCAAGAAAGCTTTAGTAGTCACCTCCAGTAACCACTTCCACGCACTTCCGGTAAAAAACGATCTGAGCAAAAATTTTTGAATTGAGGACAGTTTTGTGTAAGTAGTCTTAAACTAGCTTATAATTTATAAACTAAGATAGTTGTCTTTAAAATTTTAACCAATAAATGAATAATTGTCAGCAAAACTACTAATTACACTGGGCAACACTAAAAAAACCTCAAGAACAACATACCCTGGAATGTGTAGGTGGTATCATTCCTGATACTAGAAAAATATTAATTTTGCTCAGTCACGTCACAAAGAGTGGGAATTTTTTAAAACGTCACGGAAAATTATAACACTATAGCTTATTTAGAACCAAGCAAAAAAATGACAAAAATGTAAGAAAATTTTGTCTATTTCTCGGAAAAACATTAAATTAAGGATATATTTTATAATTTAATAAGCAGAGGCGTAAGTACAGTGGAGCATGTGGAGTAGTCGCTTCAGGGCGCACGGCGAAATGGGGCATAATCTATAAAATGTAGGCGGAAGAAATAAAAGAAATTTTTTATTGGTGTTAGTGTTTTTATGTTATAGTACTTAGAGGCTGTAAAAAAAAATTGGAAATTTCTTTGCTCGTTAGCCGTATTTCCTGCGGGAAAAAGAAAAAAAAATGGACGTTTTGTTTTACTTTTTTGCTTGGTGGAGAAACGAAAATTTTACATATTTACAGCAACTTTTACTTTGCTCATTTACAGAAAAAAAATTTTGAGGCAGGGCGCTTGAGTCAAATTTGCTCCAGGGCGCAAAATTGGTAGTTACGCTTCTACCAATAGGTACACACAAAGAAAAACAATAATCATTAACTATTCATTGGATTTACTCACTTACAATCACCTTACAATATTATTTAACATACTTTTGATGGCATTTTAATTTTTTTATTTTATTTTTTATTTTAATTTTAACATGCATATGACTTTTAAGTACATAATTATGCATGTTAAAATTTAAAAAAAATTAAAAAAGTTCTTTTTTTAGGTCGACATATTTTTTTTTTAAAAATAAATAAATACCTTTTCCATAAAATTGTGACGTGACTGAAATATTTTGTTTACGTTTCTACACTATAGAAAGCATGAGGAATACGAATCACATAAATTCATTCGTGAGGAAAAAAAAAACTTTTTTTGTTGCCTTCTGCTATTGATTCCATACTTCTCAGACCCACACTGAAATATAAATTCCCAGTTACGCTCATGTAAACAGTATTATAACAAAGGATACGAAATATAGGTACCTACACGCGTATTATTGAATCAATAAAATAAATAGAATCATTACATTTGATATGCTCATTTATCCCAATAAACTATATTGAATTATACCACATAATGAGAAATCTACACCACAACCCCCGGCCTCCGTTATGTATGGTATAATATTCACAGTTGTAAATGTCTTGTAAAATGTAATATATATATAGAAATATCATGTTGAGATGTACAGTAATCTGCAAGGCAATTATTACACAGTGATAGATCAATTTAGGTTTTAGATCTGGGGTTCCCAAAGTTTTGAGTTGGTAAACCAAATTGTAAATATCAAACTAGTTGGTGGACCAAGAAAAAGTTTTAAAATAAGGGAGAACACAAAAGAAAAATGCGTTTATTTACTTAAACTCTGTTGTTTAAGTGCACAATTTATCGCAGAGCAAATTTTAGTTGATCTCCTATCCGAATTTACAAATTACAAATAGGGAAATAGCTTAATAGAAAAATATATTACACACGACTATTTTTACAGAAAAAGCGAAAATTTCACACGCAAATTCTTCAAAGCTCAACGAAAGACCTAATTCATTTCATTTTTGTAGCTATTAATTGAAATATTATTCATCTATTAATTGAACTTGAAAAAACTGAAATTAATGACCAGGGTCGTGGAGAAAAATGGCGGATCTCGAAAATAAGCCACATTTTGTTTAAATTTCCCCTTAAAAAAATAAGTAACGAGCAACAAAAAAAGCTGCTTTTACTATTTCTTGAACATCCTCTTCAAACCCGGGCTCCAGGGCTACAATCCCCGCTGCGCTCCCCTCGTTGAGTCTGTTAATAACATCATCACGTATACAAAATTAATTCGTATTTTAACTTCAACTAATTTTTGAAAGTCTAGTTTTGAAAACGTAACAATCAGAGTTAGCTTAGCTTGGTTTTTCTTGCAACAAAAAAAGCTCTTGTTACTTTTTCTTGGGCCCCTTCTTCAAGCCCGGCCTCCGGGCTGCCTACGCTCTCGGTGGGTCTGTTAATAACATCATCACGTATACAAAATTAATTACTATTTAAACTTCAACTCATTTTTGAAAATCTAGTTTTAAAAAACGTAATAATTCGATTTAGCTTAGCAGTTAGCTTCCTTTTTTCCTTGTTTTCATGCATATCTTGGTAACGTTGATAAACAGCTCAACATTTTTACTACTAAGTTCCCTAATATTTTGAATATTATACTTTGAATATTTATGTCGGAATCCACAAAAATATGTTAAGCCTCGTGATGTAATAAATGAATGACATAATAATGAAATAAAGAATAATGTTAAAATGTTGTTTGACGCAAACTGAAATATGTCAGCGCCAAAATTATCCAAATAAATCTCGTAGAGAACAACTCGAATATAGCAACCCATATAAATACCGTCGTGTCGTGTATAAAAACAGAAATGATAAATTGTTTTCTACCGTGTATGTACATGACAAAATACTATGATACCTAGCGTAAGAACACCATTTTTTGAAGAACCTGAAAGGTATTGAATACATATTAAGGTACAGTATACCCTCTTTTTATGCGATGGATAGGGACCGGATAAAAAAAATCGCATAAAATAGTATTTTACAATATAAGTTCGGTAAACTGTTTTTACTGACCGAGAAAATGTTGCGAAAACCAGACCCGCAGGGTCGAGTTTTTGCAATTTTCGAGATCAGTAAAGGCATTTAACGCATCGTGTATCGTATAATATTTTTTGCACGATCGATTTAAAATAATTAAAGAATAAAAATATATTAAATAAAAAATAAAATTCAGATAATATAGGTGAAATTTATATTTCTATGTTATGACATAGAATGCCATGAATAAATATTATAAATATTTATAGCAACTAATACGAATCTTTGTAGTGACAATTGACAAGTATATTTGTAAATAAAAAAATAAGTATCAATATTTCATTGGCGTGAATATTTTTTTTTTGAATTTTATACATAAAATTAGGTAATAAATAACATGAAGTTCAACAAAATATTGTTAATGCCGTACGTTAAAAAACCGTCTAATGCGAAAGTATCCATTTAATTACATACACTATTGAGTTAAAAACGCCGTACGGCAACCGTCAAGTCCAGTGGCAAGAGACGGCTGCTACACGGCACGGCAACGGCATTTTGCCGTGACCGTGTAATGTGAAAGGTCCAATGCTCTTCTTCACTCCACTAAAAAAATGCGGACGTACGGTTTTTTGCCGTACGGCAAAAACCGTACAATGTAAAAGGAACGTTAAAATTAAAATTAAAACCGTTAACTCGGATGAATGCTTTGGTTCCTGAAACGCAACTATTTTATTGGCCTCTGTACATTGTTCCAACACTTCTAGACGTTTCATAAAATGATGATATCATAAAATTATATTGCTCTCATAACACGGATAGAGGTGTACCTATACAGAAGACAATAACAACAAACAAGTACCTAACCTATATATATTGCGCTATTGCTATTGCTATTGCTATTGCTACATATCGTTTGGTTGATGGTGGTAGCTGTCTTTATGCATTATTTATTTATTAAATTATAAATCTGTGTCAATTGTTATGAAACACGAGCATTATATTAATAATATATGCCTGTCTATATCACACTTCGGCAACAACAGAGTCACATCTTATATGGCGTTGTATGTATCGATGTGACTCGATTGTTACCGAGGTGCCGAGATATATATAGTGAGAGTAAGCCAAGCTGGCAAAGCCACCACCAGGCAGCCTATAATTACAATGAGTTATGAAATATTTAGTACGGAAATAGCCACATCGCTAGATGGTATACACACATACGTAAATAGGTAGTTGGTTATATTAAATGAATATTTTAAATTAAATATTAGAATGAACGAATACGTTAAATGAATTTCAAATGATAAACTAACTGACTGCCACCATCGTGGTGAACGGGTTTTATTTATTCTAAAATAGAAAATAGAATTGATATGAATCATATTTGAATGAATGATTTTCAAAAATGTGACAACTGAATGAGCTTAAAACTACAGTATAGTTATATACGAGTGTCCCAAAAGTCAACGATATCCCTTGGAAGGATGATAGACTACACGGAGAGAAAATTTATAGAGAAATTACTGTGCTCAGCACTACAATCGACGTGTAAAAGGCCAACATATTCAATTTTGTACGGTAAAAATATAAAAATTATAATTCATCATAGAAAATTTAAAGGATAGAATGTTCTTTCCGTAATATTAGCTCCGTAAAATTTGTAAAACAGCACAGTAAAAAGTTCCATTCCCGATAAAAAAATATTTTTAATTGTTAATATTTCAAATGCTATCTGCTAATAGTAGAAAGAAAGAAAGAGAAGGTATCAACGCTGTCACATAGCGAGGCAGCCTGCAGAAGGTATCAACACAATCATACATGAAGGTCACATAGCCAGGCTGGCGTGGCAAGTAACATAGCCAGGCTGGTCACTGCTGGTGTGGTGTCGTATGCAAACAGTATTCATTAGAATGTCTTACAGGACGGTCATCGTTTAATTCATCATTTTGTTACTTCACTATATTCAGTATTAGAATATATTGTTGCCAATCATTTTGTATGCATCATAAAGAATCGAAGGTCGGAAAAGATCGATTGTTCCTCAGTGCGTACAGCCCAAGCAACATAAGGTTGCGGGTCAGAAGCGCAAATGAAAGAGTATGACAACAAGAATTAAACTATAACATATATGCATAAGAGTGTGATAGAAGTTGTGTTAGCACATTAAATTTTACGATCGCACACCCTTTATAAGAGAGAATGGTTATTTTTTTTGAAATTTTATCTACAAAAATTATATGATTTTTCTCTCCGTGTAGTTCTTGGCTGACCAGAATATCAGAATATCGTCTGGTAAAATATTGTTGGTTTTCAAGATATTCACACTTTTATGGATTTCGGGAAAATCGACAATTTTGATCAGATTTTCGAGTACCACAGCTGCAAGACTTGACTTTCTGAAATTCTAATTTTTATTACGCAACCCTCAAGAGCCTTTTTGTAGATCACAATCCAAAATAAGGGTAATAGGCCTAATATCTTGGAACGAATAAACTTTTTTTGCCGATTCATACACAATTTGACACTTCATAGTGTAAAAGAAATGTACCATCCTACTCGGGCAAGTTATATTAAAGGATTGCTCATTTATTGTAGTTTTTAAAATGGTCTAACATTTGCTTCGCTTTCTTAAAAAAAAAAGGTATTGTTATTTTACTGTGAACTTATTTCAATAATTGCTTTTAAATTATTTCAGTTACTTGAAGACACTCTTGTGCCTGCGTAAACCGAAGATAGATGATGATCGAAGATAGAAAGTGAGCACCATAGTTGAATTTTCGATTCGAAAATTCGCTAAAAACGGAGTAATGGTTTTATAAAACTAAACCAATTCATTTTTTATTCAATATGTTATGTATTACTACTTATCGTGAGCGCAAGGAAGCATTTATTGAAGCGTTTTTAAGAAACAAGTTATTTTTAATGTTTGATATAACATTTTTACTGCAGATTTAAATTTGCATTATTAGCTTTACTCATATATTATGCATATGTGTAATATAGAACACACCAACCAGATACAGGAACCACTTCAATTCTATAATCTGCTTCAGAAAATTCAACAAAAATGAGGGATTATTTACTTCCTAACTTATTTATATATTATATACACAAAATGTATATGCAGGGTACGGGCAAAGAACTTGACCAACCAATTTTATAGCCGTACAAAAACAAATTTGATGATTCATATTCTTTCTACCCTTTATAAAAAAATTATTTTCTATTTGTGTTCTCTGTCTGTTATTTAAAATAATGTTTTATTAACAAATGAGCAAAGAAAGACTAAAGCTCTCAAGTTTCTACCTTGTACCCTTCATATATACATATATACGTATTTACTTCTATTAAATACATACAAACAAACCACATACACAATGACGGAGTTTTAAATCCTATTTTAAATTGTTGTGATGTTTAACTTTTCGCCATAAAGTATAATTTTTATGAAGTAAATTATTTCGTGTGTAGAATTAAAATGAAAATATAAAAAAAATATACTTTTGGAATTAAATTTGTAACAAATTTACCCAAAAGAATGTGGTTAATGTAAAATATAAATGTTAAGGTGGTGTAGGCGCTGGGAACATCAAGGGGGTGAATATAAGGGGGCGCATTACTGGCGCACGCAGAATTATCAAATATTTTGACATATCATGTTATTGAAGGCTCAGTCAAGTAAGGTGGTTCACGTATTGGAGATTAGGTAAGTGGTGTAGGCGCTGGGAACGTACCTTAATATTAAAAAAAAATTGTTTTTAGTTACCGTGTTGAGACATGCAAATAATGATTTTTAAGGAAAAAATTATTTCTTAATTAATTATTTTAACAATGGAAATATTAAAAAAAAAAATTTATACAATCAAAAAATTTTTTTAAGAAAATATTTTTTGTTTAAAAATTATTATTTTTTCAACATACGAGTAAGAAAATTCTTTTTTAACTATTAAATTTCTCCATTTGTTTATAAAAAATTATTAAAAAATGACGTAAAAAATTGCAACCAATGTTATTTACTGTCATGGGTAGATAAAAAAATCGTCAAAATTATAACTTGCTAAAAAAAATTTTTGTATTGTTATTTCCTTCATATTTCTTAAATTTTTAACAATAGGAAATTATAATAAACAAAATGAAAAACTTTTATAAACTTTTACCACATAATCTTCTTAAGTGTATATATAAGAAGGGCTCCACGAGGCAAAAAATTTTTAGTGTAATTATTTAAACTTTTACGTAACTATTTCTGAAAGCAGAGATCCGTAAATTATTTATTGGTTAATAATTGCATAACTTTATGAAAAATTAGGGTAAAAATTTTTTCCTAACGGGATCTTATTCTTTGAAGTGTTTTAAATACAGCATAATTTTTTTAAAGTTTTAAATTAACATTTACTACTATAAAAAAAATTATTATCGGTGGTATGCTGTTTTCAACGTCGCTGCGTCTGGCGCGTGGAACCCGATTTTCGGCACTAAATTAAAATTAGAAATAATGGCGTAGGGTTCCGGGAGTTGGGATTTTTTTATTGCAAATTTCCTCCTCTTTAAGAATCTTTTTGTCTCATTTCTTAACTATTAAATTTTTAAGTTATTAACAGAAAACCGATTACCTCGTTTTTTTCCATTTTATTTTGTTAATAACAATTGCAATTTTTTATGTGCTGTAAAATCCTTAAAATACATCTTTCTTATAGATCATAACGAATCGAATAAGCTACGAGCTTTATTTCTGTTTTTCACGTTTTTCAACTTGTGAACTAGACTATGACTCAATATCTACTAGGAGATCAGGAGGGATCTATTGTTTTCAGCAAATTTTGAACCATATCAGTAAAACCACTGGACCAAAAACTATGAAAAAATATTTTTAGAATCCTTAGAGGTAGCTTTTTCAAATATTATCTGACACGATATATTATTAAAAACAATTTTTTCTTGAACAAAATGAACCATCCATATTTTAATCCAAACTAATGTTTTCTTTAATCGCGGACATATGCTACCTCACATGTTTTTGAGAAAAACTTTGTGATAGACGAACAGACAGATCCAAAGTGATCTTATAATGGATCCGTTTTTTTTACAGTACGGAACCCCAAAAAATGGACATTTGGATTCGCTGAAAATCATGACTAACTGATTAATGATTACAAATAAAGAAGACATTAAAATAAGGAATATTAAATTGTAATTTATCAAATAATTTTATGCATAAAATATTAAGCACATACGTTAAATTAAAACATCACCCCTATATACGAAGTTCAGTGATCCACTTTGCGGTAAATTACCCCATAATTAATAATATTGTGACATAATTACGTATACGGTAATTCAACCTTGAGTTTTACATGATTCATTCAAATAGACGTAAATAATGATAAACAATTAATTATTATAAAATTCAAATGGAAACAATACCTATAGTAAATACAAATCGATTACAGTTGATACGAAAAAATTTAATGGAAAATTACAAATCACGAACGAAAATTGTAAGTAAATTGTATGATTCATTCATTATATCAAGCGTAATTACATGTTATGTACAGATTATTGACTACACTTTTAAAACGTTTCTTTTTAAATCAAAGAAAATGTTTTTTTGATTCAAGAAATATTTCTTTAACTATGTATACTGAAAAAAAGTCAAAAAAGTATTTCTTTATTACATACAAAAATAGGTATACAGTAGAACCTCTGTTAACCGGAAAACAATGTCACGTAAAAATTTTCCCGACTAACAGAGGTATCCGCTTGACAGGATCAAAGTAAATAATATCACGATCTTTTTCAGAAAAATTGGAGAATGAAAACAAATAACAAATGATATCAGTTATTTTACTTAAGAACCCTAACTATTACAAAAAGATTACAAAAATTTTTTTTTTTTATTTTGACGTATACTGATCAATATATATATATATATATATATATATATATATATATATATATATATATATATATATATATATATATATATATATATATATATATATATATGTATATATAAGTATCTAAAAAGAAGGTGCTTCCACTTGTGACAAGATTTTGAAGCTCAAGAGTAACAAAAGTGAAAAAAAATTCTTAATCTATATGAATATGGTTATTGGCGGAACCAGAATTAGCAATTTTGCATGTATAGAAACAAAGTTGCGGCAATTAAAAGAAAATTCTGAAATTTTACCATTTTTTTGGGATTAAATTGGTCATAAAATGGCCATATTTTATCCAAAAAATCTGGTTGTGGTTAAGTCAATAGCGAAATGTGTTGTAAATATTCTGTCCAAATTTGAGCTAATTTGGATGAATAGATTTAGAGTGATCTTGACACCAGTGTCCAAAAAACTCATTTAAGTTTGAGTTATTTTTTTTACTTAATAAAACTAAAATTTTTATATTTACAGCTAATCAGCCATTTCTGGACCATCCAGTAACACTGAAGAAAAATACATGTGATACTCAAAACAAACGTTATACAGCGTCATGAATATTTAAAAAGATAGTACTGCGCTGCGATCGACGGCGCGTTAAAAATACGAAATCCTATATTTTATGGTGCCAGTTTTAGAGGCTCATATCTCAAAAAGGAAATGATATATTAAAAATTCTTTTGGCACAGTGATTCCTGATAAGTATAGCTATAAGAAAATGCAAAATAAGAACATCGATTTTTTGAAATTTCTGGGCTGGTGAGCCTCCTTAAATAATGTAGTATTCATAACTATTTTTTTAATTCAATCCAATTTTTTGAACAAATTTAGGTAGGTTTACTTGTACAAAAACATAACGTTTACAAATGCATCGTCACATTAGAATCATTGTTAACAAGTTAAAACATGAACAATTATATCTAATCTATACCTAATCTAGGTATAATACATATACGCACTAGACGTACTCGTGTCCGTTTAGTGAAGGTAATAATGTACTAAATAATAGCTTTGTTCCTTTTTCATGAATTTTTAGTTCAAATCAGTAAAAATCATGCGCAGTTGGAAGAGTTAAAAATAATGCATTCCTTTTAAAAAAATATATTACTTGTACTGGTAGTTTAATGTTCCTTTTACTATGAATTTGAATTTGAACTGAGTTCAAAAAAGTTTAATCAGTCCGGGATTTTTGTCAATAATTTAAACTAGAATTTCAGTTTGTGTACAGTTTTGAAAAAATTATCAAAAAAAAAGTTAATGAAGAAAATAATATCTACGATATCTACCATATTTACGATATCTACGGTTAGCGTCGTTAACGTGGTAACGTTGTCATACGAGTGCAAAGTTATTCAAATTTAAATAATAATTAAAATATTTTTGTTGATTATAAATTGTAAATAATTGACGCTAACTGACACTGATGCTACTTGAATATATATTATATCTATGACCCTGTTTCTCATCGAGATTTTTGTTGCTTTTCTCTATGATGGTAGTGTCAGACTTCTATGCCCTCTATAGAATATTTTTAGAATTTATTGCGTTCCTTTTTAAAAATTCAGAATTATTAGTTCAAGTAATAATTCAATTCGATCATGCGTATTTGACAAATTCATCATTATTTGAACCGTTCATCATTTTGGAAAAGGAACAAAGCTAATATGTATTCGTTAAAAAGTATTGTGTCCGCGTCTGGTTAACAGAGGGTCTACTTAAGAGACTACTGAATGTATTGGCTTTAGCATAGCATGCCACCATCATAAAAAATTTGTCTGGCTATAGGAGGGGTCCGATTAAGAGAGGTGTCAGTAATCAGACGTTCTACTGTATATTATATGACTCAATGAAAACAAAATCAAAGAAATTTTAAGCTTTGAATAAAGAAATCGTTTTGAGAGTGTACTATAGAAATACATTTAGAATTGGAGTTCTGTAACCAAAATCACGGAATCCTTATGGATTCGACATGTCTGCCATAATCTAAAAATTTTTAATGTACAATTTTGATTTCAAACAATTTAAGAGAGGGGTTGTTGGTTTAAACGTAACGTTCGAAAATATATAGATTTTGGTTGTTGCTTTCCTGTTCATGGATGGATACTTCTTCGGGTATGTTCGTGAAAAATCGAGTTGTTAAGTTAGTAACTCGAGTTATTTGTAATTTTGTAATGATTGTGATCGGTAGTGATGGATTCAGGGGTGAGTAAACTGATTTATAAAATCCATTTAAATTAGAAAATGGATAATGGTTTTCATGAATTCATTGAAAATATACTAAATAGAAAATAGTTTCACTAAACATATTTAAACCGGAAAATGGAAAATACTTGTTTAAAATGGAATACAAAGTGTACAATTATTTTGTTTATGTGTTCGTATGTAATTTATTATATATACGTATATTAATTATAAAAGTTAATACATATTAAGTTAAATGATAATAACTTCATCACAGAAATTTTTCGTAAATTTAATTAAAGTTTGCCTGGTGTGTTTTGTATACTTAAATACTGCAATATATACAACTAATGCAAAATTTTATTCAATCATGATATCTTCAAAACTTAGCAAAAATTTCTGGACTATAAAAACGATGAATACTGTCTACTCCTAAAAGTAAAAGTATGTTTTACCGACAAACAAAATTTCGAAAACTGTAACAAAGATAAAAGTACACAACCAAAATTACAAAAATCTGACTCAAAAGAAATTGCACCTCGATTTATAAAATTTCACAAAGTGATCGTACAATCTGAGTTATGAAAGTTCTGACTCGGGGGACTCGAATTGCTTCTAACTCAAATGAATTAAGTAGAACACAACTTGAGTTTAGTCGCTAATATATAGGTCATAAGCGTCACATGGATTGAAATTTTTATTTTAAATGTAAAATAGAAAATAGTATTTTACTTTTTATGTCTTACAAATTAAAATCAAATTATTTTAAATAGTTCCAAGCCCTGTATGACGGGTTAATATGAATTTATCAAAATGTTAACTAAAATATGAAAGCAACTAAACTAAAAGAACTTTTATTTATTAGTTCGTCGCGGCCCTTTCGAAAATATCCCTAGAATCATACGTTGGTCTACGAGTCAAGTTAATCATACATCGGCGTCGTTTCGACGAATGGACTTTTTACGGGGATTTTTAGAGTTTATTTGCAAAAAACATTTTTTTTACATAACAATACTACAAAAGTGAACAAAATATTTAAAAAAATTGGATTTGGAAAAATTTCTTAATGTAAATATTTATTAATTTTTTTTAATCTTTTTATCAAAGCATATTTTCATTATAAAAATTAAAAAATATATAAATGCATCAATTGTAATAATTAATTTATGAACTATTATGAATCAGTGGACATGTGTGACTTTACAGAATGTGAAATTTCTCAGTCATAAATATTCCTATAGATATGTAGTTATTTCCCCATTAGGCACATTTGTAAATTTTCTAAAATTTGTTAGTAATTTTTCGAATAAGTTCTCAAAAAATAATAAAAATTAAAATATTTTCCACAAAATAAATTGTTAATCTTTTATTAAGTCATTCGAAACACATTCTTTAGTTTTCGATTCAATATATTCAAACTTCAGTATTATGTCGTCTCTGTAAGTCAAACAGCTGTAATCATCTTTCACATTATCATAATCATTGAATAAATTAATTATAACATCCATATCTTTAACAGATTTTAGAAAAATTAGGAAAACTTTTATATGTGGAGTACAAAATCTTTAAAAAAAAATATAGGTTAATCATACATCGTCGTCCTTTTGACGCACACTATTTTAGTATAAAAAAAACGGTAATAGCTATAAATAAAATTTATATGTGTTATGTGTTATAATAACAAATAAATTAGATAACAGAAGTTTCACAACGAGCAGGTACCGACAAGTCACATTATTGGAGCAGGTAGAGAAGTTCGTTCGTCGTTTTGACGAGTATGTATGATTCTAGGGTTAAATATAACTAACTCAAGCTTGAACAGAAGATAGGCAGACATATCGACAAAATTATGAAATTGTAATACTTCTCAGGTTTCTTTAAAAGGAAAAGAAAAAAATTGAGTAGAAAAAATTACATCTCTATTTTGAAAAAAATTGTAAATAAAATTTATATATTTCATTTCAATTTTTTACGTCAGATCAAAAGTCAAGCTTGTTGTTTTCGTAACGTATTGCCATGTTTTTCATGTCTATTTTCTGTAACTTTTCCGAATCTTCGACTCTATTCAATTCGGCATTGTATAACGCCTGTGCAGAATAGACATAGAAAAAAAAGAACTTTGGTTATGTGAGACGAACACAAAACATGAAGTATCCCTCCAAGGAATATTCAACCTTTATTCATATAATATATACCTACCATGTAATTCAAAACTTGTGGGTGATAGTGTTATAATTTTCTTTACCGGTTACCGTAAGACGTAATAATTTATTTAAAGATAACAGAAAATATTTTAAGAGATGGTAACCGTTTTTAGTAAAATAGTTTCTTTAATAGTATTTTACAGTATATTCGATAAGTTGCCTTTACTGATTGTGAAAATAAAAAAATGAAAAGTTACAAAATTTTAATAAATAATTGAACAATTTTTGAAATGCTAATATATCATTAAGACAAATTCAGTAGCAATAAAAATAAGAACAATATTCTGTTATAACTATAAAATAGTAAAAATTTTAATTTTTTTTTAATTTTTTAGATGCCCCACAACTACGGTGATATGAATCTATTTTGGTGGTGCTATTATATTTAATGAGAGGAATGCTTATTGAAATTAAAGTTTGATTTATGCTAATGTTGGAGATGACGTATCTCCCCCGGTTGGTTTCGAACTCACCATCTACCAGACAAGTCTAATTTTAATGTTAAAATGTTTTTGATGAATAAAGACCATGTTGTATAAGTTCCGCCAGGGTTTACTGATCCCATAATTGTAAAAAATAAACTAACCGACCAATTTTGAAAATATTTTCACTGTTACAGAGCTAAACTATTTTAAATAGATATAGATTACATTATGTAAGGTTCGCCAAGATCCACAGGATCCAAAAGTGTCAAAAATAAACTAACCGACCGATTTTGAAAATTTTTTCACTGTTAGAGAGCTGAACTATTTTAGATAGATATAAATTACGTTATGTAAGGTCCGCCAGGATCCGTGCGATTTAAAAGTGCGAAAAATAAAAAAACCGACCGATTTTGAAAATTTTTTCACTGTTACAGAGGTAAACAATTTTAGATGGATATAGCTTATATGTTGTGTGAAGTCGGCCAGGGTTCTGGGATCTTAAAAGCGCGAAAAAACTAACCGACCGAATTGAAAATTTTTTCACTCTTAGAGAGCTGAACTGTTTTAGATAGATATAAATTACGTTATATTAAGGTCTGCTACGGTCCATGGGACCCAAATGTGTCAAAAATTAAATAAGTGACCGATTTTGAAAATTTTTCACTGCTACAGAGGTAAACTATTTTAGATAGATAAGAGCTTATATGTTGTATGAGGTAGGCCAGGGTCCAGGAATCTTAAAAGCGCCAAAAATAAACCAACCGACCGATTTTGAAAATTCTTTCACTGTTAGAGAGCTAAGCTATTTTAGATAGATATAGATTACGTTATGTAAGGCCCGACAGCGTCAGTAGGACCCAAAAGTGTCAAAAATAGAATAACTGACCGATTTTGAAAATTTTTTCACTATTACAGAGGTAAACTATTTTAGATAGGTACAGCAGGTTGTGTTATCTGAGATCCACAACTGTCCTGCGAATGCAAATGCGGCGTAGAATGCTACACAAGGGGTTTTGAAGGTTTTGAAAATACTTTTACTGTTAGAAAGGTAAAATATATATATATATATATATATATATATATATATATATATATATATATATATATATATATATATATATATATATAACATAAAGTTCGCCTAGAATATACGGTCGAGCTGATTTTTTAATGAGGTCCACCGGGCTCTTGCAGATCCGAAAACGCCAGAAATAAGCTATCGAACCGATTCTGAAAATTTTCTTACTACTAGAGAATTAAATTATTTTAAATTGATTCAACTATGCTGCACAAAGTCCGTTCGGGTTCTTGGGTCGAAAAATTCCAAAATTAATTACCCAGCCGATTTTAAAAATTCTTTTACTCTTTAAAAACTAAACTATTTTAAATAGGTACAGGGCTTAGATGAGATCCGCCAGTGCCCAATATTTGGAAGTTCGTTATGTTATGCAGATGCTGCGACAGGGGTATTTATTTTTATTTTCAGAATATTCAACCAGACCTTAATGATTGTACAATAAACGATTCTATTTACTAGGAATATTTTTAAAAACAGTGTACTATATTAACTCTGATTTATATTGTTTATTTTTGTAGGATAAATCTGTTGTAACAAACCCTAGACGAAGTAGGAATGTTGAAACAGCATTCCCTTGTTGTGAATTCATATAGAGCTGAGTTTTAACTTGACGTAATAAAGTAAATAATAGGTGGTATCCGTGACTCTTTCAAAGAGCGTTTTGGGTACAATTTCTTAAAAGTAGTTTTTTCATAGTGAGCATTCATTATATTTTAAACACAAAATTTAAAACTGACGTTATATCAAGCTTAAGAAAATTTTAGTTACACTAGAAAGTATCTACTTAATGCTGACGATTCTGTACAGGGGTTAGGTATGAGGAGTTTAATACTACACCTAAGTTCAAACAAATATTCACACTGAGAAAAAAGTTGAAAAAAGTATCTCAAAGAAAAACTAAAAAAAAAAAAAGTTTTTGAAAGAAAAATTTTTTGCGCTATTGAAAAAAGCTGATAAATTTATACGGAGCCTAGGTGGCCCCCTATAAATTGACGCAGTCAGTCTTTTTCTAATAATCATGCTTATACTCGTATAATCGGCTGGAACAAGTTACATATGAAGCAAATCGCTTAGCTTTTATCTTAGCTTTTATGTTGTATGAGTTCCGAAAGGGTTTACTGATCCCATAATTGTAAAAAATAAACTAACCGACCAATTTTGAAAATATTTTCAGTCTTACAGAGCTGAACTATTTTAGATAGGTATAGATTACATTATGTAAGGTCCGCCAGGGTCCATAGGATCCAAAAGTGTCAGAAATAAACTAACTGACCGATTTTGAAAATTTTTTCACTGTTATAGAGGTAAGCTATTTTAGATAGATATAGATTACGTTATGTAGGTAAGCTATTCTTGTTTCATACATGACGCTAATAATCGGCAAAAAAACGAAATTAAACACAAAATCACTTTAAAGATTGGATAAAAATCGAGTACGATGAAGCTATGTGCCACACCCATTGACAGCGTATTTTTTTTTTTACTTCCATTTAATACCAGTGACAATGACCTACTGACCAGTGGAACTAAATACATACTGCAGTATTTAACCATTACTATGTAGTAAGATCATGAATAATTTCCTACAAGTTCAAAGCACCATTCATTGTAATAGCAACGCATCCATTTCAGTTGTAAATGTATACTTGAACTTTTGTACTTACTATTCAATTCAACTTTGCTTCGTACTACCAATGCATGTATACTAACTAAAGTAATGTATTGTTACAAATGGTTTGTTACATGGGCGCCCATAGACGATTTGTAGGGGGGGGGGCTGGAACTAGGGGCAAGAATTTTATATTTTGAATGACGGAAAGTGACTTGTAAGTAGGCATAAAAGTTTGCAGATTTCCCCAAAAAATAACAGATGAGCAAAAAAAAAAAGAGAGGTCATTTCCAAATTTTCCAAAATTTTCCCCTCAACATGCTTGCCACAAAGATAAAGAAAAAACGTCGTTGTGCTTTCTTTGTGCTCCTTTTTTGAAATTTTCTTCCAAACATGGTCAGCTAGGGGGGGGGGAGCGGTCCGCCTGCTCCCCACTATGGGCGCCCATGGTTTGTTACATTTCTCTGCTATGTATATATGTAGGTACGTATATAATTACTCTTCATTTAGTTAAATTGCAATTCTCACAAAAACTTAATTACAAAAAAAAAAATATAAATCGTTTTATATTATCCACTTCTGATTTCTCTTTGATGTCTGTTTTATCCACAGCTTTAAAATGAAGCGGTAAGTATTTAACAGTCCCCATATACATGACGCGCAAAACTGAAAATTATATCATAGTACAAAAAATTATATAAAGTATTTTTAAAAGTATTTTGGTATTTGTTAATCTTTCCCCCGAAATTGAAATACACTCTCATTTCGACTTCTTCCAAAGGACTGAATTTCCTTAACAATTATTTCTTTTATGAAAATTAGGAGTTTTCTCATAAACAACCTTGTCCCAAATTCTATGGGATTTAGGCTCCATTTGTACAATATTGTAACACATGCTAGTGAGTAAAGTATGATGTGTACAATAATAATAAAAACACTGTTAAAAAATTTTACAACATTTAATGTTGGCATTTAATTGCCAACATTAAATATTGTAAAATTACATTTCGAAATGTTTAGAACATTTTTCTATGTAAAATTACATTGTAGAATGTTTTACCTTACATTTCGGATGTAATTTTACACCACTCAATGTAAATTAATTACATACGACATGTAAAATTACATTGTCAACTCAACTGACGCCGTCAATTGCGCAGAATCAATCACGTGATACCGGCAATTTACATCCAAAAGACCAGTAACTTACATACAAATACAATAAATTTTCGTTTCGAAATGTAATTTTACTATTTTAGCATGTCAAATACCACTTTTATATGTAATTTTAGTATCAAAGTATTTAACATTACAGTGAAAATTTATTTTTACATAAAATTTCATATTTTACAACTAAATTATTTAAAATTACTAACACGTTGTAATTTTCAAGACACATATTGTAAAAAATTATATTGTAAAAAATTACCGTATTTTTTATTGTAATAATACATATTTTTTAACAGTGAAGGTTTCTACCTCTTATTGTATGTGCAAGGGATCTTAAAATTAAACTTAAAGTCATACACTAATACAAGTTACATTATGAGTTTTATTTTGAATTTTCTATTTGAATATGTCTTCTTGCGTCCAGAACGGCAATGGTGCCCGTACAGTTGGATGTTGTGTACACATTCTAACGGTCATTTGGTACCTAGGTTATGCTAAACACCAAGAAAGAAAGCCACCAAGCCAAGCGAAGAAAAAGAGTCAGTTTCTGAATAACTTTAATTGAATATATCTTATATCGCATACACGTTCATACATAAAAATATCTTTGTTGTTATTTTACTCGGCTACTATTATACATACTGCAATAAAAACCATTTATGTACACTAGGGCCCCAAGTTTGGGACAAGGTTCTTTCTAGTTGCAATATTAATTAATTATTTTTAAAAAAAATTAATTTTGAAGAAGGTTTTTAAAAAAATATCTTTTTGTGAAGGTAATTCTCAAGATACTAGCTGCAGTTTCCCTTCACAAATCCAGATGAACAGAAAGGCGAATGTGGACGACTGAATCGAATAGTTCAGAAGTTATACCACTTGGTGCGAGCCACAGACGGACATGTTCAGGAAGCTCTAAGAGGTAAAATGTGTGTGACAATTTTCACTTTGAGAGGAAAACAATTTTTATATTTCAAAGTGATCACAATGCTTTCGCAATGTAAAAAATTTGGTAATATTACCTTTCTAATTAGATAACTTGAAAACTCTGGAATTCTTTTACAGATATCTGTATAATTATAAAGAACTCTACACATATCATTATATGCATATTATATAGGTGAAAATAGATATACGTATAGTAGGTGTAAAATAAGCAGAAAAATTTAATTTTCTAAATCCAAACCTTAAAAATATTTTTATTTATATATTTTATAATATAGTAGATTCATTCTCATTTAGCACGAATATTTTTTGGAATTAAAATCATTGTACACCAACAAAAAGATATTACAGAATTAAATAAATCCTTATTTCATTTCCTTAATTTAATTAAATTCGAATATATAATGTGTAAGTGACATGCGGATAAAATCTGTCAATATAAGGCGATAAATAAAATTGAAAATTAAATTTAAATACTCACCAATGAATTAAAACATTGCCATCACGTAATCGGGCCGCATGTATAAAATCATTACACAGCGGAAAATATTGTGTGAGATTTTGTTCAGGCGTGTCCGATGCCAACACACATAAATAATGTTTATCCTGCAAAAAGATATCAAATATAGAAATTAATGTTTATTCAGGCAGAAAATGAAAATTGATATAGGTAGGTTTAATAATATTAGATAGGATACGTTAGTATTTTATAAGAATTATACAGGTTTAAAAAAAAAAAGTTACATAACTTTTAATAACCACGGTGACACGAAAGTAAGAAAAGGTATAATAAAAGCGTAAATAGAGTAAGAAAAATCAAAAGATTGTAAGAAGTTAATAATTGTAGCCAGAGCTGGCCTAATCAAAAGCGGGACCTTCAAATTATTGCAATGTGCTACTTTTATATTGCAAAAATCAGTATGATTAGTTGTAAAACGCCCTACATAGAAACGATTTGGAAATTTTGAACAAATGGTAAATGCTTGTGGGACTGCGATTGCTCAACAAAGGTACAGACATAATATATTTTCAACATATACAAAATTTCAGTTGAAAATAAACTTTTTAAATGAAATGCACGGTTGCACTCTGTCAAACACATATTAATATGTGATTTTGATTTCGTTTTCGTAAATCTTTTGTAATAGAACCACTGTAACCTTACTAGTTTTAGTATAGAACCGTTGGAACTTTACTACTTTTGGTACAAAACTACTGTGATCTTACTACTTTTGGTTTAGAATTGCTGTAATCTTACTACTTTTGGTATAGAGTCGCTGTAACTTGACTACTTTTTATATAAAACTGCTGTAACTGATCTCTTTATTTTTAATATAGAAATTTGATGGATAAAGTTACTGAAGCAATATTTTATTATCCTCAATCTTGGAAAAGGTCTTTTTATAGATATAATGGTAATAGTTTTAAATTATAAAGTTAATATAATTTTCAGAAGTAGAGTACTAAATTTCAATTTCAGTTTAGGTGAGGAACAAGATAGGGCATACGTTTCAACTAAACTCCACTGTTGTGTCTTACCTATCAACGGTGGACTGAATTTCAGTTGATTGTTTTCTAATAATTTGTTTATTTTTTATTGAAAAAAAAAGTGTGTTACCTATATGTCGAATGGTTAGAAATTGTATAGTTAAATATTTTCCTGTTAGGTAACAAAATTGAGAGAAATGTAATTTTAGCGAATTTCCAGCTATTACGATCACCCTTATGGTAAGAGTTGAGCCCGGGACTATAAAAGAAATTCGTTTTAAGGTTCCTAGAATCCGAAAATGATATTAAAACTAATCCAAGCGATTCTGCAAATTTTTGGAAATTCGCTATGTTAGGAAGAATGCTGCGACAGGGGTATTTTGTATTTGTATATTTTATGAAATGTCATACGTTTGTTGTTATTTCTTTTTTCTGATTATCAAAAATATTAGGCATAATCTTAAAAAATCTTGGTCTCAAAAATTTTGAGTTTTATTTATCATCAAACCTTAACTACTTATTCCTCTCCCACCTTCTCCTATTTCAAGGGCTTTTCATATCGAGAGAAATCATCAACTTCATGTCGTTCCTCTAAAAAAAAAAAATCCTTCCGAAGAATTATGTTTAAACCCTAGAAAATTCTATGCACTCACCTAGAAAGAAAGTATATAGTGAGGTAATGAATAACAAGATTATAACTAAAAATAAAAATTTTTATTTAGATATTTTTTTGATTTATTAATAGAATAGACAAGGGAAAAAATAAAGGAATTTTCACACTATTTAAATAAAGAAAACGTACCATTTTGATACTATCGGTGACAATATTATAAGTGTTAAGGTATTTTAATTTGAAATTATAACAACTTGGTATACAATGCGATTAAACACGGTAATGTTTTTCCTAGTATAGAA
Source organism: Brachynemurus nebulosus (assembly GCA_035578155.1). Lineage (NCBI taxonomy): Eukaryota > Metazoa > Arthropoda > Insecta > Neuroptera > Myrmeleontidae > Brachynemurus > Brachynemurus nebulosus. Next base: position 59,754,812 of record JAPWDM010000002.1, read on the forward strand.
ATAATTGTTTAGGGCCAGACAGTGTAACGGAATTTCACCATACCAAAACGGTTCGTTATCATAATACGAGTCAATTTTCATCATACACTGTAGCAGGTTTGCTTTAGGACTGGTTCGTATAATATAAAATATCCTCTACCTATAACACATACCAACTATGTATATGGAAATCTTTATATGTGTGTGACGTATACGAAAGTATTATTAGAAACTAGAGTAATAGAAGTGTACGTGGTTGCGTCCATGTGGGATTACATTGTCATCATTTCAAAGATGAACAAACATCTTTTTCATCATCATTTGGGTTTTTTTTAGTTTTTGCCGCTATAATTCATGATGTAAAAGTGTTATTAAAAGTCGGGCAATACGTAAAGAGAAAATATTTTAAAAAACAAAATAAAAACAAAGTATTTTTCACGTAAATATCTATTTTGAGGCCAACTCCGGATTATGACAAATATATATTATAGATTGGTTGCTTTGGGTTAGTTTCAATTTTTGGCTACCGTTATTATCATTTTTTAAGGCGGACCACTAGTGTGACATTTTGAAAAAATTGTAAAAATTTTTTTTGCATGTTTCGATAGTCTATACCTTTAAAAATAACATATGTACTAAAATTTCAAGTGTGTATCCAGTCACATGTTGTGGAGCAGCTAAACCCTGGCACATTTAAACGATTCATTTAGTTTTACTATGACTGTTGTAGTGAGTACATCATAAATAATTTTATTGAAAATTCTCAGTGATTAAAACTAAAAGGTAAGATAAGGAAAAACTACATTTTTCAAATATGCTGCAGTTATAACTCGAAGACAAATCATCCGATCGATCTGATTCTTATTGCAGCTTCTTTTATATACGAGGTGTGTTCAAAAAGTTAGGTGACTTCACAATTTTATCAAAGTCCTTTTATTTATTCATCATAATTCATGTTGTTCCCTTTAAAGTAATTATCCTCAGATATAATACACTTGTGCCAGCGTATTTTCTAATCCTCGAAACACTTCTGATATGCACTTTTTGGTATAGCCTTGAGCTCTTTCGGCGATGCAGATTTTATCCCCTTAATCGTTGCAAATCTCCGTCCTTTCATGAGTCTCTTCAGTTTTGGGAACAGAAAAAAGTCGCAGGGGGCTAAATCCGGTGAATATGGTAGCTGAGGCGTGATTGTGGTGTTGTTTTTGGGCAAAAAATCATGCACAAGCAACGATAAGTGAGCAAGTGCATTATCGTGATGAAAAAGCCATGAATGTTTTCCCACAAATACGGACGCTTTTTTTTCGTATCGCTTCTCGCAAACGGTGCATGACTTCAAGTTAATACTCAGCAGCTTCTCTATTGGTAATTTGACGATTTTCCAATACCATTTTCTTCACTTTTTCAACGTGTTCATCAGTTCTTGACGTGCTGGGGCGTCCAGAGCGAGGTTCGTCATTGACATCTTCTCGGCCTTCTTGGAAGAGCTTGTAATACTTATAAACATTTTTTACTCAGAGTAGACTCACCGTATGCTACTGTTAACATTTCGATTATTTTGGAGCACTTAATTCAATTTTTCACACAAAATTTGATGCAAATCCTTTGGTCCATTATTTTCGACAGCAGAAAATCGCCGACCACACCAAACACTTCTAACTTTCCTTCTAACCTCCATGCCTCTCAAAACGAACAAAAAACGCTATATAACTGAAACTGTGAACATATGTTCGGGACGAGTGTACTAACGCAACAAAATAAAAAAATCGAAAGGCCAATGTACGTAGCCCAAGAAATTTGAAAAGTTACCTTATTTTTGGAACACACCTCGTATATTTCCTCGTGCCATGAACCTCCAGTTTTTAGATCGAATAAAAAATGTAATTTTTGCCGATCAAAAATTATCAAATTTTCGCGCAAATTAAAAACTCCGCCATTTTGTTGAATTTTAATTTTTTAACTTAGGTAGAGGTGCCTTTAAAATAGAAAATTAAAAAAAAGGATCCATCGAATAGTTTTTGAGTTATCGTGTCCACCAGTTCCAAAAATGTAGTTCCGAGATATTATAAAATATATATAAAGAAATGTATTTTCAAAATTTTATATTTAATACTCATTATTGCGTGAACTTTGGAATTGGAATTTTTTTTATAGAAAGCTGGATTCGGTTAATGTGCAAGAATCTTGTTTTTAAATTATTTTCAGTAAAATCACTTTGGGAACATATTCTACACATAATTTGCTATCAATTTCGGCAAAAAAAATCGATTTTTTTTTATCAAATCTCAAGTAAACCTTCCCTTAAATTACTTTTAGCAAAATCACTTTGGGAACATATTATACACATAATGAGCTACCAATTTCTGCAAAAAAAAAATCGATTTTTTTTAACGACTCTCAAGTAAACCTCCCCTTAGAATATAATAGTTCTGTATTATTTATTTTATAAAATAAACTAACTGCTGTCAAAAAAAAATTATTTACAATATTCAATTTTTCACACCGCTGACTACTCATAATTCCTTAAACACTCAAAACACAGAAAGCGGTACATTTCGCATTGAATTCATCTTGCCGTGAAGAGATCATCTAACAAATTCGACTCGTAGTCATATCACCAAAACAAAAACTATGTTCAACTTGAAATTTTGCCTACCCTATAGCATCATAATACATAAGTTATTATATGCGAGACCACTTTTGAATCTAATTCATGAAGTCCCCAAAAGGGCAAAATTGTGGGTCACTCTTTATAAATTATATCATTCAACAAGCTTTCTCTGAGAGGTTAATTATGTATAAGTTAATTATTAATTGCTTAATATATTCCAGTAAATAATAGTAACCAGCAATTCACATATTCTCGATGTAAATAATTTATTGTCAAGCTTATTATTGCACAACTAATAGCTAGTTTTAAGTATTTCGTTATGTTAGTTGGCAAATTATATTTTATAATTATATATGATTGCATTTGTACATAACGTATTAAGTTATCATTGTTAAGTTCGACATTGTAATAACTGTGACCTGAAATAATATCATTTTCAAATAAAATTGAATTATTGATGAAAGTAAAATCAATAGAATGAACTTTTGCTTTTAAACGACCAACGGATACATAATATATACCGTGTGAGTTTTTTGAGAGTTGCCATTTTGATTACAGCCAAACCGTTGATTTAATCGAACAATTGTTCAAATAAGAGTTGTAGATACCGACGGCAACAACCGATTGCTTTATAGCTCTTATTGTTTTCGAGCTATGAAACAAACTTATAGATTTTTAAATGGGACTATATATTAATTTTTCGATAAAACTGACCTAATGCATTAATTAACAATATAAATGAGCAAAAAAAATTTTTTTACCCAAGTTTAATTTTTTAATTTTTCTTTAATTTATCAGTTAGGCGGTAAAAATATGCATATGTACTTGAGGCTACTTCAACTGATAGTGTTTTTCTTGTTTACATTTCCATTAAATCCAAGAAAAGAACCTTTTCCAGTACCATTTCTATTATAAAAATTTGGTTGTAATAGAAATGGCTACTCTCAAAAAACTCACATGGTATATTATAACACACAATACAAAACAAATATATAAAAGCAATACACCAAAATCTTCAATTACACGGTTGATTAACTCTAAAAAAAAACATCATAAACAAAAGGCCATAACGAACGGATAATTTAGGTTACGGAATTTATATTATTTGCTCTTTTTACTCGAAATTTTCTTCGACAGATAATTTTTGAATTGTGGATGACTTAAACATACCAGAAATATTGTATGGTATAACAAAGAAACAATATAAAGAACTCATTTCCCAGTGCCCCACCATATAAGATACATAAATTATTTTGCAATTTTGTAACAGTCTTTTAATAATTTGAGACGATTTTTTTTTTTCAATATTTATATAAATATTTCAAAAAATATTGTATGCAATACGTGCAAAGTAGATGTATTTTTCACTCGTTACAACTGTGCACTCCTCGTACGTATGATTCGTGGAAGGAACATTTCCACTTTGCAGCTTGCTGCGTAAATAACTATTTTTACGGAACTTTTTTTGTGGGGGGGGGAGTATATATTAATTTATTTCTAAATAAAACTTGATTTTTTGAGATTTGAGCCTTTGACGTAATCCGGCATATCGGTATTCTTTTCTTTTACAACAACCTTTAGGTTAAAATATGACAAGTAGAAAGTTATAATAATCTCTGTTCAATTGCCAATTTTTTTTTTTAAACTCTTGGTAACTTTTAATGTGGAATTACCAAACTTTATCAAAATCGCTAAACGATTGCACAAAAGAACGTAGATTTCAATCAAAAAAAAAAAAATTCGAAATCCAATAAGTTTGCAAATATTTTGAAACAGTCTCAAAACAAAAACTCCTGCAAGAACAATATCGCTTGTCTACCATGTGAGTTTTTTGAGAGTTGCCGTTTTTATTACAACCAAATTTTTATGATAGAAATGGTACTGGAAAAGGTTGCTTTCTTTGATGTAATGGAAATGTAACCAAGAAAAACACTATCGGTTGAAGTAGCCTCAAGTACATATGAATATTTTTACCGGCTAACGGATAAATTAAAGAAAAATTAAAAAATTAAACTTTGGTAAAAAAATTTTTTTTGTTCATTTATGTTGTTAATTAATGCATTAGATCAGTTTTATCGAAAAATTAATATATAGTCCCATTTAAAAATCTATAAGTTTGTATCATAACTCTAAAACCATAACAGCTATAAAGCTATAAACAGCAATCGGTTGCCCCCGTCGATATCTACAACTCTTATTTGAACAATTTTTCGATTAAATCAACGGTTTGGCTATAATAAAAATGGCAACTCTCGAAAAACTCACACAGTATACCTATAGTTCAGAACTGACCTAAAAAGTATTACTTTCGTTGCGCCTATATTTATTTTTAATGTCTTGAAAGTCAATTGAATGTAAAAAGTGAATAGATTGCATGACGTCCTTGAACGAAATACATATTATGTATACTTATTGACTGATAAATAGACTCTTTTCGAAGTTAATTTCGAATTCCAAACCAACAACTAAACAGCTAGATATTCAAATTGTACTCACAAATAAACACTATTATGTTGTATCGAATACATCTTCGAGTGGTAGGTACCTATGTATCTATTTATATTTTATTAGATAACAAAACGTAACATTTGGAATGAAATAAAGTTTTTCCGCTAGTACTGTTCTATTTACCAACTAATGATACCAACTCTTACCTTTATCTTATTATTTGTAAAAGTTTACTTTTTGTTAAAACTTTTAAAATTAACAAACCGTGTTTTTGTTTTGTTAGTTTCTAATTAATTGAAATACGGTTGTAAATTTTAAATAGATACAAACAACAATGATTTGAAATATACTATGCTACTCAAAAATTTACGAAACTATTATTTAATGCAAATCCTTGTTTATATAGAGTTAGTTTTCGAATTTATTACCCACGATGGAACGGAGCGGATGTATGCGTTTGGGGTAAGAACATAGGTAAGAAGTATGTTTATGTGGTGTCTGTTACCATGTATTTTAACACTATGAGGCCCGAGCACTTTCATAGTAAATTTCCACGGAAGTCGGCAATATTTAAATAAAAAAGAAACTTTATATAAACAAATAGATAAAATAAAATGATTCAAACACTGAATAGATTCAACACAGTTCAACATGTATGTGTAAAACTGTAAACATACGTACGTGATACGTACATACTACATATAAATTATACACTGACATTCAATTCAATTTTATTTAAAAATATAAATTATATTTTTTATGTATTTTTTGTTTATCTTAAAATTTTTTATACATAGAAACCAAAAGAGTAGTGTATGTTGGTATGTATTTGTGTGAGTAGGAACACATCCGTGTGATGAATGATAAGATAAACATCGCATACATAATGCGTAACCAACTAATCAATTAATCATTGATCGGGGTCGGCCTCTGGGTATGTTTTGGTTGGTTTCGGATGCCGAAGCCATGGGACTGAAAGTGTTAATAAGGAAAAGCTGGACAGATTTACCAATTTTATAAGGTCTCCGAAAATGTCGCTTCGGGACCGTAAAAAACGGCTTAACCATAATTGTAATACGTTACTTTTATTTTATTTGAAAGCTAGTAATTCCGGGATGGTTTTTAAGCAGGTTTGACACAAATTGCTTCAGCCATTTCCCGAATACTCTAGGATTTACAGGATAAAAAACAAAATTAAAACTTTTTGATGGACATTGTTCCAACCATTTTCAGGGTACTTTACGATTTCCAAAATAAGAATAAAATTAAAAACCTTAAAACCCACTTTGAAAGCTGGTAACTGTGAAGTGGTTCTTAACTTGGTTTGCTGAAAATAGTCCAGGAAAAACAACCAAAATGTTTTGAAAAAATTAAACTAAATTTTCAAGAAACGGCAATAAAACATTAAAAAGTTTTAGTGTTTCACAACAAAAGAGCTTTAAAAAATTTCAAATAGAGATTGCTACAATTCCTAATGTTATTGTAATTTAGAATATGCTATTTTTCATTCGTCATGTGTGACATTACACTATAAAATACACAACAAAGATATGTCAGACATAACGGATGAGAATTAGTTTATTCTAAATTATACTGAAATTTAAAATATGGAGTTCAAAGAATTTGTATTTGAAACTGTGGAAAACTTTTTTAAGCTAAACAACATGCGGAAAACTTTTTTATACTAAATTTCTCAGAAAATTTTGCTCTTAATAAAGGTTGTTGCGTGTTCTTAAGGAGGGAGTTCAAATAAAAATGCAACTTTTTTATTTATAATTTTTTTGCTTGCTGAAATTTTTTTTCAAATTAGGGAGGGTTTCAAATAAAAAATTTTGTTTTTGAAACATTCATTACTCTTCCCTGTAGGGGGAGTGGGCCCTTTTTCACAAGTTTTTAAGCATTTACAAGGAACGCCATATCTCAAAAAGTAATTAATATTTTTTAAATATTTTTTCATTATTTTATTCCTAAAGGACCTGTCCATAAAGCTGAGTATGAGTTTCAGGTAATTTTAAAAACTAACCATAAAATTGTAAGCCAAAACTTCTTAAAATTATAAAACCCACTTTTTTATTTAAAAAAATGTTTAAAAATAGTTACAATTGTTCAAATGGAAAAAGCATACTCCACTTTATGCGCAATATGTTTATGAACAAAATAAAAAAAAGAATTAAGTCTCTATCTTTTCTAGTACTTGAGATATGATTTTCCTTGTCGCGAAAAACACAACTTTCGGGAAACGGTAAAAAACAAAAATAATAACAAAAGAAGCGGTTTACACATTGTTTATTAAAACTCTCCAGCCCCATACATTGTCCCCTCTTGTTCCTTTTTCTTTCTTTATCCTGAAGATTCTTCATCTTCAAGTAGTTATATTACTGCTCAAATCGCGAGGGGGGGGGGAGGCGAGCGTTGTCTGCAAAGGAGCAGCAACTTGGCTGTGCAGCGGCTCACAAATAAATATTTTTCTACTTGAAAAAAAATTTTTTTGGTCATGTTTTATATATCACCGTGTTTGTAAAGAACCACAGAACAAAATAAAAACAAAAAACGAGATTCGAAAAAAATTAGTTTATTAGCCGTTTCTGGCGTGAACTCCTCCCTTAAATAAAAAATTCATCCATAAAACTATGAAAAAATTCTACTGTACACAGGGTGGACTTAAAAATGTAAAAACGGTTCAAATGTAAAATATTTTAATTATTGACAACTATTAAGATTTTTACTGGAAAAAAGTTGCATAGAACTGAAAATTAACGTAAGATACAAAAATCATAGCCAACTATAACAAAGAATAAATTTGCCTTTTTTTCGTCGATTAGTGCCTTGGATCATTTTTTGCATTTTTATGCCCAGCCTATATACAAGAGAGTTTATTCACATTTTTATAAGTGTAAATTTAATTACGCATAAGCACCAGCTTTTCACAAGAGTATAAAGTTTTCTGAGAAATTTAATATAATAAAGTTTTTTTTACATGTTAAAAACTTACTGACGAACACTAGCAATGAAATGCGGTCATAAAAACCCAGAATTTTACTACTTACCGCAGTGTGTAGGACTAATTCCATTAATTTAACTCAAGCTGTATCTATAAAAGTGATAATTCAGTACCAAAAAGTATTTGGGTTACCCGGTAACTGGGTGAATGTATACAATGGCAGAGCATATTATGAAAACATTTCAATTTATTTTAAAATATTTCCTCGTGGAAAACTGTTTGTGACAGGTACATAGAATTGGCTACGTACGTTCTTAATAAATAAAACTGTTTCTTTTCCTTCTTAGTACAGCGGTACAGGACATAGATTACTGTTCATGACAGACCAAGATAGTATTTTGTAACTGAACGGTATAATTGAACACACACACATACAAACAATATCGATAATAAATCATTCGATATTATTCTGTTGAATAACAGTAACATACAGCACCACGTAGTGACTAAATTACTAACTATTCAAGTAATACATAACGTATTTTGTGATCTCCTGCGATGATAATGATAAAACGTTATTATAAAAGTTTAAATTGATTATCAAAAAGTTATTTATTACTACACTATGTTACTTGCGAGCCTGCTATTGAAATTTGTACCAAGTGAACAATTTAGACGGTGAATATTTACGAATTATATATCGCAACTTCTGAATTCATCTCACTTTGATAAATTATGATAATAAAATGGTGTTAATGATGCTATTTTTCAAAGGTGGCACAAAGATGTAGAAGGAGAGACATTTTAGTTGAGCAATTATTTAACTGATGGGAAGAAATATTTTTGAAAAATTTTTATCATTAAGTTTTTCAAAAGAAATACATACATGTATAAAAAAAATGTTCGTTGATACTCATTTACGCTGTTACATTTCCTGGTGTAATAAAATCCGTTTGATTTTTATAGAATGACCGAAAAATTAGAGAAGTTAACGTGAGGTCAAAATTGCCCATCAGGGTATTATAGACCCAAATAGCGCATAAAATAAATAACTGGACGGAACTTCGGCAGAAAGATCATAGTGATTATGGACCACTGGGTAGTAAGGTCATAGTGATTATGGATCACTGGGTAGTAAAGTCATAGTGATTAAGGATCACTAGAATCTGGTTGCTGAATAAAATACAAATTTATTCAGAAAAAATATTAAATTCATCGGTAAGACATTTATTATGTTTGGCAGCAATAAAATGGGCAGTGAAAAGTTTTTTTCCTATTATTTTTGCACGGTAAAAATTTGTCTTAACTTATAATTTTCTTATGGGACTTAATATACTTGAATTAAATTGTCAGGAAAAAATATTAGTATCCATAAGAATTTCACTATCCTTTTATTTACTGGAAGTACCAGCAGAGATCGGCAAATTTATAATTGTAAGGGCACAGGTGTGAGACTCACGGTCTGCTTTAATCACCTTGTATAGACTTGTCTTTCTGACAAATATTCATTCTGTAACATATAGTAACATATTAGCAAGTTTTAATGGTAATGCAAGCTTAATATTTTTTCTCTAAGTGGGTATATAGAAATAGAAATACTGTTATATGTTGTGTAGCTAGAATTTTTTTTAATAAGTTTAAGAGCAAACCTTATATTATTAAGCTAGTATAAAGAAAAGTAATTGCTTCATTTCTGTTTGCACAAGGAAACATGCAATACTGTACTCTTTTTGATTCAAACCGCAATAACTAAATTGAATGAGTAAATGTAAATTTAAGTTTTATTATTGTTTACACTTATCAGACAATTGAAAAATGTTTACAAACTAATAATAAGGTCATATACAGGAGGTAAAAGAAATAAAAAATATGCAAAAATATCGAAAGTATCCAGCTGCATATATAACAAAAATTTGTATTTGTTTTATCAATACCATTAAATAAAAAAAAAATAAACTTAACAAAAAGTTATGCAATTTAACTTTGAAGTAAATTAAGTTTTTATTTTTAAAAATGTGCAAAAAGTATAAAATAGCTTATAAGTTAAGTTTAAAGCAATATCCAACATAATTTATAAAAGCTTGAGGCGTTAAATTACGTTTGGTAACTACTGAGGACTATAGTAATTATACTTTTATTTAAAACGGAAATAATTAATAATAACGCCTCAAGATTTTATAAATTATGCTGCATATTACTTCGAACTTCACTTATAAGTTATTTTATACTTTTCAGCACATTTTTAAATAAAAGGTTGATTTGAAAAACTATTTTTTAACTTAAATTTATTTTTTGATGGTCAATTATCAAGTACTTAATTCAGTATTTTGTCTTAAATTTTCTTATTTTAATAATTTATTTCTACTATTCATTTTGTAACTTAATTTACGTTAAAGGCAAAACATAAATTGTATATCTTATAATAATTGTACTAAACAAAAAAACAAAAAAAATGTAATTGCACCCATACTAGGTCGGTCTATATCAAATGGTCTAAATAAAAAAGTTGGTTGCTCGACCATTTTAGAAAAAAAAATTCTTCCAGTTGTTTCTATATTATATTTGAAGTATTGAGAACAATTCTAAAAAACAATTTTCTTGAACCGTTTAAGCGTGATAGCCATTTTTGTTTTCCAATTTGCGCTGATTTTTGTGTTTGTAGCCATTTATGCCAATGCACACATTTCATAAACCGTTCATCCTAAAAGGTTGAAATAAAAACCATTTTAAAGGTATTAAATATCTCTTTATTTTAAGTGATGTCCATATTTAACCTATTTTTGTCCCTTCCATAAGCAAACTTTACCTAAAGTTGGATATCAAAATTTAGCAAAATTCACTTTTTGAACATTTTTTTTCTTATAGGAGGAATGTTTTAAACCTCGCTTAGTATTTTTTATGAGAATAGCTATATACGGGTACAACCACACATTATGAAACAAATACACACCATTTTAATTGTGAAACTTGTATCCTTTAATTTTTACAAACTTCCGAAAACTGACTTATTTCCAAATTTTGGAAATTTGTGCCCCTGTATCTCTGACGGGGCTGGTGATAAAATTTTGAAACTTGTAGTGCTTTCGGTTTATCAATAGATTTATTAAAATAAAAAATTAACTTGTACTTATATTGATCCTTTAAAAGGCCCTCAATTTTTATCATTGCCGTAACGGGAAAAATTGGAGTTTTGTAAAGGACTTGTATACTTATGAGTTTTTTTGACAACTTATGTCAAACGTTGGAGACGCGGGGCGCCATTTTCAAGTTTTTGCCCCGGTTCTAAAAAATTGTAGATCCGGGGCTGCTTTTCCATATTTACTAGAGTAAAGATATATGAACATTGGGTAATAAATATTTTCGAAATTCAAAGAAAATATAAATAAAGGTCACAAGTTGCTAGAAAATTGCATATTTTATTTCACATAATACCTAATATGTAATATTATGCATCCCTTATATATTATTACGCTTCATACATTTTTAATAATAAAATTATATAGGTAAAAGTGGGAGTTTCAATTAAACTTAACCTATTTAGCAATTGATTAAATTCTTTACGGCTTATGAATACGATATATTCAAGGTTTATCAGTTAAAACCTATATCTTTAAAAATTTCTTTGAAGTTAGGTATATTAAAGGTACAGATATCATTCATTCTATTCAAAAATGTTTTATAAAAGATTACATTCATTTTTAATATTTGAAATATCTGCACCTAGGTATTTTCAAGAAAAATTTAAATTTTCCTTTACGTGGGTATTTATATTTTTTTAACATTATGAATCTTCAAACAAAGAATTTCTGACTCGACATTTTTGGATATTAAATATTAATCTAAGACCTTCTTTTAAACCCAACACATATTTTTTACCTTCACTAAATATTCGTAATATTTATAATATTTGCAAGTAAATGTTGCGAATCAAAAAGTTACATTTTTCATTATTTAAATGAAATTACAGTACCCGGCATTTGAACAACAGACTATGTGTTTCTAATTTCATATTGTTTAAACTTCCAAAATTTATTATTTAATTCAGTGGGCCAGTATTTTATACTTGAAACCTTTCAAAACTTGAATGATTTCAAAACTGCCCAAATATTTTCAATTGTCGTTTCCATTAACTGGATTTAGTGGTCACCATAAAAATGATGGAAATCTATCGTAGAATCCCCTCCCCCCACAGGGAAGGGTAATGAATGTTTCAAAAACAAAATTTTCTATTTGAAACCATCCCTAATTTGAAAAAAATTTCAACAAGCAAAATAATCATAAATAAAAAAGTTGCTTTTTTATTTGAACTCCTCCCTTAACTGATACCCGAACGGAGCCGATTTGCAAAATATAAACAAAAAGCATACACTGTCTGAACAGGTAAAATATGCCTTGCTATAATAACAACGGTTTCCAAAAGTGATTCTAATTCAGTTGCCAGGAACTGTCTATTATCGTCAACCTGTAGTATAAACGCTTTTTAGGTCAATTCTGTTGACATGAATAAATTATATTATTTCATAAATTACAATAGTATTACAAAAAACATGATTGATTCGCTTTGAAATATTTGAAATTGTATTTTTTTTTATATAAAATAGTAAAAATATGAATAACAAATAAATTCGATTGCATATAAAATTTTATTTCATTTTTTTTTTTTTATTATTAAAAATATTCAAATATTTAAAATAGAAAAAGCAAAAAAATTTTAAAACATTCTATACATATTTCCCCGTTAATATTCAAGGAAAATGAATAAATATATGGAAATTTTATGACGAACGTAAAAACAGTAGAACAATTTTTTAAATTTAAAAAAGGAAAATGTTTCATCTTCTAAACGGGATTTGAAGCGCGCTGTACGCGCTATACTCAAATGTTAATGTATCATGTAACATGATAACATGATTAAAAAGACAAAAAAGTGGGCGAACACCCACACGTTTAACGTAAAACTACCTGTTATCACTATGTTATCAGTGTAATACAACTTGTTCATGTCAAATTTTAAAATTAGGTTAGTGAAATAATGAGGATTGTATACTTTTGTTTTCGACGTTTTAGACGATTCATTCAACTGAATATGATACATTTTCATTATCATTTCTGAAACAATAGTTAGGTGTAATAAGTGAAATATCAAATAGTTATTTCTGATAGCTTTCTAGGAGTCGAAGTTCATATTCTAAGTTTAACATTTTCTTGCTCTAGGAACAAAGTTACTGTAAAATGAATCCAAAGCGTTCAATATTACTGTCATTAGGAGCGAATCTACACAGTGAAAAAGTTTGTGTTAAAATTAACACATTTCACATGTCCAGAGCGGTCCACTCAATTTTTTGTGTTATTTTAACACAAAGCATATGTGTCAAATCTTTACACAAGATTTTTGTCAATGCTTTAACACACAAAAGGACATACATTTTGTGTTAATTTACACAATTACTTAGTTATAATTTTACCACAATTATGTGTAAAATTAACTGATTTAGAATGTAGAAGTTGACTCAGTAAATGTGTTGGTTTATTATTTTTTAAGTTAGTATTTTTTTATTTATTTATTATAGAAATATATATATATATATATATATATATATATATATATATATATATATATATATATATATATATATAGATATATATAAAACATTTTAATTCTGTTAAATCAAAATTTTTGTTAAAATTTTCATTTAACATAAACACTAAATGTTACATTAACACAGGGTTGGGTTACTTACAGGGCCAGCTTAGCCAATAGGCCAGTAAATTTTTAAAATAGGGCGAAAAAATGAGTAATTAACGTTTTTTTTTTTTTGCTCGTCACTTATTTTTTTTAAGAGAAAGTTTGTAAAAAAGGTTGGAAAAGGGGCGGCAAATTTTTAAAACAGGGCAGAAAAATTTGTGACTGACGTTTTTTCTTAAGATTTCCTTTTTTTCAAATAAAAGGTAGGGGCGGCATTTTTCAAGATGTCTAGGGGCGGACTCAGGGTTAATTCGGCCCTGGTTACTTATTTAACACAAAAATTTTAACCACTATTTTTTTTTACGCAGAACACAAATTTTTTCACTGTGTAGTTTTCAAGTCAAGAGGTACCCACATTTTTTTAATAGTTTCATATAATGCTTTTTTAACATTGTGAATTATCAAAGCAAAAAAAAAAAATGATTTCGAAAATTTATATTTCGCTTCCAGTTTTATCATTTTCTTATTTTATTTATTATTTTTAAAAGAATGAAAAATTTTGGAAAAACTTGATGACATTGGAGTGGCTGGTTCAATTAGAATATAATCTGGATGTGACCTTTTCATTTTTAATATCAGAATGACGAAATTTCTTTTAGAAATATGACTGATTTGACCAGAGCCAGCTTCACCTCTGTAGAGGTTCCGGCACATTCTGATGTGAGGGTCCCTGAGTACTTTTGTGTGGAGGCCTCCCTAGAGAATTTCCGAAAGTTTTCAACTTCTAAAAAAAAAGAAAAAAACGGATAAAGCTCTTATGCTTTCTATTCTATTCCTTTTTTTGAAATTTTGTGGAGTCCCCGGGGTCTGGATTTGACACTAAATACCCGATTTTGGTAAAAATAAAAAGAGTGACTTTGAAAATTTACAATTCGCTTCTAATTTCATCATTCTGTTCTTTTAAGTATTTACGCTTTTTAAGGCACTGAAAAATTTTAGTATAGTCTTGATGACGCCACCAAATAAATTACGATAACATTTTAATTTACCTCTGTTCGGGGGAATGGTTGTGAAGGTCATCACCCCCATGAAAACCCTCCTCTAGCCTCTACCTATTGATATCTATCGGATTAAGATAATTTATAAATTAAAAATCACAAAGTCATTGAAAAAATTATCCGGATCGGCCGGGAATCGAACCCAGGATCTCCCGATAACTAGCCAGGTGTGTTCGCCATTATACCAACGATCCTGTGCTCGACAGCCGCCCGTGCCAGACAATCATTCAATCACCTATGTGTGTTGGTACTCTCTCTAATGCGAGAAACAGTTACAATTTTTCAATTTCAAATATTATCGAGTGCTTCTGAAACATTACTACGTATGACAAACTTTTGTTTGCATTTAAACACACGCAGTAATATTTGAAATTGAAAAAAAGATAATTTATGTTTTCATAGCTGGATGGGTGGATCTTAAATGAAATTGATTAAATGTCAAAAAATAATAATAGAAGCCAATGAAAATAAATTTTAATATTTACGTAACATTCGTCACTTAATACCTACGTCTTCATTTATAAAAATACAAATATTTAATCTCTGCGTTATTTTATTACGCTTCCGCAATTTGGTGAATTAAATCCGTTATACGGCAAATATATGTAGATACGTACATAAGCCGCATTAATACATTTGACATAATTGTGTTTGCTGTTACACTGACGTATATTTGTATGAGATTATGTACATATGTATGGGTATCTCGACTGTACCAGTACGAGCGTCATCACATCAGCCGAGCTACAAGTGAAAACAACGGTATTAATCATACCTAGTTCTAGGATTTCTGTTCATTTCATCATATTAAATATTTTAGCTCTTTCATTTTCATTACGTTAAAAATATATAAAGAAATTTCTAAACACATCTGACCAACATTATTTCAAATTACGGGAAATAGTGTTATACAGTGGTGTAACTCCAGGGCAAACCGCAAAAAAGGGTACATAACAGCATGAAAGGTGAAAAATTCCTATAAAACTCCAAGAGAAGATACAAAGAAAAAATTTACCCCAGAATAACAAAGTGTGATCATTACTCATTATCAGCATCCAAGTAGCTTATAAGCTTCCTGGATATCACCAAAGCTTGATTACTCTTTCGTACTTTACATGTCTCCACAGCAACTGCAAAAAGACTATTTTCTAAACGAAAAATTTTCAAAAATTACTTAAAAAATACGATGTGCCCGGCTTGCTAAAAATGATAATTACAGCTGAACTCTTTTTTATGCGGTCCTTTTTTGTACGATTTTTTTGTGCGATTTTTTTATGCGGTTTGTAAAAAATGGCCAGTAAAATGCATAATGTGAATCAAAATCACGAGACAGTAAGAAACTTAAACAATTACTGTAATGACTTTCTTTGATAAAAATACTTTTTAACAGATTTTAAGCATTTAATCAATACATTGCATAAGAACATAAGTTATTGCATCATTTAATTTTGTTAAAGATGTATTTTCAAAATTTTCATAATATTATAAAATTGAAATAAAATGTTTATACGTGTAAATTTATGCCTTATCTTGTTTATAGAAGCAACTTCTAAGGAAATTTCTAAGTTTTGAGCGTTTTCAGTGATGTTTTTTCGATGAAACTTTTATTTATGCGGTCCCGACCAACCGCACAAAAAAAGTTTTTTGTACAATCTGGATCGAACTATACTTTTTCTAGCTATTTATGATATTTTTGAATATATTTTTTTTGTGCGATTTTTTTTATGCGGCCCCTGTCCACCGCACAAAAAATAATTCAGCTGCACTTCTATTAAAAAAAAAAAAACTAAAATACAAAAAGCCAGCTTAGGACAACATGATTTTACAGTTTTCTTTTAACGTACAAAAATGAATTTTATACGTGAAATTATACAAAAATGACTAGTCCGTTTTAAATAACAGATGTTCTTAAATCTTCCTTATGGTCTAAAAAGATCTTGAGCCTTTGAGCGATGATCGATGAAATTGTCTAAGTAAAATAATAAAAAAGCTTTTAGAGTATTGTTCGTTTTCTTTTATCAGTTTCCCCGGTCCTATTGTAGAAGAATAATAGGGTGACGGAGATATATCTGGAAAAGAGGTGCTTGAGTTACGTCACTGGATATATATGTATTGTATATAATTTAATCGGAGTCTACGTCAAATTCTTTGAATGTTATTTCAACAGGTGATCTGATCTAAAAATGTGTTTGTTAATCAAAAAAGTTAATTTAAAATTCTATGAAATATTCATTGTAGGGATTATTTCGGAACTTGCTGCTCTGTTTCGCGTGGAAAAATTCCAAGAGTTGGTCCTAAAAAGAACAATCTATACACATAATAAAACTGTAAGGAAACCGTATCTGTACATTAATTTTTTTTTTGAAAATTGTACTGGCACTGTAGATAGTTATCGATTTGAATATCAAAACAGCAATTTAACTACTGGACGGATTTTGGTGAAATTTGGTGTGGTGATAACTTATTACCTGGGTCAACCTATAAGACATTTTTATTGCAGAAAGATGTCTCGTTCCCGCGGGAAAATTTAAAAACCATTTTTCGAATTCGATCTGATTAGTTATTCAATTGATTTCACAATAGTATATTGTGCGATAAGTGCGAGAAAATGTCGATTGCCCACGAAAACGAAATTGAGCGCACGAACGTAGTGAGTGCGCTCATTCGCTTGAGTGGGGCAATTGACAATCCCGCACGAGTTGCACATACTATTTTTTATTACGAATTTTACATACTTTTTTTTATTATTATCACTATTTTTGACATTTTTATTACTTTTTAAAATAATATTTTCAAGTGTTCGTCTTTTTTTCTGAATTAATTATCGTTTAAATTACTTTGTTGGTATAGTTTCTATAGAAATAATTATGAAATATTTATTAAATGAAAAATTAAGAGGCGGCTTTGGGTGTTTTGATTAAATTTTGCGTGTTTTATTGTCATTTTGCGTGTGGAAAGTTACTTTCCACACACAAAAAAGTATGCGGGAAGAGTACAGTGGGCAAACAGCTATTTTTCATACAAAAATATGTGCGCCAAGTTAGTACTTCTCCCGCATGAGTAATAAAAAATTTTTTTACAAACGTTACACTAACTGTTTAAAATTTCAGTAAGTTAGTCTCTGGAACATAAAAATTTCAAGTCTAACTGTTGATAAATCAAGAAAAATTTCAATACCTAAATAAATTCTCTTAACACGTTAACAAATCGACGTCATGATATCAACCTTTCCTTATTGAATAACTTACCTATTGTTCTTGTTAACCTACGTTATATACTTGAACATGCCAACGCAATCATAATGGCATTTTATCCTGTGTAGGCAGAGGATAACCTACCCACACATGTGTACGCAAAATTTAATAAATAAATATTATAAAGAAGAATATTTAAATATTTTAACAAACGTAATAGTATACAAAATAAATATTAATTAGAACATGTAAATGGTAGATTTGATCTGTGTTTTTCAAAGGCGTACCGTTTACATAATTTTCGTTTTTATTTAAATTTAAAATTCAGTTTCATTTGAATGTGCAAAATTAATCTTTTTATTGCCAAGAAGAGATAAAAGTGAATTATTAATTGCAGGCATTTTAGTTAGATAATTTGAAAAAGTTTTAAACGAGCCTCGACCATTTTATTTAAGAAGTACCTATATTAAATGTTTAATATTTTAAATGTTGAACTGCGAAAAAGATTTTCATATAATGATATCCTAATTATGAGGAGAATGATCCTTTTTAGCGGAAATAGCAATTTTGGAAATTCAGCTATTACGGCGGCTGCCATGGTAAGACTTGAACTCGAGGCTGTAACAGATATTTGTTTTGAGGCTTCGAGAAAGTTTGGCTGCTAATAATTGGGCATATCTGGCTGATGAACTCATCCAAAGGTTTGGGACTTTTAACCTTTATACATCCAAATTTTGCGAAATTTGATGAAAAGGTCAAAAGTCCCAAGGCTTTGGATGAGTTCGTCAGCCCGATACATCCGGTTTTTAGAGGCAAACATTTTGAATATTTTTCACCATTTTTAGTGCTTTTTTTTGTAAAACTTAGCCAAAATTCAAAAACTTTTTTAAATTTTTTTTACAACATCAAAAAAGAGTGTAACAAATTACATAATATAAACACTTTTCAGAATAACAACTAACTACTATTTCAAGAACGCGTCACCACCGATTTTGAAAATTTGTTCACTGTAGGAGAGCTAATCTATTTTAAATGAATACACGTTGTTATATAAGATCCTATGTAATGCAGATGCTGCGACAGGGGTGTTTTCTCTATTCCAGCAATCCCATAGCTATTTATTTTCGTATAATCATTGGAAAATGAAAAAATTTCAATTGCGAATAACTATAATTTTACTCCATACAATAGCTTTGTTCCTTTTCCAAAATGATGAACGGTTCAAATAATAATGAAGTTATCAAATACGCATGATTGAATTGAATTATTACTTGAACTAATAATTCGGAATTTTTAAAAAGGAACGCAATAAATTCTAAAAATACTCTATAGAGGGCATAGAAGTGTACCGTCATAGAGAAAAGCAACAAAAATATCGATGAGAAACAGGGTCATAGATATAATATATATTCAAGTAGCATCAGTGTCAGTCGCGTCAGTTAGCGTAAATTATTTACAATTTGTAATCAACAAAGATATTTTAATTATTATTTATAAAAAAAATAAATTTGAATAACTTTGCACTCCTATGACAACGTTATCACGCTAACGACGCTAACCGTAGATATTATTCTTCATTAACTTTTTTTTTGATAATTTTTTCAAAACTGTACACAAACTGAAATTCTAGTTCAAATTCTTGACAAGAATCCCCGACTGATTGGACTGTTTTGAACTCAGTTCAAATTCAAATTCATAGTAAAAGGAACATTGAACTATCAGTACAAGTAATATATTTTTTTAAAAGGAACGCATTATTTTCAACTTTTCCAACTACGCATGATTTTTACTGATTTGAACTAAAAATTCGTGAAAAAGGAACAAAGCTTATGTAATTTGTGTAAAAATTTTCAATTTTATTATGAATGAGTTTTATTTTATTCTATAAATAAATATACTATATTGACTTGTGTTGTAAAGCTTTCTGTTTGACCATTTCCTTACTTTCAATTTTAACAAGAGTAAAAAGAACAACAAAAGAAACCTCTGACAAATCAAAAACATAAAACTTGTGCCAGTTAAATTAAGAATATTGTACCTTAAAAACACTCGAGTGTACTTGATGACTTCAGAGAATATAAAATTTCATTTTTATTTTTACCCATGACGGAACGGTGGAGCCATATCGGTTTGAGGTAAGAGGTGTATATATATGTATGTGTTTGTGTTTGTGTGTCTGTTACCAAACATATCAAAAACGGCTTCACTAATTTTAATGCGGTTTTTCTTTATTCGAAAGCTGGTAATTTCGGATAGTTCTTAACTGGGCTTAACAAAAATTAGTTCAATCGTTTCCAAGATATTCCAGGATTTCCAGGATAAAAATAAAATAAAAATATCTCAAATATATCCACTTTGAAAACTGATAATTGCCAGATGGTTCTTGGAAATTTGATAAAAATCGGTCAAGTGCAATCGTACTTGCATGAATAGCGTTCCGTAATGGTATTAATAATCCACGATGAAAAAGCTCTCAAATGTTTCAGATAAGAATTTCTTTTTAATTCCATATTCCAAAAATTATAATTTAGGATAAGCTAATTTTCGTTTGTTGTGTGTGAACAGGACCGGATCTACAGTTATTATGGGGGGGGGGGGGATAAACTTTGCTGTTGGCGCCCTCCCCGAGAAAAACGTCAAATTAAATATTTTGGCGCACCGATATTTTTTTAAATTTTCCCTGCAAAAAGTAAGTGACGAACAAAAAAAAAGTCACCGTCCGATACCTGTATATTTTATTCTTTATTTCTTGTAATTAATGTTCACCGTTGTTTTCACGTGTCGTAAATGTCGGATTTTCCCAACTTACTTCAGTCATTTTAATGAGATTACACTTAATCTTTTTAAAATAAAATTCGCTGCCGGTATCTATGCCAATAATACAAAAAAAAATTACTTTTATCGAAAAAATTTGTTATCTTGGGATTTCCCCTACATTTGTTTTGATATACTTATATCTGCCTCTATCTCTAAGATCCCCCACTAATACATTATTCACTTCAATTTGTAATATAAATAGTTTCGCCTAAAAGAACAGTTTTTAGGTGTGTTTTTCACCTGATGATGGCGTAATGGCCGAAAGTCGACTCGTGTTTGTACGATTTTTGTTGTGAAAAGTGACAAAGCAACGATCCCATGTTTTTAAAAATAAATAAATAAATTTTGGCGTCCTTAACACTACTTGCAGGGGGCACGTACCCCCGCTGTCCCCTCCCCCTAGATCTGGCCCTGTGTGTGAATAACACTTTTATTTGGAACTTTTTAGAGCTTTTTTGTCACGAGTTTTTATAATCTTTTTACATTCTTTAATATTACGTGACTTTTTATTGTTGGTTTGCAATTAATAAAATTTCAATAATTTTGTTTTGAAGGTGTAACCTGCTGTTTAAAATCTAAAAAATGAAAATTTCGTTGGGAAAAATTATAATTAGTAGCAAATCCTAATCCTATGTCAATTAAGTTGTACAACCCAGGAACGATTATGACTTGATACAGATTTAACATTTATATGATAATACAGAAATGTTATACAGGTTATGATATTTAGTCGTAGATAAAGTATAGTATGCAACTCGGTTGTAAGACATACTACACACTCGCCGCTACGCGGCTCTTGCTTAACCTTTTCGCTCGTGCGTAATATCCAGTTTACAACCTCAATTACGTAATATACCATTAAAAATTATTACTATTAATAAAAAAGGTTGTTAAATATTTTATGTAAAATTCTTACCGAATGTAATCGTCGTGCTGTGTCATGAATTGCAACTATATGTGTTATACGATATTTATCTAATTGAGCTGCATCCTTTGAATCTCTGTAATTCCCGACATAAAGTCCGGGAAGGACCTGAAAACAAAAAAAAAACATTACAATTAGAATTATTATTAAGGAAAACTGAATATTTTCTTACAAAGAAATTTGTAACAGAATAGCATTTATAAATTTCTAATGCTCAAAGAAAGTATTATTTATTATATATACAAAAGTTTCGTAGAAAATGAAAAGATTTAAGCAACTAAGTTTTTTTTCTAAAAATTTCAATGTATTGTTGTTAGTATTCTACAATATTGACGTTAGTGAAATATGAGCCATATGGTACATTATGTGTGTTTATTTACAATACAATTACGAACATACAAATTAAAAAAAGTTTGTGTATCTTCGAAGTTGTTATCGCTTTTTTTATGGTGAAAAATTTAATAAAATATTGGTATAAAAATGTACAGTACAATGAAATAATAAAAATGTATTATGTTTACAATTATGTTTACGTTTTTGTAAAATATTCTAAATATATTAATGTTTCTTCCAAGTGTTTATTTTGAAAAATTAATTAATAAGGTTGACTGCCCTATTCTTTCTCCCTAATTTTTAAGCACTCCTAATAATTAAAACTTTAATTGAAATACCTTAAGGGAAGACTCTCCAAAAAAATATCTAAAATCGAGCTTTTTTAATTATTTATTTATTTTTTTTTACACATATTTTATTAAAAAACAATATTTATACAACATTCTTTCTATATGTCTTGAGACTACAAAAAAATTTTTTTTTGAAAATTTAAAAATGAGCTCGGTATAAATGGCTTTGAAATCGACACTGCGAGAATTTTTCACCTTGATGATTCCTCACGTTTTGAAATCTCCCGTGAACCAAAATCAAACAATCAAGAATTTTCTGAGAATATACATATACAGTTATAGCACTAACTAGGATCTAAGAAAAAAAAAATAAAAACCAGCGAGATATCGCATTTTGAAAGTAAATTTTATATTCAATAAAATAAAGTAAAAAAAATGTTTTTTAAGAAAAAGCTTTTATTTAAAAATGGGCTAAAAAATGCAATAACTACTGAATGAAGTTTGAAGCAATATGCAACATAATATACAAAAACTTGAGGCGTTATCATTAATTATTTCTGTTTTGGATATAAGTGTAGCTATTTTACTTTTCAGTACTTACCAGATACTAACACTTACATTTACTAACTACATTAAACGCCTCAAGCTTTTATAAATTATGTTGCATATTGCTTCAAACTTCACTCAGTAGTTATTTCATTTTTTTTAGCCCATTTTTAAATAAAAGCTTTTTCTTAAAAAACATTTTTTTACTTTATTTTATTTTCTACTCTTTAGTCTGATTACAATTAATTTTAAAAAAAAATAAAGAAGTAATTTTTTTACCTATATTTTAATCGGTTAATTTACCCTAATCAGACATAACTATGGAAACAAAAAATTGCAATGTAAAATCAATGGACAATATTTGACAATTCGAAATGTCAAAAAGTTGCATAGGATTAAAAATCAACAATTTTGGTTTGGGGCAATTTAGGGAAAAACTAATTACACAATATTGCATTGTCATCAAGGTTAGAAACGTATGCAGAATTTAAAACCTCTAGCTCAATTAGAACCTGTCTAAATTTTGATTCCAAGATTTGATCTAAACCAACATACTGACATAGCAAGTTAAATAAAAGCTTTTAAAAATCAGCGCTTTTTCTTGACCATAAACAGTCGCCATTTTGAAAATATATTATGGAACCAAAAGATTCTAAGATGACGGTATCGAGGAATAATATGCACTTTGATTTATGACGATATCTCAAATACATTTTGAGATACATGAGGAACTATGTCGAAAAACGTACTTTCGACAAAAAAGCATTTCAAGTTTTTTATTTAAATTGAATTATAGTAAAGTGCGTGGCCTAAAATGTCCATAATTTTCTGGTTTTTCATTTATTTTTAAATAAAATTTTAGGAGAATATTTGTAACACCTTAAGGAACATAGATATGAAGAAAAAAAATCGATTTATTTTATTTTTTTAGCGAATCTCCCCTTAACTTAAATTTAAAAAATTTAATGAACTTTATTATTAATTGTAAGTATCCAATATCCATAAAAAATTAAATCTGATATATACTATGTATCACAAAATTCAATAATCTTTTACTATCTATACTGCCTATACTTATGTTTCATAACTTTTTTTGCTAAAATGTAACATTTTTCTCAGCTAGAAAAATAACAAAATTTCCCAATAAGCCCCGTAGGCGCCATAGAAGATAGAGATGATAACATATTTATAAACTTTGTACAAATATACAAACTATATGAGTGTAATCAACTATAGCTTTCAATGCGTTGATATACAGAATGCCAAAAGTTTTAAAAATTAACAGCTGCCATAAAAAATAAAATAACTGAAATATATATTTATAATTCACTAATTTTTTTTTTATAAATTATTTCAGACCTTGATTTTGCTGCAAGCAAAACTTCACACTTTCCTCTCCCCCTTTAAAAAGAGTGTTAAACAATAGCGTATGATGGAAGCAAAAACAAAAAAATATGAAAGAGTAAAATTTTTAGGGAAAATAAAAAAGTAACTAGAATATGATACTATCTTTTGTATAAAAAACAATACACGGATTATTCTATACGCTTTCATTCTTTCCCTCTATTTTTCTGAAGTGTTTTTTATTACAGAAACGACTTCGCTTTAGAATGATATATTTTTAGTGTTCCGTACCAAAACAGACAAAGAGGAACACATGAAATCATTTAGGTGAAAACTATTTGACATAAAAATTTGGAATTTAGCATAGAGATATCGTATAGTGGTCCAATTATAGATGTGAAGTTTAATTTTAATTCTGGAGATTAATTTCAAGCGATAACCTGAAAAATGGAAACAAAATTTTCCTCAAGAGCATCGAGTAGGACGTAAAAGGAAAGCATCTATATAACTGTTTTGGTGGAAAAAATTACTGTCCCCGAATCTTGTCACCAGAATGATCGCTTAGAGAAATCTGAAAAATGTGGTAAGCTTTAAAAATGAGATGTAGCTTGAACGAAAGTTATCAAAACTGAATTTTCTTACCTAATTTTTTCATATAAAAAAGAAGCCTTAAAGAAAGAGGAAGGAACAATTGGTAAATCTACACGCCAAAAATATGATAATGTCTGCATGCTAATAAGCATAAATTTCTTTTATAAATTTCATATTTTCTTAGAGTATCCATAGAAAAATAGTGATCTAAAATATCCAAGGTATTTGATAGCAATTTTGCCAGGAAAAATATTTATTTTACTCTTGTTGAAGAACACACTCATTACATACCCGTAAATTGTTGAGAAAGTTAGGTATTGTTCAAAGGTGTGGACGAATGATCATTACTCAATACTTTCGACCAATGAAATCACTGTATTAACCATTATTCAATGGGCTTGCGATTGTTTTGTGAATAATATTATATCTACAAGCTTTAATTTCATATATGTTGCGTAGTAACGTGTAAGTAAACAGAACAATTTGAATTTTATTTTGATCGTTTCCATAGATACGTATACAAACATTTAATGAAATTTGAGATAGATTAATAATTTTATTCTTTTAATTTAAAATTTATATTCAATTTTATTTAAATCAAAAAGGCAGAAAGTCGTAGAAAAATTATAGTATTTCTACTCGCTTTCAATGGCTATTACTCACTCAGATGCAGTACGAGACTCGCCTCGTAAACTCGGTTCGTGTCGCAATTTCATCTTCGTGAGTAATAGCTATCCCCTCATATACTATTCCATCAAATCGATAATAACAATTTTTAGTCCGGAACACTATTTGCGTAAGAACAATTTGCACCCGGTGATTTTTTCTATTCGAAAACAACTATTGTGTTTTTTCTTCATGTAAGGAAAAAACAAACATTTTCATTTCTTCCATTAATTTTATATATTTTAAATTTAATGGATTAAAAATTTGCCTGTGTTAATTTTGATATAAGACAGACTACAGTTTTAATTCTTCTAAAATTTATTTATTTTATAATAATAATATTATGAATATACTAGAAAATTAAGCACTAGAAAATATTTTTTTCCATCTTTTTAATTTTTTAAGTAATTGTATGAGAGAATATCACTTGAGTACATCTTTGTAGAAATTTTTCTTTATAATACAGAATGGTTTTAGCGAATTTCCAGAATGGAATTCAGCTATTACAACTACTGTCATGACACGACTTGAGCCCGGGACTATGGCAGAAATTTGTTTTGAGGTCCCTAGAAACCGAAAATAATATTCACTAAAATTAATATATATATATATATATATATATATATATATATATATATATATATATATATATATATATGTCCGCGCGATAACTCTCGAACGAAATGTTTTACGTTTATGAAATTTGGTGAAAATATTGGAAGTCCCAAACCGTTGGACGAGCTCGTTAACCAGACACGTCCGATGCCCGTAACTTGGTTTTTCCGGGAATTTTCGTGAAGAAATTAGTTTTTTCCCCTTATTCAAAAACTTTTGTGATATTTTTTTACACCATTGGAAAGAGGATAAAAAAATCACATAAAAAAGGTTTTTAAACTATTATTCTATGACAACTAGTTTCCAAGAAAAGCTAACTTTTATAAACGGAAATTCGCTATGTTATGCAGGATGCTGCGACAGGGGTATTTTAATTCATTCAGATGCTAATTACAATACAATGATAACGTTGACATGAAGCCACGTCCTGTTCCTCCTAACATAAAAAGTAGTTACGTAATCCTGAAACGTTCCCATAAATGATTTTTTTTTTAAATTACATGCAAATAACCTTACACATCAAAAACAAGGTAACCTTTTTTTAAAATGGAAAACAAATTGACCTTATTTCCTCGACTTGTTAATCTCTTTTTAATATTATAATATGTAAATGAACAAAAATGTTGAAGTACATTAACCGTTTATAAGTACATAAGTAATAGCAATTTACAATGTCACTAATACGAGTAATTAAAATCTAATTAATAAAGTCTTCTTTAGGGGATAAAAATACTTGTTTACATTTTTCTTAAAACGCTGTTAATGAACTGTTTGAAAGTATACAAAAAATATATTTATTATTAGCACGATTTATTTTTCACGATAATGGTGGCGACGCAGGGGAATGTTCTTTTTCAATATAACTTCGTTAGTTTTGAGGCTGTAAATGTTTAATTTGGATTAACAAGTGTTTTAGGTGAGAATGTAAATAGTAATCAGCCAATTTGTGTCTTCGTAGCGCTTCCACCAAGTGTGATATTTATTGAATAGTCGATCACACTATCATATAAAAAGTATTTTTTCTTTTGTAATTTGTGATTAACTTTCGTCAAATCAATTGAAAATGGTCTGACGTCATTAACAATTTTTAGTTACAATGGATATTCTAATATAAAAAATTAACAAAAAGGAGAAGAGACAAAAAAGAAAGTATTGTAAAAAATATTGCTTTAATTGTTGCATTTGTTTGACGACGTCAAACCATTTTTAATTAACTTGACCTATTTGGAGTAAATTAAATTTTACATGTAACTGGATATGAGATAAAATTTTTGAGCGATTCAAAAAATAATCTAGTGTCACAAAACCCAGACGGCTAATTGTTTCAACAGCATATCGTCGGCTTAGAAAAAAAGTGCCTAACCTCATTCCTTCATAATTACCGGACGGAAAACAAATGAAAAAGGCAGAAAAATGATATAAAGTTCAACTATAGATATTTGGACTGACTTTTAACAGGGTCTTATTTAATAGGTAAATATAAACTTATAAAAAATTAAATTTGCACCCTATGCAAATATCATCCTCTGGAGGACCGCGGTTTCGCGGAACTACGGACAATAATACTGCTGCTTACTGTCGTACTTGAAACTTCAGTCCAAATATCTATGGTCGCAGTTCACACATTCAACCTCTACATTTGTCTAAAGTCTAAAACGCAAACTTATGGGGGGAGGATCCTCCAGACAACAGGTTTTTTAATAATTTTTTTAAGAAACTGGATACGTTTATTGTATCAAATGAAGTTACGTAGTATAGTACATGTTATGGCGAATTCACTTATAAATTTTTATGTAAAAAAAAAAAGAAAAAATGGCGGCGCTACAGCTGTTCCAAGTTGACTCTTTTAATTTGCGCCGTGGAATTCCCAACCTCTTGTAATCAACTGAATTCAATCGGACAAAAAAATTTCATTAAAATAAGTCATTACGCTTTGCATATACCTATTTCTGATGAGAAAAATTTTTATTTCACAATTTAAAATCAAAAAGAAAAAAAAGTTCACTTTATTTTTTTATAAACAAATTGTTATAAACAATATTTATAGTAATAATTTATGCAAAATTTTAGGTATATGCAAAGGCCAATATCTTAAAGAATATCTGTACAAAATTCCAAGTTAATACCTTAATAACTTTTTAAGTTATGTTCCACGGCGCGGAAAAGAACCTGTTTTGAGAAAAACGCTATTAAAAAGTTTTCGTTCTTGAAAAGTAGAGTTAAAAGCAGT
The DNA here is from genome assembly GCA_035578155.1 of Brachynemurus nebulosus. Lineage (NCBI taxonomy): Eukaryota > Metazoa > Arthropoda > Insecta > Neuroptera > Myrmeleontidae > Brachynemurus > Brachynemurus nebulosus. The sequence continues at coordinate 59,783,086 of JAPWDM010000002.1, forward strand.
TTATCGTTATCTAAGATAATCTTTCTGTTGGGATTAAAACATTAGAAATATATTCCTTAAAGTTCAAATGAACTTTTAAAGCAAAACAAAAAATGAAAAATTTTAAAGTTCTGAAGGACTCTCCCCCCGTAAGTAGACCATAAATTCAAGTAGATTCCTGTTTTGGTCAATTTGTCACATTTCTCTTATGTTAAACATATAATTACTTTTTAGTTTTAAAACCATCCGGACAATTCGTACACAAAATCGTGTCGATGGCGCCAATCCTTAAGGTACGGAGAAATATTTTTTGACTCGTAGAAAGGTATATATTCATTGCTATAAATGCTATACGATCTATTTCAGGGCATAACTTATCAATAGAAAATACTTTTATTCAAATTAAATTTTAAATGGACTAAATATTGATAATATCAATATAATCAATAGCATAAAAAGCAAATAATTTCCATGTAATGCCTATAATAAATTTGAAACACCAAAAATTAAACGGAAAGTTTTTTGTACCACATATTTTAAAACCGCAATTTATAGTTTAAATTATAAACATAGCATTTATTTATTTACTTTTATAGTATTCACATAATCACAAAAAGTATAAGATATAAAATAAAACTAATCAGCAATTTAATTGCGGTTGTTATATAATAAAACTTCTGATTATATTCGTACTTTGATAACTTTTATTAGCACTATAAAAATTACATAACAATCTAATTTTATTTCTAATTTAAATTATATTATATATCGTTTAAATTTGTTCTTTTTTTGTAGAGGATTTTCAAATATGAATTTGATTTATTCGAAACAAAATTGATGGGAACAGTAAAATTTCAGTTACATCATTAACTACATATAATCGAGAATAGATTTGAAAATTATCCTCAAAATATGTATGTAGAGCTATAATAAAAAAGTCCTTTTTAAAAAAAGTAATTTACATTCTGGATAGAAAAAAAAGGACTGATTTTTGTTCCATGAACAATTTTTTTTCTCTTCTGAAATAAAGAAATGAAGTAACACTTTTAGTCTTTAGATAGTCAAGACTCTTTTTCTGTTATTTTTATAATTCACAAGCATGTAGAATTTATACAACAGAACTATATAATTATATTATTTTAAATTGAATAACATTTTTCTTTGTAAAAACACTTTACTTTGCAAAAAACATCACTTCTATTTTGAAACTCTTTGTTTGTGTATGTTTCGATAAATATAGTCATTATCAAACAAGTGAAATTACACGGCAATTCATAATAGGAGAAATTAGAGAGACAAAAAATTATCTATTTAATAGTGATGTTGAGCCGAGGAATAGTTAATCGATTAATCAACTAAAGTTGTATTTCAAATAAAATTAATCATTAGTCAAAAGTATTGAGCATAGAGAATATTCGACTAATCGACTAAATTTTTAGTCGAATTTTTTTTTTTTGTCCATAATTTTCTTAATCACATAAAACTGAAAAATCCTACCAATAGATAATTTTTTTCTTTTCATTATTTGGATTCTAATAAATAATACAGAAAAATTATTAAATTAGTCGTTTTTAGTCATTTAAAAAGAAAAATTAATCATTTTGATCATTTAGTCGACGGTAAAATGACTAAATGTAAACACAATTAGTCGACTAAGCCAATTAACCGATTAATCATTCGACATCACTACTATCTAATATATTAGATTAAATATAATTAGATAAAAAAAGTTTTTCGCAGTGCTCCCACCATAATTTGTTTACGTGTTAAATGTTAGAAACATATTTTTCTGAACTTGTACTCTTTTAAAACAATTTATATGTCTATTCAAAGCTATCGAAATCAAAAGTGGTCACGAAATACTATTTAACTTGTCACATTATCAACTGCGTTCTGGTAAAACTGTTATGAAAAAAGTGTAGATAAGGCACAAAAATAAAACAAATATTAAAATAATGTAAACAGTAAGGGGTAGTTGTATAATTTGCATTTTATGTATTTCATCGCACTAAAAACGTGCTCATATGTGCAATTTATAAATGTAAATATAACCATTTTCCCCAGAAGCCGTTACCATTTTCAGTTTTTCTCGAAATTGTTCGTATTTAAATTCGAGTGGGGCTCTAGTTTTTCCTCACCTTTCATGGTATATTTACTAACGAAATATTTAAGAAGCTCTGTTAGTATACTCCGGCTTTTATACGTCTATACAGTATATAATTATTTTAAAAGTGGTACCAATTCAATATAAAGTTTTTTGGTTTATATTTTTTCGAAGAGTGTCTCATTCAGTGATGTTTTATAGAACATTTTATACAGTTCGATTTTCGAAAATCGAATCTAACATATTTTTAGTCAATTCATTCTTGCTTTATTAGCATTTTCTAATCTTCTAAAAATCATATTCTCTAAGCTCTAGATAGTTAAGAGTCTAGATAGTTAAAATGAAATTCTTTCTGAAATATTTTTTTGACATTATTTTATAAACCTAAAATAAAACTTCAGACTTCAGTTAGAATTTGTTTAAATATGAAAACGTAAAAATGTAAATATTAATACAGTTAACTTTTTAGAAAAATGGACTGAGTCCACTTTTCTAAAAAGTGAAAATGGACTGAGTCTCACTACTTTCGTGCGCTCAACTTCGCTTTCGTGGCAATCGACAATTTCCCGCACTTATTGCACAATATACTATTAGTTAATAGCGGAAATGGCCCCAGGTTAAAAGAATTATATTTAAAATTAAAGAACTGTTTTTAGATATTTCTATAATGCTTAAGAATGTGTAAATCTGTATCTGAAAAACATGGTGGACAAAGTGGTCGGAAAACGACATTTCATATTACACAACTTAATATTATTGGTTCCAAGCTGCAAAATTCTATTTAAATTTAAAAAAAATTGCTTTAAACATTTCTCTAACGTTTAAGAAAGTATCGATATTTATTTGAATATCATGGTCGGTCAAGTAACCGGAAAAATCACATTTCATATTAAATATAAATGTAATTTATAAAACTGATAATCGTCATGTATTGTGTCATCCTGTATGTGACCGGTCCGCACCAAATTATCGGAAATTTTTCCGGACCGTGGTGTGACCGAAAAAGGTTGAGAAACGCTAACATAAACTACATTGCCGTGAACTCAAAACATTTCGAACTAATAATTACATTTATTCACTCGTTCTGATGACCGGACATGGGACCCAAGTGTAAAAAAAAAAAATTAAAATATTACATAAAGAGACAAAGTATACTGAAACGTGACCTGAAAAATTTCTGTGACACTGAAACAAATGTATAACAACACATATAGGTATGTGCGTACCTACTCAATTTTTCATGGCACAATAAAAAAATAAAATAATTTTATTTACGTCCAACTTGTGTTATTTATGTGACAGAAATGTAAATTAATTTTTTCTGCCATTTTTCTCAATGGTAATAATGGACAGTATTTTGTCGCTTGATGTACAGTAATATAACGCGACAGATTTTTATGTAATAAAATGTACTATGTAGAATTGTATAGAGAAATATAAATATTTATAGAGGTGACCGTTCACTGAAAAAGTTATCTAAATTTTATTTAAAAATTATTACTACAGGATGCATTTTAAGTGTTATAAGTATATATCTATGTTTCAAATAAGGACCTATACACGATGAAATCTGTATCGCTACATGTTACAGGAATCAGTATCATGATACAGATCTCGTCGCGTATGTAACTATCTCGGTATCACTGCATCAGTATCAGCAAGTATCAGCTGATATCGTGCTTGTCTCAAGTATCGTGGTAACTATGGTTGCATTTTTATTTTGACAGTTAATAAAATATATAATTGTTATTTATTTGAATAATCATGTCTGCAGATAGAGATTTTTAGGAAGATTTTATTAATATGTATAAATTATAACCCCGACCTAGCCGCCCCACCTTTTAGAACTGCAAAAACATATAGCGTATAATTAGGAGCTAATTATGAGCTTTCGTATTCAGTGGTTTAAAAATTTTTAGCTCGACACACTGAGGAAAAATTTAATATTTTTAGTGGGGGCTGAGTCAAACTCGACTCAGTCCCCCCACCGCTTAAAAATAAAAATTTCAGATCAATTTTTTCAGTAAAATTAGGAGCTATTTATGAGCTTTTGAACAAGTATAATTTCAGTTTTTGAGCTCACCCAAATGTTCAAATTGCATTAACAGGGGTGGTTGAGGGTGAAAACTTCGGGGTTAATTTTGAAAAAAGAGGGTAAAAAATAAAATATATCCAAATTTTGTTTAAAGATTTCAAGTCAACGTAAAAATATCTAATTGACCAGTTTTGGCTCAATTTTCTAATATTAAGTCTAAGAGTAGTTAACTAGGGGGTGACAGTGTCGACATAATCGTTTTGTTTGAGTAATTCAAGAACTGCTTGATGGAAAATAGTTTTAGACAATTAGTATAACGTAGGAATGAAATTTTCGAATTTGAAATTTAGTTTGAGCAACCTTGGAGAGAGTGAGCCACCTCCTTAAATTACTTAGGTACTAGTTTTCATACACTCATTTTTACTATTAACACACTGGAGATGGGTAATAATGTCACAATAAGTGTTTTTGATGCTGCACTGTCGTATGTAAGGTTTTCGTAACTTTATTTTCGATCGTGGAGAGAACCCGGTGGAGAGGGGTGATTAATCATACCCAAAATTTAAAAATTTCACATGTAAAATAATAAAAATAAATTATAAGTAGGTAATAGACATTGGAGAATATAGTATATTGTGCAATAAGTGCGGGAAATTGTCGATTGCCCACGAAAGCGAAGTTGAGCGCACTCACTACGTTCGTGCGCTCATTCGCTTGAGTGGGGCAATCGACAATTCCGCACGAGTTGCACATACTATTTTTTATTACGAATTTCACATACTTTTTTCTATTATTATCACTATTTTTGACATTTTTATTACTTTTTATTTAAAATAATATTTTTAAGTGTTCGTCTTTTTTTTCTGAATTAATTATCGTTTAAAGTGAAAAAAAGTGAAATGAAAGTGAAAAAAAAGACATGAGTTAAATTGTCAAGGTTAATTTTACTATAAATTTAAATACTTGAATGGAATTAATAATTATCCCAGGCTACTTACTGAATAAAAATATATCAAATTCAACAAAAATTATATGCTTTATAAACTTTATTTAAATTACAATAAAACAATATATAGCAATGACAATAATCCGGCTAATACATGTTGTACTTAATTATAACAATATGTAGGTAAATTACATGTACATATAACTAACTTGAAAGTATATGCACCGTCTACCACGAGATAGTGATCTGAACACATACTTAAGAAAATAGCGTATTTGTGTACGCGATGTGTGGCTCGCCCCTCTCACTTGATGTTTTTGTTGCACTTCTTGGAGTGTGTATAAAATGAACTTTTGCTGTACGTAATAGATTTTTGATCCATACCAGACTCTTATTATCGTTAAAACAAAGAAACAGTTATGTTTTATGTATTTTTATTTTTTAGAATTTTATTTCATTGCCGCCACATGTGCAAAAATAATAAAAACGTCTCTTGACGTAAATAAAATAAACGTTATTTTACATGTGCTGTGCACTTTGAACATATACGATCGACTCGACATAGTTGCAACAGTCGCCATATTGTATTTATTTACATTCATTCGTTCGATTGCATTGCATTGGTAATATGGTAATACCATGGTAATATAATATTATGCAACCAACTAGATGCACAGATTTCCAGAAATATTTACATATTTTACAAAACGTAAACAAATCCGATTTATGCCTAGATAGGAATTACAGTTTGAATAAAAAATTCAATGAAATTTTAATCAGTGAAAAGAATCTTCATTATTTATGTATAGTTTGTATTTGCAAAAACAAATACCAAGTGAACGCTTTAGTTCAATCAGTTCTATTTATTTGTTACACTGACCTAAAAATTGATATAAGATAAAAATATTAAAATTAAATTTTTCGAGAGTCTAGGGTAAATACATTAAAAACAAAATCAAAGGTATAAAATTAAATGCCGATAGAATTAAAATTTCATATTTCAAATCACCGTAAATCCTAAGAGGTGACTTCCTGAGTTCCTCTTGGATACCGTGGGGTATTTGGTGGTTTACATACAACGGGAGCTTTGAATCTCGACCCACTTACAGCATTCATTCATTCATTCACCCCAACCCACGGTGACCCTATTTTGAAAAAAATCAATTGTGGATTAAAAGTATGCTACGAGTCGTATCTTGCTGGAAAATTTTAAAAATGTTTATGTTCTGCTAGGAAAGATAAGCGTTTAAAAACAATACAAAAAAATAAAAGTTCTCCTAAGTCACATTACCTATAAACTAATTTTACCTTTAATATAATTACGATCTTTGCTTATCTCTTTTTTCATCGATTTTATAAACAAGGTCCGGAGAAAATCTAATTTCTTTCCTTATATGCTTGTATGGTCGAGAAAGTAAAAATAAGTATGTATCCTAACTAATTAATTAGTAAGTTATTTAATGCAACTAGTTGCAAATTACATGTTAAAAATTCATATGTGCATATTACATGAAAATTAAATTCATACGTTTAAAGATTAAGTTGGTTTGTATTAACCGCAATTCTAATCACGTTTCCATATCAACACAATATTGTTCGTAATTAACAAGAAAAAATATACCTACGTAAGTAATATAACCTATAGGTATATATATATATATATATATATATATATATATATATATATATATATATATATATATATATATATATATATATATATACAGGCTGGGTCATTTTAATCTATGCATTTAAATATTTCGCCAGAGGCGCCACCTATCAAAAAATGACCTTTACAAAAGTTGTTAGGTACGAAGGGGGACAATAAATGGTGACCTAATATTTGACCTAGACCTTCATTCTCAAGGTCATTTTGAAGTCAAGTCGTATTTTTCAAATGGAAAGGCCTATTTTTTATTTCGTATTCTGAAAGAGCGTGAAATTTCACGTCGAAAATGCTATGAACGAATTTTTTTTATTGATCTTTAATTTCTTATTTTTTTAGTTATGAAATTTATTAGTTATGAAAAATTCATAACTTTGTAGTGTAATTTTTTCTGGATCTTGACCTTAGAATTTTTCGTCAATAAAAACGAACAGAAGCTCCTATTTTACGTCTCCAAAAGATGACGACACTTTAAAGTTAGGGTTTTCCTTTAAAATCTAATTTTTTATTGTTCTTTGGTGGTGTTTACACCTCTTAAGGCCAATAATAAAAAAATTCGTGTATAGCATTTTCGATGTGAAATTTCACGCTCTTTCAGAATCCGAAATAAAAAAATAGGTCTTTCCATTTGAAAACTACGATTGGACCTCAAAAAGACCTTGAGAACGAAGGTCAAGGTCAAATATTAGGTCACCATTTCATGTCCTCCTTCGTACCTAACAATTTTTGTAAAGGTCATTTTTTGATAGGTGGTGCTCTGGCGAGATATTTAGATGCAAAGATTAAAATGACCCACCCTGTATATATATATATATATATATATATATATATATATATATATATATATATATATATATATATATATATATATGTATAAGTATAGAATATAGAATATAAACGGTTTTGTGTAAACCTGTAGCAAAAAGTTTTTTTTCTTTATACTGTAACAAAAAAACTTGTAAAAAGTTTAACAGCTTAAAGTTCAAGTTCTAAAACGGAAATATGTATTATTTTTGGTGAAATAAACTTGCCACTTGATACGTTTAGTAGATACTTTGTGGCAATTATTATCCATATTTATTATAAAATATTTAATTCACTAGTTTTCAGTTAAAAAATGAATTGAATTTTTACGAGCTAGCTTTCAATTAATTAGGCCATCATCAGGTTGTATTTTAAATGGACTACAAATATTTTTCAAATAATATATGCGAATCGAGATAACTAAGATTCCCATTGAGATTCCGGGAATAAAGCACGTCTTTTAAAAATGTCTCCCCGAAAAAATAAGTTTTTACTTTTCTCCGGGCCTCTAACGACTGCTATGGATCCCCTCTTCCAGTCCGGGCCCCGAAGCTACAACCTCAACTACTTCCCCCTTTTGTCTGGTGCCTGGTGACGGCTGTATTTATGCTATCTAACTTAGCTGTGACAATAATATTTTCGTAAACTGTACTGATAAACCATACATACTTATGTACCCACCGTCACAATTCCAGAGTACAGAGGTAACGCAACTATCTCTATCGTGTAATCTGTAGTGTACATTTTAGTGCAAGTTAGGTTACTTAGTAGTCATTCTCTGCATAGCAGTGGATGAGTGTAGGTCAATCGTAAGTCAACTGTGTTGATTGTTGTTGGCATTGTAGAACCCCCACACGGAGCCACATACATGCGTTGTGGTATCATACATATGTACGCGACAGCACGGCTACCACCACCTCCGATCACTCACACAAAGACAGATCACCGCAAAAATACAAAGTAAACCCAGTGTACGTATATAACATATTTTCTATCCCCTACCGGTTACAGGTAGATATGTTGTCTCTGGTACTCTGGGCGTATAATCTTGCATACATACGTATTATATAGTTTACCAATGAGGCCCGATTTACATTAACGCTCCACTCTCGGTACGATATCACTCCGCTCCCGGTTCGATAAAATATTCTTATACAGTAAACAATAAGTGTATTCACATCATCGCTCTGATATCGGTCCGATATCAGTCACGGTTCGCTCTCGCTCTAATGTCACTCCAATATCAATACCATTCAGGTAATATTTTATCGGAGCGATATCAGACTTTTACCTATAGTGTAAACACTTTTTTATTCCACTCCACGCCGCTTGCATTCAGTTATTATAAAAAGATATTTATATCGAACTGAGACCGAACTAGGAGCGTACCCAGAGTGGCATTATAATGTCAATAGAAAACGAATAGGTACCTGCATGATATCAGCAGTGTAATGTGAACACAACAAGATTATATTGAATCGGGAGCGCAGTGATATTGTACCGAGAGCGGAGCGTTAATGTAAATCGGGCCTAAGTTAGCCATACCCTAAGTTACGTCTATACATACCTATTTTACTTTATATTAAATAATCGAATTTATGTCGATATTACGCACGAAACTATGTCTGAAGAAAAAAACTAATGGAAAAATTTATTAGTAAGTTTTTTTTTTTTGAACAAGAGGAAACTTTTCAATTATAACTTTTTTATACTAATTATGAATTGAATGAAACTTTTTATCAAATAAGTTACTGGTAATTTTGATATTTTTTCGACACCAATCTTCGATGGATATTGATCAAATCAGAAGACATAATTTTAATACAAAAAAATACAAATTCAGCGCTACCACCATCAACTTGAAAGTTGTAAACTTTCACCCTCTCTTGAAATTCGTATCCAATTATTTGACAAAACTTTCAATCTCAACTAACGACCTCATTTCTAGTTACTTATTCGATACACTAATGATTTAACATTTATATTCCCTAAACTTTAGTCACAGAGGAGCCCTGGATTAATGCGTTTTCAACACGCACTTGACAAATTTTTTAAATTTAAATAACGTAAAAGTTTTTTAAATGGTACAAATTCTCAAAACCACATTGTACATAAAACCGAAACAGGATACGTCCGGGTATGAGTAAATTTCCGGTTTAACCAACCGAGTATGTTATCACTATGGATACTATAGGCTTGTAACAAATACCCTATTTGGCTGCTGGTTGGTCAAATAACGAATATTCGGCCAGAACCTTAGCCGAATAGTTGAATATTCGACAAATACTATTCGGTTTTTTTGTATTTCCTATAATAAAATCTTTCTGTAATAAAAATAAAAATTATTTTTAGTGGGTGTCATTTTTGGCTTCTATAGGGACTTCAGAACAAATTTCTGTCATAGTCCCGGACTCTAACCTCATCATAACAGTGACTTTAATAGCTGGATTTTCGATTCGGAAATTCGCTAAAAACTTAATTTACACATTTTGTAAATATTTTTTAATTTATTTAAATTCAACAATAAACTGAATTAGTTATCGATTGTTTAAATTATTTAAAATTTGAAAATCTTTAAATACGTATACTAAACAGTACGTATATCATGGCTGTATAGCTGCACATACCTCATAATATATTCATGGTTTATTGTCACCTATGCAGCAACGTAATATCTAGTAGGGAACATTAGGCCCGATTTACATTAACGCTCCGCTCTCACTACGATATCACTCCGCTCCCGGTTCGATATAATATTCTTACACAATAAACAATGAGTGTATTCACATCATCGATCTGATATCGGTCCGATATCAGTCGCGGTTCGCTCTCGCTCCAATGTCACTCCAATATCAATACCACTCAGGTAATATTTTATCGGAGCGATGTCAGACTTGTTATGGCTTGTACCTATAGTGTAAACACTTTTTTGATTCCAGTCCACTCCGCTTGCATTCAGTTGTTATGAAAAGATGTTTGTATCGAACTGAGACCGAACTGGGAGTGTACCCAGAGCAGCATTATAATGTCAATAGAGAACGAATAGGTACCTGCATGATATCAGCACTGTAATGTGAACACAACAAGATTATATCGGAGCGAGAATGGAGTGAGAGCGTATGGAGAGCGAAGCGTTAATGTAAATCGGGCCTTATTCACAATTTAGAAATATTTTGTTGTCTGCTTTAAGTAAATAAATGGGCCAGTTTCTATTTTATTTCGCTATTCGGTATTCAGCCGAATATATTATTCAGTATTTGATATTCAGCCGAATAGGCCGAATACCGAATAGTTGATGGATATTCGTTGTAAGCCTAATAAATATATACAAAGTACACAAACCGAAAAATAAGAGGAAAAAAACATCAAATTTACAAAAAATTCTCATTTTGTAAAACGTAGGTACTTCCCAATTTTTTATCCGCTTTGTTCTTCTTTTTTTTTATATTATTTAAATTGAAAAAAGTGTATGATGAAATATTTGGTCCCTACATGCCGTTGTTCGGCAAAAAGGAAAAAGTAGAATTGTTAGGAGAAAAATAAAAAAATAGTAATTTTTTTTATTTGAACAATGATACTATTGTATACGGTATTAAATGAACTTTAACCTGTATTTAGTTCACACAAGGTATAATTCAAGCAAATAAAAATGAAATATCTCAGATAAAATGGTATGTATCGTATGTATACAATGGTAAAACTACAACTGTATTTATCAACACGAAATTGGTCTAAACTTGACGAACCCGGCTGTAACCCCAGAACCCGGCTCTGGAAAGAGACCCGAAATCATTAAAAGGGGCCTGGGGAAAAGTTAAAGTGTTTCTTTTTTTTGTTGCTCGTCAACCATAATTTTAGCGAAAAATTTTGTTTATCTCCGGGGCCCGTCATTTCTCTTCGTGGCTCTGACTTCATTCTATTGGAATGATAAACACTTATGTAACCATTTCCTACTATCGACATGCGGCACGAATATTCGTATGGATCTCACAGAAAAAATTGACGTAGGACGTAAGACATAAGCCGTAAGGAGTATCACCATCTAGCAATATTGTATGAAACGTTATGTAGTTTCCTAACTTAACCACACATGATAGCGATTTTTCAATCAACTAATTAAAAGATCACACTAAAATTACGGATGGCCAAAAAAAAGAAATACGCTGCCAATGGGGTGTGGCACACAGCTTCCTCGTACTCGTAAAGGACTTTAAAACAGTATTCTACCAAATATATATACCGTGAAATTATATTTCCGCCTTAAAGTTCATAAAAACTTGTTGTAACTCAAAATATTTAAAGGCTAAATTATAAAATAATAGCAAAAATATTTTAGAAACTAACCACCAAAATACTTTAAAAAGGACAATGCGCAAAATTGCTCCCCCAGCGCCCACTGGTGAGATATGTATTTTCTGAAAGCCCCTTCCTAGTAGGTCACAAATATACCCATCTTAGGTATGGGGAACCTGGCCTTCAAAAGTTTTCACGTGCAGTAGGTTTTGTATTCTCCACGTGGCCATTTTTTAAGGAACGATGTGTGTTAACCTGCAGCGGGCGTTAGAGTTCCCTTCGAGAGGGTGCACTTCGGACTACCTTATTTCGGCAATCTACCAAGGGGTCTGCCAAAAATCGCCCCCGGTAGGACTCCCAAACTTCTCTTCGGATACTCCCAATGTACAGGTTTGAATTCGCTCGGTTCGTTCTCTGCCATGGGCCAGGTGAAAAAACGAGGTTTGGCCACTTGACAGGAAAGTGGTTTTACACAGTGAGAGGCCGGCCCACGACATGCCTCATAACCCATTTGTACCTATATAGAGTATCCCGTTTGGCTATGGCCACGTGCAGACTTTTTGCACATTTGACACCCTATAACTTTTGAAGGCTAGGTTCTCCATAAACGTGCACCGGACTCAACCTTGGGCGCTAGGGGGCATCTCCCCATATAGTTTTTCCCCATTGTCCTTTGAGCGAAGTGGGAGTAGCAGTAAATAAGATATTGACATTTAATGGGATTTCACGGTAGCGCCGTGGATACTGTTACTCCGAATGCAATGAAATTTGTGGGGGAGCGTCTAGGAACCAAACCGCATAATTTCTGACAATTTCATAAAAAAGAATTGAATAGTTTAGAAGTTATGCCACTTGATGCAAATTAGTATATTAATGAAATGACATGGTAGCGGCGTAGCTACCATTACTCCGATTTCAGTTAAATTCATTATGGGATCATCTAGATCCCAAACTGCATAGTTTCTAAAAATTTCATTAAAAACAATCGAATAGTTCAGAAGTTATGCCACTTGGTGCAAACTGGCGACACACAGACGGACAGACACTAAACCAAAATTGTTCAGGAAGTTCTAGAACATAAAATGTGCGTACAAAATTTTTATTTTTAGAGGGAAAAAATTTTTTGTTTTTCAAAAGTGATCACAGTGCTTCCGCTACTTTAGTAGTCTTGGAAGTAAAATACAACGAAAAAAACACTTTTAACTACTACTACTATATCTACTCTACGTAAAATAACACTTGACGATTCGAGTAGTTGGAAAAAATTATGTATATTTTAAATATTGATAAATCATAAACTACTACAGCTAGTAATTTGTCGGCCATTTTAGCGTAGACGTGATCCCGCAGTAGTGTGAGAACAGACCGGTATGGCTTACCGGAACGGTAATTAACAAATTATATTGCATATTTGACATAAGAGCTAAAAGGTGACAAACTGACCAAAACACGTATTACTTTTTCTTTGTCGAATTTTAAATCCACTTGACTTTAATTGTGATCAGAAATTATTGCCAACTAGTGCAATATAATTATATGACATCCACTCTGCCCGCAAAATGACCGTCTTGATCTGACCGGTACATACAGCATAGAGATGGCTAGTGAGTGAGTGATTCAATTCACTGAGTTGAATCATTCAACTGACTGACTGAATTGAATCAGTCAAAAAGAATTGAATCGACTCTTTCAACTCGTGAGTTGAAAGAGTATAATATATGTCATACACTCACTCACTCATTCACTCACTCATTCACTCACTCATTCACTCACTCACTCACTCAATTACGAGTGTATGACATATAAGATTCTATTCAGTTTTCAATCCCTGTTTCAGTTTACTTATAGTTATGACAATAGACAGAGCAACAGAGACTTGTTTGCACAAACATCTGTTTTTTACAACTGCGTATATAACATAACGTGTATATATCGTATATACTAATAACACTATAGTATGGTAGGTATAATTTTTTCTTTTTTTTAGAACTAATATTTTAATTTTTTTTACTATCCTTTATTTTTTAAAATGCATAAAACAAATTTTAAATCAAATTTAGTCCAGATGTCCAATAAACTAATAAAATAATCTAAATAAAAAATATACCCAATTTTATGTACATTATAAGTGCTATAAGTATGGATATTAAAAAAATTCTAAGAAAAACTATTTGTGCCTATTTTATTTTACGATATTTTCAAATTTTTAAAATAAAATTTGTCCGTTTATTGTAAGATTATTACGTCTCCAAAAATTAGTTTTTCTTCAAAACAGCAATGAGTGGATATCTTTCTACATAAAGTTATTGTAGATTTTCATGAATCAAAATTTTCATTGTTATGTCTTTTCAACCGTGTATTTTTAATGCTGTATTAATTTTTTAATTTGTTGTGTGGGTTACGTGCATTAATTTTAAGTACATAATTATATTAATTTTATTCGGATATAATAATAATTGTATACAAACACTCGTTCACTTGAGTGAGTGTTTCACATGTAACTACTACATGAGTGTATTTATTGTGTTGATTCGTATTTGAAGTTGTACCACTCAGTTGTGTAAAGTGAGTGAGTGGAATGAGTGATTCAATTCATTGAATCGACTCACCACAGTGAGCGGATTCAAAAGATTCGACACACTAAAAAGAGTGATTATTGCCATAACTAATACAGCACAATACGTATATGTATACATACATAATTATGCTTTCTTCCGATACAATTTATGATAAAAGTAACAATTTCGCTTGCGTCCATTATACTTAACACTACGTAACGTGTATATGTATTATTTAACACGCAACAATGTCGCTGAACGTAAAATTGATATAAAAAATAAATAATCTAAACACATTTACGTATGTAAAAGTACATTAGATTATATTTCAAAATAAAGCACAGAAAATATGTATATGATAAATTATTTTTCAGTAATAAATAAAAGTTCAAATAATATTTCATAGCGGGATATTAAGTTTAATAGGAAATTTGGATTTTCGTTACGATAAAAAAAAATGGTTTTACTTCGTTAAATTGAAATTATTACGCGGTAAGTAAAATTGAATTTCGATTGAAATTGAGTTGAATGACACTTAAGTATGCCAGTGGTTGTTCAAAAATGGAAAACAAAAAATTGCAAAGTTCTAGTTCTAAAACTTTTTTTGTAACAATTCGTAGAATGTTGGAACTATTAGAAAAATTTGGTATTGGTGAAGAGAAGGCTATACCTATAAGTAAATTTACTTAAAAGTGATGTAGGTAACGTCCTATCCTGTTGAATACAACGTCTTACCTCATAGGTGGAGAATAGACTGTTTTCTGGATTTTATTTAGGCCGCTATTACACTGTCATAGATATATGTCAAAGTTTTATTTAATCAAAGAAATATTATAGTGTAATAAGTCAACTTTTATAATATAAATTTCTGTAACCATAGTTAAACATACTTCTTAATATTTGATCATAGATTTGATCAAAGATCTTTGACATATATCTGACAGTGTAATAGCGGCCTTAGAAGAAAGATTATCAAAAATAGTGGGTAGAAATAGTTTAAAAAAGTCTTGATTTAAAAAACTGTAATTTACTATTTAAGGGGAGGTTTACTCGAGAGTCCTTAAAAATTATGTATTTTTCTAGAATTTTTTTCTCAAAAACGGAAGTAAATATCAATATCAAATTTTGTGCACATATTTATTAGGTATTAAGCTACACAAAAACAATTTTTCAAGGAAAAATATAAAAAAGTGTCCATTTTATAGATAGTGCAGTGTGACGATCCGAAAATTCAATGCCTTGTTGGTGGACATCCTAGCGCCGGTAATAAACAACCGAAATCCAAAAACAAAATGATTTATAAAATATATGAAGAGTACCGGCATCTCTACCTATAATATCAATAAATTGCTGAAAGAAAAAAAATGGCGGATGTTTGAACTTTTGATTACGATTTTTGTCTTATTTTTCGCTCTTTAAAGTAAATTTAAAAATAAAAAAAATATTGAAAGTGTATCGAACTTAGGTAGAGGTACCGAAGAATTGAATTATCTTTAAAATAAAAAATTTAAAAAAAGGATCCATTGAATAGTTTTTGAGTTATCGTGTCCACCAGTTCCAAAAATGTAGTTCCGAGATATTATAAAATATATATAAAGAAACGTATTTTCAAAATTTTATATTTAATACTCATTATTGCGTGAACTACGTTTTTTTAATTTTTTTTTATAGAAAGCTGGATTCGGTTAATGTGCAAGAATCTTGTTTTTAAATTATTTTCAGTAAAATCACTTTGGGAACATATTCTACAGATAATTCGCTATCAATTTCGGCAAAAAAAGAATCGATTTTTTTATCAAATCTCAAGTAAACCTTCCCTTAAATTATTTTCAGCAAAAATCACTTTGGGAACATATTCTACACATAATTAGCTACCAATTTCTGCAAAAAAAATCGATTTTTTTTAACGACTCTAAAGTAAACCTCCCCTTAAGCTTAACTACTACCTTCCTCTAATAAAATTTTAAAAATCAAGCATTATCGTAGTTTTGAAATTATATATAATTTTATTAAAACTTTCGTTAGTTTTTATAATTGAAATAAGTTCTACAATTAGGTTGGAATTTTCGAAAACGGCAGTGCACGGCCCTTTTAAAAAAAGAATATTTCCAACTAGGCTTCCGTAAATTTTAACTAATTAAAATACAGTGTGCGTAACAGGCAGTGTCAATAACAATTTTAAATATTTGAAAATATTGAGCAGATGAAATAATTGAAAATGCGGGTGTATTTACAAAAAGAATTTTCAAGCCAATACATTTTTTTTAAAATTTTTACTTACTTTTGACATTCCAGAATTGGAATCATCCCCCAAAATTCCAAAATTTGTAATGTTTGTGCTACACGTTGGTCCTTCATCAGACAATGGTAGATTCATTTATTTAATTCGATATACGATTTTATTGAAAATTATGTTGGTTTAGAAATTTTTTTCATTCTTTCTGAACTTCATTTTCTTACAAGTAACGTAGGTAATGTAGTATTAATGACTTTTATTGGGAAACATTAAATTATATCATTATTTAACCATTATTTAACAATTTTCATTTCTACGAAAATATTTAAAAATTACTTTTACTTTTTCCTGAGTAAATAAATAAAATAAATTTTGGTAGGGGAGATCCTTGTACCTCAGGATACCTTGTACTTCGGGACAAGCCCATAATTTGAGAACCAGTGTATTGTAAA
The DNA here is from genome assembly GCA_035578155.1 of Brachynemurus nebulosus. Taxonomy (NCBI): domain Eukaryota; kingdom Metazoa; phylum Arthropoda; class Insecta; order Neuroptera; family Myrmeleontidae; genus Brachynemurus; species Brachynemurus nebulosus. Next base: position 59,800,159 of record JAPWDM010000002.1, read on the forward strand.
ATGATTAGTAGTGAAATTTAATGAGTATTTGACACAAGTACTCAAAACACACGCAGTAAAGTCGGCCATTTTGACTCCTTTCTTCTAGGTGCAAGGTTGTGAGATTTTTGCCACGTTTTTTTTTTTTTTTTGTAATCCATATAAATCCTCATTTTTGATCCTCCTCCACAAATCAGTATTTTGAGGTGAGTAAATGACTAAAGATACAAATAGTTATTATACACATTCGTAACTATTTATTTTGACGTATATCACTGGAGTTCCCTAATTAAAAAATATAACCACACTTTATTGTATACAATTGAAATTTGTACCTTGGGACAGCAAACTTTTTGTACCTTGGGGCGGTCCTAAGGTACAAGGCATTGCTTTTTTTACAGAGATTTATAGGTAAGTTTGTTTTCAATATTTGTCTTTATCTATCCAGATGCCGCGGAGTACAGACAAAGTCACCCGGCCAAAGCCCAATGATGAAAACGTCAAAAATGATATTAGAGTGGTCATTTTTTCTATAATAGAAATGATTGCAAGTAAAACCAAACAATTTTTATTGCTCTTAAAAAAAAATAGTATATATATTTTGCTTTCAGGGCTTAAAATGTCTTGCATAGTTTGTTCCAAGGTACAATCATTGATGTCCCAAGGTACAAGCTGTGATTGTACCTTGGGACAAATATCCTCGATTATTCAATTCAAGTTTTCGCAAAAATGAAACACAATATCGTGCTATATTGTATCATAATATTAAGATGTTATTGTGTGCTTACAGAATTTTCAATTTTCGAAGTCATACATCAATTTTTACTCAAGTTATGAAGTTTTAAACGAAAGTGTCCTAAGGTACAAGGATCTCCTCCATATAGTTTTCTTAACCATCAAGTCCAATAATTTAATTTCTAACTAAAAGGTTTACAGTTCGAATCTTTCCTCGAGGGACTTTCAAAAAATTCATTTGTGTAGTAGTGGTCTATGATAATTTTATTAGGAGTATTTCTGTAGTTACCGATTTTGTAGGTATAAGGTAAGAGCACCAGTAGCCGTCATTGACCCAATAGCCGTCAAGTTTCAGTAAAATGATAAATATTAATTAAGCTGTTATGCAAGCATATATTTTTTGTGTTATTGTTGGTTATTTCGTATAATTATGAACGAAAAAATTTAATGTAAAGTCCTGCTCATGTCTTAACATAACGGCTACTGGTGCTCTTACCTTATAAGAAATAAATAATAATTCGGTAGGAAATTATGTTTGTAAACAAATCGATATATTACTTACGTTTATGAGTAAGGATATTAATTAATTAAGTCCAGTTGGGACACGTGTTACCTAAAAAACCATTAGAATATTCAAACATCAAGAAAAATCTATACTTATATTGACCTCTATATTTTAGTTAAATAAATATGAAGTTTTGTTGAAAAAAAGCAAAGTAAAGGTCGATCGTAATTTATTGTTTAAATGGTAAGGATTGGGATTTAATTTGTAATTTGATGAGGAAGGGTGAGGGGCTGTAATATTTATTATGTACCTAATTTTTATAATTGATTTAATTTATTGAATGAATGATATTTAAACAAAACGAATAACCTTTAAAATGTTGTGTTACAGGCAGTGTTGAGCAAAATATCGCATTTTATTATCTAAATAACAGATAATATGTAGATAAAGATAACAGATAATTTAACTGTTTTCTAGATAAAATTTTAGGTTACACTTACATATAATATTTACAGAAACAATAAACTAGTTTTACTTTACTATTTCATTGGTTGTATCCAAATCAAAATACTCTTTATGATAAACTTTCGAAATAATTAACGTTTGAAACGTTTACTTTGTAAAAAGAAAACTTTGTGAAACTGTAAAACATGTATGTTTTATAGTAAAAAGTGATGAAGTAAACGATGTCATAACTATTGTTAATGAACTATCCACATCAAAGTTCATTTAAATTCAAGAAATACAATATCTGGTTAGAGTAAAAATTATGAGTCCACGTTTAAATGCACGTTCAAGTGATTTAAGTATATATAACTTGATTTGATTTTTGAGTTCTATACGGAGCTAATTGTATCTTTATTGAAAATATAAATATTACGTGTAAATATTACTAAATGATTATAAAATAAAGAGGAATAGGGTAACTTCAAAAATGTAAACTTTACCGCATCGATGCAGCATCATGACTGTTCTGATGCGTCTAATACTACATGATGCGCTGCTGATGCTCTCTTGAAATTTGATGCACATTAGATGTTTTTGAACGGGATATTGGCATCATTTAGCCTCTGATTTGGCTATAGATAAGACAGATAATGTAGCATGATAGACTATAGATAATATAGCAATACAGTCCTTGTATAGGTATATTATCTTTGAATTTCAACTTGAACTTACTTGAAATAGAAAATATTGAAATTATTTGAATAAAACATATTACATACCTATTTTGAGTGCAAGATGTATTCAAATAGTTTAAAGAATTTTAATCAAAGGTAAATACATTCATCTTTTCCAACAATTTGTTTTTCGGAATTATTCCTGTTGGTGTTAATACCTACATAATTTGGCAAGTTGTTATAATTTTACATTATACACATCACATGCATCTTGGACACGCATCACCAAATTTCTTGATGCATTGTTTTGACGCATCAAATGCAAAAATGAACTTTTGATTTTTCGTTGTGATGCGTCTGATGCGTTTTTGAACTTTTGACTCTGCCTCATGCAAGCAGTGATGCATTTTTGAAGTTGGCCATAATTAAATGGTAAACTTCTACATAATATTTATAATTTTCATCTAATATACCTACATATTTAAAAATATATTTAAATGTAGTTACTGTACTAAATTCTTTTCTTCAATTTTTTAAAATTTTAATCGAAAACTATGGTAAAGTTACGTGTCTGTACAATACTTGTTGTAATATGGCACCAGTTTCCTAATAATGGTAAACAATTTTTCTGTTAAACACAAAAAACCCTCTTTGACTCTGACGTACATGAAGGATACAATTAGCTCCGTATAGAACTCAAAAATCAAATCAAATTATATAAAATTGAACCACTTGAACGTACATTTGAACATGGACTCATAATTTTTACACTACCCCAATATTTTATTAAAATCAAAAAATGAACGTTTAAATTAGTTACTAAGTGCGATAAAAAAATACGGTGAATGATTTTTTACAGCAGTAACTACTGACGTTATATAAAATTGAAATAACAAATCCAGTAGCCTGATTTGTTGAGACAGTCGGTGCTACGTTAGAACAAGTTATGATTTGTAAGTCGATTTTCAGAATGTGAAGGGTAAGGTCGTGTTTACTGTGTCTATCGTACGCCATGGATATCGAACAACGCATTAACATTAAATTTTGTTTTTAAGTTGCAAAAAATGCCAAAGAAGACCATGAAATGTTAAAATCAGTGTATGGCAGTATATGGTGACTTTGAAAATGGTTTACAAGTGATATTAGCGATTCAAAACCGGAAATGGGTCGGTTGAAAACGATAAACGGTCAAGACGTGCCTCAACCTCAAAAACAAACGAATGCGAGGGCGTGAATGGTGTGATCCGAGTTCGTTCCAAGCGAAACGGCTGTAAACTTCGAATATTACAGAAGCCTACTGCAACGTTTGCGAAACGATGTACGAAGAAAGAAACTAAAAAAGTGGATCAGTGGCTTTTTACTTTCATCATGACATTCCACCATCCCATGCCTCACTTGTAATCCGCTATTTTTTGCCACAAAATAAGGTTTCTACTTGTCCATATTCGACTTATTCTTCGGATACAGCACCATACGACTTTCTGGCTCTTTCCAAAAATAAAAACCGCGCTAAAAGGAAAACGTTTCGACACCATTTCCGACATTAAAAATGCCACAACAGAGTAGCTTAAAACCATTCCAGAAAGAAGCCTTCCATAAATTCCTCCAATCATCGAATCAACGTTAGGATAAGTGAATCGCTAGCCGAGGGGAGTACTTTGAAGGAGATTAATTCAAATTTGATGTAAGCTTATTACTTTACTCGTAATAAAATTATTCACCGTATTTTTTGATCACACCTTGTATTTATATTTTTAAAAATATAACAGCGCATTGCCCCAGGGCCACCAGTCAAAGGAGGCCCCCAAGAGAATAAAAAAATTCCAAATTTCTAAATTTCTTGGCAAAACTTAGGGCAACAAACGAGCAAACGACTAACAAGCAAAAAGAAAAAGGTCGCCGCTTTTTTTGCCAGGGGGCGGAATCTTTTGTTTTTGCCTTTGGAGGGGGCGTAGGGGCCCCGAATGTATTTTCTGTCCCGGAGCCCCTGAAGACCTAGTTACTGCCCTGGCCACACAATAATCGTACTCAACAAGTTTGTCACATAATCGTACGATTATGTAATGTGACAAATATATTACAAAAGTGAAAAATACGTTGATGATGCATTGTATGAGAGAGCTTCCGAAAAATGGTGAAGATATATTTTTGTTATCTTATCTATTTATATCTAGATAATAGGTAATGGATAACAGAAACGTCATCTACACTCTCAAAACAATTCCTTTGACTCAAAAAAAAAAAAAAAATAAATAAATAAATAAATAAATAAATTTGAATCTTTGAGAGTACAGATAAAATTTCAGATAACATTAACTAGTGAGCACAACACTGGTTACAATTTATGTTTTTGACTAGAAATGTGGTGTTCCAAATACTTTATGGCGATCCTGTTGATTTAATTTAAAAAAAGAAATCACGTACTACGATAGTTTCTAAACAACTCTTGATTTTTCAACTGTGATTTTTTTACAATAGGACTAAAAAGATTGAGAACTACTGATTTAATTGTAAAATTCTCGACTGACAAAATACATTACGCACGTTAGGTACAATTTTATTTTCACTTTCATTTATTTTACATTATTAATCAATATTTTCTATAAGTTTATGATGAAAATATAAAGAACATTAAAGAATAATAAAACTAAAAATATACCTATCGTTAATATTCCCACTGGTAATTGGCACGAGGTAATCGTTTTAAGCTGAGTCATACGCCTACTCCGTTTACTTTTACTATACATGTGTATAGAGTGACACATACAAATATAATTTTCAAAATAATAAGACCATGGTAATGAAGGTATGTTCTACCGACATTTTGACAACCTTGGCGTTCCGAACAAACTCATTTTCTTAAATCGAAAACGCAAGGCTTCAATCATACTGCAGCTTAGAATAGTGCGTGGAACACACCGAAAGTTGTGATGGATAACGCAAGGTTTTCGAGTACCTCGTGTCGAGCATACCCGGAAACCTTAATGCACCTGGTTTTAGGTTACTGTTACTACGCAACGTTACATGTGCCCTACTTTTACATATCTTTGTCATCAGTACGAAATACATAAAACATGTGTCTGTCTTGCCTTACGACCCCGCGAAAGTTGAAGCCCTTGTTGCAAACAAAAACTGCAAGATCTTTTGGAATATGCCATTTGTAAACACTAGGCAACTGCGTAGGTACTAATAAACCTGATATAGTACTTCAAGATTCAATATCTCGAACGGTGTATGTTATCGAATTCCCTACCTCGGCGGAAACAAACATAGTCGAAAAGGTTGTGGCGTAGTAAAGGCCAAATAATCCCTTCGGAGTTATTGGGGAGCGGAATTAACACACACGGACCCAGTAGTTTCGCTCCGCCAACCAGTAGTGGATCCTAAAAATTTCTATTCTGAGAGATGCAAACCAGTCCTCATTTCAGATCTCTGTAGGATAGAGGTTAATTCACTTTTCAACAGGTGGCACTGTGTGTTTGATTTTTTAATTTTATATTTTTATCGTAATTCGATAATTCTGTGTGACATAATTAATAATTATGCCACAAGGTGGAGAAACAAGGATCAAAAGAGGTATTTTGCTTGCGGCTTTTTAAAAACTAAATTCCACTTATTGTTAGAGTGCAAATTAGCAAAAGAATAATAGTGCGTTTAATGCTTAATATCCATACACTATACAGACTATATTTTCATACCGAATTCAATTCACATAAAATACATTTTGTCCCTAATTTTAATTTCTACTTAGGTACTCGCGGCGTCATAATATCTACCAGAATTGAATTCTACATTTAATTTAAATTTCTAACCTTTTACTTACATTTATTAATTAGTTTAAATGAGGCAAAGTTACCTGCTTTCAAAATCGTATAAAATAAACAATGTTTTTTACACCTTATATTTATAATGACGTCAAAAACTATATCAAAGTGTAGATTAAAGTTGTAACAAATGTATTTTTATTTGAGTGCGAATAAACATTCGTGTTACGAATGCGAGTGCGAATGCGATTATGAATAATTATTTCTTCAATGTTTTTGACGAAACTGTCAATAAGTTTGCAAATTGGGATTTGTGTAAGACAAGACGGCAGTGTTGATCGCGTTTCGGCCCTTTTCCTCCCATCTTGATAGTCAGGCGATTGGGAATTGCCGAATTAGTAAACGACACAATGCCACGCAATTATAGACACATAAAAATTTGGTGCCTATGAGCAAGAGCGGATACAGGAGGGCGGTCACGAGGGTCATGCCCCCCTGAAAAGAGATTAATTCTAATTTTATCGTAGTTTTTCTAATGACATCACCAAGTCTACTACAATTTTTAATGATTTTGACCGTACATCAAATGGCAGAATAATGGCAAACTGGAAATGAAGCATAGGTTTTCGAAGTCGTTCTCTTCATTTTTACCAAAATTGGGCATGTAAGATCACTAGAAAAAATGTTTCTGTCCGATCAGTCATATTTATAAGTAAAAAGAATTGGGTCATTTTGACAGAAAAAATGAAAAATTTACACCCAAACTGACCTAATTCAAATTACTTCATCCTAATTGAAATTACTTCAATATGATTTACTTTTAGAAACATAAATTTTTTTAACTTAGTGACGTCACAAGTTTACTATTTTTTTAGTACCTTAAGGGTAGGTTTACTTGAGAGTCCTTAAAAATTATGTACTATTCTGGAATTTTTTTCTCAAAAACGGAAGTAAATATCAATTTCAAATTTTGTACACATATTTATTAAGTATTAAACTATACAAAAAAAAAAAAATTTTTTTCAAGGAAAAATATAAAGAATTGTCCATTTTATGGATAGTGCACTGAAATACAAACCACTGAAATCCAAAAACAAAAAAGATTTATAAAATACATGAAGAGTACCGGCACCTATACCTATAATATTAATAAATTGCTGAAACAAAAAAAAAAATGGCGGATGTGTTAACTTTTGATTACGATTTTTGTCTTATTTTTCGCTCTTTAAAGTAAATTGAAAAAAAATAAAAGATATTGAAAGTGTATCGGACTTAGGTACAGGTGCTGGAGAATTGAATTATCTTTAAAATAAAAATTTAAAAAAAGTATCCATCGAATAGTTTTTGAGTTATCGTGTCAACCAGTTCCAAAAATGTGGTTCCGAGATATTAAAAAATATAATATAAAGAAACGTATTTTCAAAATTTTATGTTTAATACTCATTATTGCGTGAACTACGTTTTTTTGAGTTTTTTTTTATAGAAAGCTGAATTCGGTTAAGGTGCAAAAATCTTTTTTTTAAAATTATTTTCAGCAAAATCACTTTGGGAACATATTCTACACATAATTTACTATCAATATCGACAAAAAAATCAATTTTTTGATCAAATCTCAAGTAAACTTTCCCTTAAATTACTTTCAGCAAGATCACTTTGGGAACAAATTCTACACATAATTAGCTACCAATTTCTGCAAAAAAAAAAATCGATTTTTTTTTGACGGCGCTCAAGTAATCCTCCCCTTAAGAACCGTTAATGAAATGACAGAATGACGAAATTGGAAGAGAATTATAGAATTTCGTAGACGTTCTTTTAATGCTGACTTAACTCGACAATTCCCAGAGTTATTTGGAGGTGACAGATATTTTTAATTTTTTTCAACTATAAGATAATTAAATATTTAAATTCTGTTACCACCATCAGAAGGCCAATAAGTGATTTTATATTTCTCTTTTGTGACAACATTATAAGTGAAACAAACAAATTCATACAGTTTACAATTAAAAATGTTTGTCACCTACAGGTGACACTGGGAATTCCCGAGTTAAGCACATTTTTTTAAAAGCTTACAATGGCTGTGTTTGGCAGAAAAAATTCTTTAAAGCGCTTCAAGCCGCTTCATATTGCTGACTAATTTTCTGCCAGGACAGAAATCAAGTGACACGCAATTCTGTCTTACACCAAATTTAAATTTTATTGAGATAAATTACAAAATTCTGCCATATTGTTGTTTACTCTAATGATTCTTCAATAACAATGACCTATAATGTTATCCATATTGTGTAAGATATAAAAGAAACAACAAATTTTCTTACGAATAACTCTTATTGAGGTTATTATGTTTAGGTATTTGCGACGACATTTTACTTTTTGATGCTTTGTTATTCTCAATAAATCTCCATTTTGCTTTAAAGCGCTTTAAAGAATTTTTCTGCAAAACACAGCCAATATCACAAAAACATATGCAACCTATAAAAATGTGACCCCTCTTAATTTGAGAGCTGGATCCGCCCCTGGATATGAAAACATTTTTGTGAATATGAAAGTCAATATTCGCTAAATCCTAATCTAGTCTTAGGCTAAGGTCACATTGGAAGCGGGTACGTACGACTTAATTTGTCTGATGTAGTCGTGAGACTATTGTCGTCAGATAAAGTGGTCACACTGTTAGCGTATACTTACGTAAATTTATTTTAAAAATTAATCTGTTAAGAGATTATTTGTTTCTCGATAATAATATAATTAATTAATAATATTTGATGAAAAATGCGAATCAAAATCTTTGAGTTTATGAATTATACAATAGAAGATCTACTGGTGGTGAATTTAGGAAATTATTCCCACATTTGAAAATGGACAAAAACAAGTTTTTTCAATATTTTCCTATGAATAAAGGAAGATTTAATGCTTTCGTAATCTCTAACCAAAATTTTCTACAAATTTCTCTGTTATAGTACCTACTCTTTTTTTTTTTTACTCCCTTTCAAATACGAGAATTATTAATTTTTCTAATAAGTTTTATAAAATTGTAATTTGGTACTACAAAAATTGTAACAAATGAAAATATCCGTTAAAATTCAAATAATATTCATAAATTGTATTACTTTTACTTAAGTTGCCTATCTTCTTTATCTTCTACACATACGACTAGTGCGAAAAAAACAAACTTCTTTGTTTTAATTTTTAACACTGACGACTACGGAAGTGCGCGCAAGAATAACTCGTATCTAGTGTGACCATCTTCGTTCATTTGTATTATTTGTTTCAATCTGATAGTAGCACTACACTCTCGTCGAGACAACACGAGGCGACGCGAGACCGAGTGTAGTTGATGCTCTCGTCTTACCTCGCCGCGCCTCGTCAAGCCATGCCTCGTCTCGTCAGGTCTCCGATCTGAGTCGGTTTTTTGTCACAAGTCAAAGGACACGAGACACGAGGCGAGGCGATCGACTACACTCTCGCATATACTCGTGTGTTGATATTGCATATGTTGCATATCTGCGTACTATTATGTTTTTATACATAACCTAAAATCATGCCTTAAATTTACAAAAAAGTTATTTTAAACGTTATTTTAAACTTTTTTGTGTAATATGCATGAAGGAAATTATAGTATTCAACAGTACATAGAACTGGAGCAGCAGTTATTTAAATCCATGTCACCGACATCACCCATCTTGTCCATCTATGGCTGTGTTCGAGCAGAAAAAATTCTTTAAGCGCTTCAAGCCGCTTCATATTGCTGACTAATTTTCTGCCAGGACAAAAATCAAGTGACACGTAGTTCTGTCTTACACCAAATTTAAATTTTACTGCGATAAATTACAAAATTCTGCCATATTGTTGTTTACTCTGATGATTCTTCAATAATATGACCTATAATGTTATTTATATTGTGAAAAATATAAAAGCAATAACGAATTTTCCTATGAATAACCCTTATTGGGGTTATTTTGTTTAAATATCTACGACAACATTTTACTTTTTGGTGCTTTGTTATTCTTAGTAAATCGCCATTTTGCTTTAAAGCGCTTTAAAGAATTTTTTCTGCTCGAACGTAGCCTATGAGTGACATTTTAAACTATACGAACGCGTATGAGCAGTATGAATAACTGAGTATATAAGCGAAAGCAAGCGAGAGTGTAGACGGTACAAACTCGTGTTGTCTCGCCTCATCAAAACCTCGACGAACGTCTCGTCGAGGCAACCTCGCGAGAATGTAGTGCTAGTATGACGTGTACGTACAAGTACGCGCGAGTGATTTGTCGTACGTACCCGCTTCCAATGTGACCCTAGCCTTAACCGTGTAGATTCAATACAGCATTATTTTTATCACATGTTTCACGTGATTCACGTAATTTACTAATTAAAAAAAAAAATAATAACGTAGGATTGGCTTTTTTATCATACCTATGACGAATTCCCGCTATGTATGCTTAAATCTGATGCTATCCATTCAAATTACTAAACAAGGGGTGCAAATTATACATTATAAAATATTACTTAATAGTAATCATAAAATTTATAATTAAATATGAGTGTGTATACAGCTAGAATAATATAATATTTGATATGAATATTAACAATAAAATAAGTTTTTTTTTATTTTATTAATTACATTTTATTCTTGTAATACACACAAACGAAATGATTTCTTTCATGTTTCCTTTTCCGTTCTGGAATGTTATTACTTTGAAATTTTTACTTAATTATATTTAACAAAAAAAAAAAAAAATTATGATCGATGTTTATTTTAAATAAAATTAGACGCATATTTTTAAAGAATAGCTTTACTATAATAACATAATGGTATCTATATTATGTAATTTATTTACTTTATTAGACAAAAAAGTTGTGCCTGTAAAGGAAGGTCATGTAATAATTTGTCATCTTCACTTTTCGTAACATTGCCAAGGTCTTTTTATTAGGGATATAACGGATATTCGTATCTGCTTCCGCAACTGCAAGAATTTAGCCTCTCGTTTCTACGTCCGTTATAACACTTTCAAAAGGAATTTTAAGTGAAACGATAATATTAAAATCCGATTTACAAAACAACATCCCGATTTCTATAAACTCTTGTTGACTACCCCTCTGTGGCTTCGCAATTCGATCACTGATTAGAATATTATTTTTATTATACTTTTACATCTAATAATCCAAAAAGAAAGTTTCCTTTATTTTCTCCTTAAGCCCTTACTGCTAGGTCAACGAACCCCTGAGTGGTCGCCTACGATTTATAATATAAAAATTAAAACATTAAAGTGTTTCTTTATTGACTGCACGTGTTTCTTTATTGACTGTTAAAGTGTTTCTTTATTGACTGCAAAAATTATAACATCTAGACAATTAAAATTGTATGGTCGAAGAAAGTTTGAGTATACAATTTTTCTATTATATAAAATTTTCTACTAGAAAATATCTCCATATCTTTTTTTTTATTTGTTGAGAAAACAAACCAATACAGAATTTCTGTCTGCTTTTCAATGTTAAAACAAAAACATTTTTTGGTTCAAAAGCCTTATCTAATTTCAGATTAAAAATTATTTACTTATGATTTCAAAAACTTCTAAAGCTAGCAATTCATGCGTAAAACAAAAAGATTAGTTTTCATCCTCCTATAATCTTCGAGATTTATCGCAATGGACCGAAAAACACAATTAATTACATCAATGAAGCGAAATAAGGCAAAACAAATGTGTATGTGTATGTGATGAAACGGTTATATAGAAGAAAATTGAATTGATATACAAGGTGTTTTTTTAGCTCATCTTCTTATGATGAATTTTGATAACATTTTAATTAAAAAAACACCCGGTATATCAATAATAATTTGTTTATTTGCAAAACTATTTATAATATTTCGTAATTTTTTTATTTCCGTCAAGGGCGTATACAAAGGTGCGGGGGTCCATGGGTCGTGCCCCCCCCCCCCCGGATAAATAATAATATACACTAGATATGTCGGTAAATTTACCAGTTGACGTTTTTTTCTTTTCTTTTTTGCTCGCCAACGGTATCGAAGGAGTTCAATTTATTATTTTTTTGTTAATTTTGCCTCAGAAATTTTTTTAGTCCTATTATTTTCCGCGTGACCCCCCCTCCGCCCAAGAATCTCGGCTGTATACGCCCCTGATTTCCGTGTAACTAATGCAGTTGCATATCGCGCGTACTCTTTCTCAGCCTCGTATCTGAAAAGTCCCAATTTTTGGAGACACAAAAAATGTATTTAAATCTGTTTTTTCATCATTATGAACTTAAGATTTATGCTAATTACACCCTTTGATGTTGGCGACCTACATATATAAATATATATAGATAAGTATATATATAAATACAATATTTAATGTTTTTTATGTATCCTAAAACATGCAGTTTTTGATATACGAGGTTGAGAAAGAGTACGCCCGATATGCAGTTGTCTTTCTTTATTTCGGTCCACTTGTGTAATTAATTCTCATTGCTAAGTGTTTTAATTGCTCATTGCTATTTTAACAAAAAATTGATAGTCATCAATATTTTACGTTTGAACGATTCAGTGATGTAAAATATTTTCAAAAACACATAACTATATGAAACACTGCATCAAATTTCCCGAACTAAATTTTGATTGACAGTTGTACCTACGTCAATTCAGTAATTCGATTAAATTTTAATTCTACTAAACTAGTTTTTGAACATATCTACATACATACATATTGCATTATGTCACGGAATTAATAATGAGGCTGTATTGATATTATTTTTTGGAATTTAGCCAAAAAATTATTACATATTATACATGTTGTGTGTGCTCTTTTTTTATTATCGTAATAATACGACCGCAAATGAAGACTTTTACTTCATTATTCACAATGATTAGTGGTTTCAATAATGGTTATTCGCTAACAATGGACAAGCAAGACTGAAGGAGTTCTAACTAATACAAAAGCATTAGTAGTTTGCACTACTAACTAAGTACTTAATATAATAATAAAATTTTATAAATTTGTAATATAGAATGATTTTTTAACATGTTTCTTTTTGGATATCTATCGCCAAAAGGAATTTCTGTTTCAGTGGAATTTTTTTATCCTTTATCCGCAAAAGATACTTTTCTTTAAAAAGATGATATAACAAAAACTAACTATAGAAAGCTATAGCTGACTATTAGGACGGACGCCACCTTTTTATGTGCTTAGATCAAAGAAAAGTGTCCTAAAACGAATTGCAGTTAAACATTTTTTGTGCAGTGGAGAGGGACCGCATAAAAAAATCGCACAAAAAAATACATTCAAAAACTTCATAAATAATTATAAAAAGTTATAGTTCGGTCCAGACTGTAGGGTAAGTGCAGGAGAGATGCCGCAGTAGCCATAGTTCGTCCGTTGATTGATAGATAGCGCTATTGATGGATTATATGTTTAAAATAAGTTACTTATTTAAGCTGTGTATGGTAACATTTATGATTAGTCCATCAGTTTAGTAATTATCCAACTTTTTATTATTGAAAAGTAAGATTTTTAACATAATATTTTATCAAGCATTTAATTCATTAGAATTTAAGAATGTATATTTCATTGTTTTAATGAAAATGAGTTTTGTTATTAATTTAGGTATATTTTAAAAGTACCGTATAAAATTTTAGGTTGGAATTCCGCACTATGCTTGCTATAGCAACATGCGGCATCTATCCCAACAAAAAGGAGAGATGCCGCATTATATTACATGTTAAAAACATAGACTTATATACCTTAATTATGCAATTTTTTTTTTTTTTGACTGTAAATTATGCCACGTAAATATAAAAGATCCATTAATGGGTCAGGAAGAGCTCTCTTATTAGTGAAGATAACGAAAATAATGATGATTGCCTGTGTATTGAATGTTTTGAAAAGTACTCAGAAACAAAAAAAAAGTTGACTGGTTAGCTGTATAAAGTGCCAAAAATGGTTACATATGGCATGCATCATGTATGGAGATGTGTGTAAAATGCAAAAATTTTAATGTGAACTATGCGGCGTCTCACCTTCTTTGATGCGGCATCTCTCCCATAGGTGTGGGAGAGACGCCGCTTTATAGGCTCTACAAAAATGTTAATTAATTATGAATCCTTTATGACTCAAAATCTAAAATTATTTATAAATTTAATGCATACTTTAGGAATTATCAAGTGTTTTCAAAATGTGCGGCACATCTCCCGCATTCACCCTAGAAAACAACTTTTTTTTTATGCGGTGGATCGAAACCGCATAAAAAAGTTTCATCGAAAATATATAATTTAGAACGCACAAAACCTCACGATTTGCTTAAAAGTTGCCTTTCTAAACACGATAAAATATTAATTTACACATAAGAACATTTTATTTCATTTTTATAATATTATGAAAATTCTGAAAAATACATGTGTAAAAAAAATTAATGACGTAATAACTTATATTCTCATGCAATGTATTGATTAGATGTTTAAAAACCATTAAAAATCAATTTTTTCAAAGAGAGTTATTATAGTTAATGTTTAATTTTCTTACTATCTCTTGCTTTCAATTTACATTATGAACTTTAATGGAATTTTTTTCAAAAACCGCATAAAAATATCGCACAAAAAAGGACCGCATAAAAAAAAAGTTTCGCTGTATACACTATCCAGTATTGATATATATGTATATTATTGCGTATAGAATACTTTCACGTTATTAAACAGGTCAAATTTTCTAAATCGATTGTTTTCTTAACAACTTTAAAATATTCTAAAATATCTTTCCTTTCTGTACATAGCTACATTTTTCGTTAAAAAAACCTTTTTCAATTTTTCAAATGATTGAACGGTAAGCAAACATCAACTTTGATGTGCGTGGGACTTTGTCGAGACACGTAGAAGACGCACGACAGACTAGACATTTTCTAGGTCAGAAGAAAAAGATCGGAAATAAGTATTTAACATTTCCGTTTACGTAATCATACTAAATTAATGAAATATATCTACATAATACATCTGTAAGTACTAATAGAATAAATCAGACAGGCAAAAATATTAATTTAATAAGAAAACCATAAATATTCATAATAGGTTTAAATGAACAGTGTTTGGTATTTTCTATTTATATCCAAACACATCAGTCAATAAGAATAAAATAATAAATTTCTATAAACGCAAATATGTACGAGTATATGTAAGAGATTATAACGATATACTATTTCAGTGTGTTTTTATATTACTTCCCACATAAATACGTAAATATATATCTATATACAACTAGCTATCCTCGGCTCTTTCGCTCTCGTAAAATTCCTAACTCAGGGGCGAAAATAACTTTTAAATCAAATGTTCTGAAATTCTACATAAAACCAGTTTTTTTTTATAACGCTAAGTCGACTTTTTGTTCAATTTTGAATTTTTGCTCTTATGAACTTTACGATAATTTTGGAGATCCACTAATAAAAGCTATGAAGCAATAACCCACCTTTACAGATTCTTTCGTCTCCTATAAAATCTTTAAAAAATCTGCACTTATAAGAGATATAAATCAATATAATAATAATTTCTACACCTTGAAACCTTTCCCTAAATACTCTTATTTATAGTGTTAGGAGTACTTCAATTTTGGACCCTTTTTAGAACAGTCGTAACTACAAATTTTGGGAGAGTCAGACTTTCCCCAAAAAATAAAAGTAGCGAACAAAAAAAACAGCATTTCTTTAACTACTTTCCCAAATTTTCATTTTTTTTGTAATTTCGCACTTCCTCTGCTGCGCCCTATTTCTTTCCCCTTTTGCGCCCCTCTTTATTATAGACCCTGGAGCGGCAGACCCACCTGCTCTATTATAGTTATGCCTCCGAGTCTTGCAGGATTTCAATAATATTTGGACAAAATTTAGTCAGTCTCCGTCTGCCCACTTACATTGGGTCCTTTTTAAGGTCTCTAGAGACAATTTTGATCCCACATTCATCTTACCTAGATTTAAGTAATTTTGGGAAGCCAACGCCCTGTGGGACAATTTTAACCAATTAATAAAACCTGTATTAGAACATAAACTATCACCTATCCACCAATGAAAGAAATTTTTAAAATCGGTTTGATAATTCCTCAATATAGCTCAAGTTTTATTATGTCAGTATTATGTTATATATTTGAATATTTTTTTATCAAAAGTTATCTAACACTAAAACTATCTGACCTGGCAAACATTATTCTACATTTCATTAGTTCTAATAGATAAAAACATATAAGAAAGGTAAAAGAATGGTAAAAAAAGAGGTTTTAAAAAATATTTCCAAAAAATTAATACATGATGTTGGGAGCGCTGCGAATAAGCTACTGGCAACTGGCAAAAAATTTTTAGATAATGTTATATATCGTTCTAATAATTCTTAACACACTGTAGTAATTTTTTAAACTTTAAAGGAGGAGTTCAAATAAAAAACCAACTTTTTTATTTATGATTATTTTGCTTGTTGAATTTTTTTTCAAATTAGGGAAGGTTTCAAATAGAAAATTTTGTTTTTGAAACATTCATTACTCTTCCCTGTGGGGGGAAGGGCCCTTTTTCACAAGTTGTTAAGCGTTTACAAGGAACGGCATATTTCAAAAAGTAATGAATATTTTTTAAATATTTTTTCATTATTTTATTCCTAAAGGACCTGTCCATAAAGCTGAATATGGGTTTCAGGTAATTTTAAAAATTAACTATAAAATTGTACTCCCAAACTTCTAAAAATTATAAAACCCAATTTTTTATTTTAAAAAATTGTTTAAAAATAGTTACAATTATTCAAATGGAAAAAGCATACTCCACTTTATGCGCAATATGCTTATGAACAAAATTAAAAAAATATTAAGTCTCTATCTTTTCTAGAACTTGAGATATGATTTTCCTTGTAGGGAAAAACACAACTTTCGGGAAACGGTAAAAAGCAAAAATAATAACAAAAGAAGCTGTTTACTCACTGCTTATTAAAACTCTCCAGCCCCATACATTGTCCCCTCTTGTTCCTTTTTCGTGCATACTATAATTCATGCACACACCAAAACTAAATATTACTGATCAAATCGCGAGGGGGGGCGAGCGTTGTCAGCAAAGGAGCAGCAACTTGACTGTGCAGCGGCTCACAAATAAATATTTTTCTACTTGAAAAAAAAAATTTTGGCCATGTTTTATATATCACCGTGTTTGTCAAGAACCACAGAATAAAATAAAAACAAAAAGCGAGATTCGAAAAAAATTAGTTTATTAGCCGTTTCTGGCGTGGACTCCCCCCTTAAAGTAATTGCAGTTCATTAAAAAGAAAAAATTCATAGAAATGAGAAACGTCAGTACTCATCTAAGCAATTTCACATTTTAATTCCCTTTTTCTGCTGCATCAGCACCATTTAACTTTAATTAGAACACTGCGATGGAACGTACACCATCGATTTCAATCATCGATACACCTACCCTAATCTATGTGTGTTAATTGTAATTTGTCTTCTCCCTAATACAATGCATTTTCATTCACACAAGATAGATTTAAAGCGTCAGACAATTGACTTCCGAATCCCCATTGTTATCCTCCCCTTCCAGTTGGCAAGATCTTCACCACATTCATTCATTATATCCGTACTACGTGTGTAGGTATAATCACGTATAATGTACATTTAATACGGGCAAAATACAATCAATTATTATACGTGATTAAATTTCAAAATATTTTAATCGGATAGCAACTATTAAAACGCCATAATATTGTGTTCGCCTGCATGAATGATATAATTTCTCTTAATAATAAGCCTTTGTCAGTAAATAACTATATACACGGTGGACCAGAATTATGTACCGTAATTGTTAGAGCTGATAGTACGTTCAAAAATAATGGTACCTTTTCATATACGATTTTTTCCAAAACTCAATAATAAGGGAGATACAACCCTGAAAAGGGGTGAAACGAAAACCATTTTTTCCTAAATGTTTTCGAAACGCTTTTGAATAACGGATTGATATTTTAGGGAAACGTATTTTGCGTTAGGAGGATTAAATTTATGTAAACGCTTATTCCACCACTTATTATCAACTGGTGGGTTTGGGTAGTAGGTGTGAGTTATCACGTCTTTTCTTTCTTAATTTGCAGTTATTTAAGCAAAATTGTTAACAATGTAATTCCTCAGACAATTCCACGCAAAAAAGGTATACTTGTTACATTTCGATAAATAATACCGTTTTCGAGTAATTTAAGGTAGAAGTATCTATTCCCAAATTATCCCCTAACCATAAGTAATGGAATAATTGGTACCATAAATTTTATTATCATGATGTTCATATGCATCCCTAAAATACGAATCCATTATTCAAAAGCACCTAAAAAATTTTTTAAAAAAAGAGGTCAGTTTCTTTACAACCCTCTACTTTATCTCACTGATTATTGAGTTTTGGAAAAAGGTGTAGATGAAAAGGTACCATTATTTTCGAAAGTACTATCAGCTCCAGCAGTTACGGTACATAATTCTGGACCACCTTGTAATTAACGGTATATGTAGCCAATTATTTCAGTTTCCATAAATAGAGTAGATATAGTTTGTAACGATCTCAATTGTACCGACTTTTCGTTTGCATATGGGCGTAAAAACTATTCCTCTATGACACAAGTTGTTTGATAATGATAATATAGATCGAAACATTTCATAAAAGTTTCAATAATAAAAGTGGTATTTTTGCAAAGTAAAGTGTTTTGTTTCTTAATAAGGCTAAAAGATGTTGAAATAAACAGTTACATATTTGATTTATTGAAAGAAGCCAGTTTTCTGCGTATCTAAATTGAGACCCCTCTTTGACTGATTTCAAAACCATAATAACAAGAAGTTAAATAATATGATACCACAAATTATACCCATTGCATTTGTTATTTTCTCTTACCGTATTATATACGAATTTTATATATATATATATATATATATATATATATATATATATATATATATATATTTTTTTTTTTTTTTTTTGGAAAAGTCAGCATTTATCTATGACGAAAATTTGTTGCCTAAACACAATTTAACTCGAAAAACTATCAACCCATGACAGTCTCGTTG
This sequence comes from Brachynemurus nebulosus, assembly GCA_035578155.1. Taxonomy (NCBI): domain Eukaryota; kingdom Metazoa; phylum Arthropoda; class Insecta; order Neuroptera; family Myrmeleontidae; genus Brachynemurus; species Brachynemurus nebulosus. The sequence goes on from JAPWDM010000002.1 coordinate 59,819,303, forward strand.
TGTTTTTCCGTTAGATTGCTAGGTAACAAATTTACAGGCCCAACAGGACGGTGGGATAGCCAGGGTTGCAGCTCCGTGACTAGAACTGGAAGAGGGAGCGGTCGATAGGGACCCGGAAAAGCGTAAAACCAGTCCTTTTTTGCTCGTCACTTATTTTTTGGGAAGAAATTTTTTATGGATATGCTTTTCTCCCAGGGCCCGTCATTTCTGTCCACAGTTGCAAATTTAGGTTATAGATAAACAAAAATACGTATAAAATCTTTTATTTGTTGGAATGCCTTGTAAACTCGGAGATACGGTCGGGTGAACGGTATGTTTTCGCACATTTTTGGACACAAGTTATAAGAACTAATGCGATTTAAAATTACCTGAATATGTATGTTAGGTTCTAAACTTAATTTTTTCTATTTCATTTTAAATATTGTCCTTCAGAAGCTACAACTTTTTCCCAACTTTTAGGTATCAAATGAATTCCACCTCAATAGAAATCGTTGCTTTTTAACCCTAGAATCATACGTTGGTCTATGAGTCAAGTTAATCATACATCGGCGTCGTTTCGACGAATGGACTTTTTACGGGGACTTTTAGAGTTTATTTGCAAAAAACATTTTTTTTACATAACAATACTACAAAAGCGAACAAAATATTTAAAAAAATTGGATTTGGAAAAATTTCTTAATGTAAATATTTATTAATTTTTTTTATCTTTTTATCAAAGCATATTTTCATTATAAAAATTAAAAAATATATAAATACATCAATTTTAATAATTAATTTATGAACTATTATGAATCAGTGGACATGTGTGACTTTACAGAATGTGAACTTTCTCAGTCATAAATATTCCTATAGATATGTAGTTATTTCCCCATTAGGCATATTTGTAAATTTTCTAAAATTTGTTAGTAATTTTTCGAATAAGATCTCAAAAAATAATAAAAATTAAAATATTTTCCATAAAATAAATTATTAATCTTTTATTAAGTCATTCGAAACGCATTCTTTAGTTTTCGATTCAATATATTAAAACTTCAGTATTATGTCGTCTCTATAAGTCAAACAGCTGTAATCATCTTTCACATTATCATAATCATTGAATAAATTAACTATAACATGCATATCTTTAATAAATTTTAGAAAAATTAGGAAAACTTTTATATGTGGAGTACAAAATCTTTTAAAAAAAATATAGGTTAATCATACATCGTCGTCCTTTTGACGCACACTATTTCAGTATAAAAAAAAAAAAACGACAATAGCTATAAATAAAATTTATATGTCTTATGTGTTATAATAACAAATAAATTAGATAACAGAAGTTTCACAGCGGCAGGTACCGACAAGTCACATTATTGGAGCAGGTAGAGAAGTTCGTTCTTCGTTTTGACGAGTACGTATGATTCTAGGGTTAAGGTGATCCATCTCATATAAAACGCAAAAATTAATGTTAAAACACAACAGTTCTAAGATGTCTACACAAATATGTTTCGTATAATATTCCATTTGAATAAAACTAAAATTCTTTCACCGGGAATAGATACGAACAAATAGCCAGTATACCTAATTTTAATAACTATAGAGGAAAACGATTATAACATACGGAGCAACATCGAAATTTCACTACTAGAATTATTTTTTCATTTTTTAAATAGAAAGCTCCAAAAATACTCCAAAATACAAAATTAAATATAAAATTACATATTTACATTTTGAGACGTGACATCAATCGGTTTTCTACTAGTTAAACCTAACACTTACACTAGGGGAAACGTGTACAAAATCGTATACCAGGGTAAAACAGTATAGTAAGTCTATTTTTTCCATTAATTAAAATTTCCGAAACGCAAACCGCTCAACAGCGTCCACCAATGAGAGCAATTTGTCGACAAACACTTGTAGCGGTAAGCACGAACGTTTTCAAAATATTTCATTTTAGTGTTTTTTGATAGACTTGATCTTATTTTTGTGAAAATTCAAGAAAAAATAGTTATGTTTATGTGTACTACAAGTTAGTCTCCAATCAGTTATGTTAAAGTGTGTGTATTTTCTCGTAATTTACAATATTTGTTTCGGCAAAATCGATTTGCATAGGTGGTAGTGAATTATCTGTTTACACATAGATCTCCGGGTCAAAACCGTAGGTAAAACCGGCCTATATATGATTTTGACTTGGTCGTATGAATATGAACTAAACTGATTTTTTATTATTGGTTGCGAAAAAGATGTCACGTAATCATAATATTACTATTACTAGTAAAAAAATGGGATTGGAATAACATGAGAAAAGTCGTTGAAGCTATTTTTGACGGAACCATGTGGTACTTCAAAACTGCTCGAACATGTCAGGTCAACAAAAATCAACATTATACAAGACTGAGTCAACAAATTCAAATACAAAAATGATTTGGGTTCTTCAACGCGCAAAGGCTTAAGATGATTTAAACCGATTATTCGGTGTTGAGTATAGTATACGGTCTTGTCCATGTATCTAATATGTTGATTTGATTATGTTGCTTAGGAAACTGACTAATTATAAACGTTGGTTTCATACATTTACGTTCTAAATTAACGATATACAATGCTAAATCCTTAGTTATACGGTTTTGACCCGGTCTCCCCTACATATTCATAGTACCTACTAACAAATAAATGCGGTTTAAACGTTGCAATGTGTTTGTTATCTGATACTTTACCTACTTTTCAACTTGGAGTATGTGATTTTTAACATTCACGGCGAAAACTAATTATTATTATTTACATGTACCTTTACATGCCAACCAATTATGGCGCAACAATAACAATGGCTACAACCTTGAACCTCAAACAATTTTAATTAAAAACAAGGAAACTAAATTTAGAAATATTTAATGTGATGATATCCCGGAGAGGAAATGGTGGCATATGAAAACCTCAAATTAACTCAACGAAAACTTAAATTTATTATTAATAGTGAGATCACCGAGTTAATAATAGTCGAGCACTACAAAGCACGCTTCTCTGGGCACTTTACGTGTATTTGTATGTATACTTGTAGCAAATGATGTTTGTGCTTTAATATACAGTATGTACTATCAGACTGTAATATAGCTAAAAGCTTTGTAATTTTCATTACTCTGTAATTGAACTTTCGTTCAGCGTAATATCAAAATATTGTCGATATTAGAAAATATTGATGCTTCATCAGCTTTATTCTGCAGTATCTGTATGCAGTTATGTAATTAATTTTTGTCAATTTGTAGTTACCAGGGACGAATCATCGCACATAATATAGACAAATGAGACAAATACCTAAGATTGTCTATTTTGAAAAGATTTCTCGTGTGCTGGGAGACTAGATTTACGGAAAAAAAAGATTTTTGGCGATTTTTATTTACGGCACATGGTAACACCTTCGAATTGCAATCCGGATCCCCGGATCCGGTAATCCGGCGGATCCGGCGTCATTTGACGTCTACCAGATCCGGTAAAAATACTCGCATTGTTGTATGAGTAGGTACTTAAAAATGGAAGGTTCGAGGAAAATATTTGTGGTCTATTCGTGACTCTTTGTTGGCAATAAAACCGACAAGTATAGAAGCTAAAAGGTCCTGTTTTCGGGCACTGTCTATACGTGTAACTTTATAAAAAGTCAATTGATCAAAACCAGAATTGATTTGTTTATAACTATTAACTATACTCAAAATAGTTATTTAAGGTAAGTAGGTATATTAAAAAAAGTAAGAAAAATTTCTAAACTCGCTATTGTGATAATTGTGTCATTCATTGAACAGATTCACTAAAAGTGACACAATGATAAAAATGAGACTGCTAAGCGTCCCTAAAGTTACCTAATTACTGTGATCGATCTTAGTTGATTAAGGTTAATTTGTTTAGATTTAATTACTTACTTACGTAATGTGATGTAAGTTACAATAGTATGTTATACACCAAGGGACTAAAGTGTGAGTTTTAATCTCGAGTGTGAAGCTTGTTACCAAAGGGCCTGTAAAGCACCGAGGGTAATAATTCACACGAGGGATAATATACTATTTTTTGCAATTCCGGATAATTTAAAATTATAAAAATTAAGAAAAAAATTTTTTAACGTCATTCAAATTGTATGTGATAATATTACATCAAGTACACTTTGAATAAATCAGTCGAATTGTCGTACAATATAAATAATATAGCTATTTGTCTTTATCTACAAGTTTGAAATTGTTTATTATTTTAAATTACCTAGTAACGCTATTTAATTTAATTCTCTGTTAATTCTGCTTGTTGATTGGCTTAAAGCGGGACTAGAAGAATTTTTTAATATGGGACTAAAAGGCAGGGACTGAAAGTGTCACTTTACTCCGTATTATGTGGAACTAAATCATTTATTTTAGTCCTGGAATTACAAAAAATAATTTTATTATCAATATAATCATTGGTGTAATTTGTGAAATCTAGTACTACTCTCACTTGATCATCTTTTATACAGTTATACAATTGATTTTCGAACGAAAGGGAAAGATTGTTTTGATGTGACCAATCGGGCCGGATCCGACCGGATTGAAATTGGTGCCGGATTGCAATCCCTAATAACACCCGACTAACACAATATGGCGTAACCTTCTTATTTAAAAAAAAAAAAAAAAATGACGGAGTTAGCTTGGTGGGGTCATATGGTTAACCTAATGTTATTTTAGTTAATGGCAGAAATGATTCCAGGCTATGAGAATTCTATTGAAAATTTAAGAATTGCTTTTAAATATTTCTGTAATGCTTAATAAAATGTCGATATTTATCTGAATTATCTAGTAAACCAAAGTGGTCCGAAAACGACACGCAACCTAATTTTATTCCAAATTATTACAGAAACGATTCCAAACTACAAGAATTCTATAGTTTCGATATTTTTCTGAATTACACGGTAGACCAAGTGGTCATAAAACGACATTTCATATTACACGACCGAATGTTATTCCAATTAGTGGCATGAATGACTCCACACTACAGGAATTCTATTTAAATTTAAAGAATTGCTTTTAAACATTTCCGTAATGCTTCTTAAAAAAGTCTTGATATTTTTCTGAATTACATAATAGACCAAGTGATCGGAAAACGACACTTCATATTATAACACCTAATGTTATTCCAGTTAATAGCCGAAATGATTTTAGGCTATAAGAAATCCATTTAAAATTAAAGAATTACTTTTTAGCAATTCTCTAGCCCTCTAGCGCATAAAAAAGTATTGATATTTATCTGAATCAGGTACATGGTACACCGAATGGTCGTAAAACGACATTTCATATTACATAACCTAATTTTAATCCAAAATTATAACAGAAATGATTCCAAACTACAAGAATTCTATTTAAAATTAATAATTTGCTTTTAAAAATTGCCGTAATGCTTAAAAAAGTGTCGATATTTTTCTGAATTGCATGGTAGACCAAGTGGTCCTAAAACGACATTTCATATTACACGACCTAATATTATTTCAATTAATGTGCGGAAATGATTCCTTTCTACAAAAATTCTATTTAAAATTAAATAATTTCTTTTAAATATTTCTGCAGTGCTCAAAAATTGCGATATTATTTATCTGAATTACCTGGTAGACCCATTTTTTTTATGAACATTGAAAACTAAGTGTCGATAATGGACAACAAATTAGAATAGTATTACAACGTTTAAATTACACACAAAGAAAACTTATAAGCATTTGCAACAAGCGCTAACTAACACTAAGAATACTTAAAACATTCAACAATTTTTAATAAGCTGTTAAACATTTTATCATATTACGTATATTTTCGAATAGCTTAATGTTGATTCATCTTATAAAACTGATATCCAACTTTTTACGACACAATATAAAATATAACCATATAATATAATGAACTAAATTCACACTTGAAAATGCATCACTTCATATAACTGCATTCTTGTGGCCCGTAATTTCATTTCATGCTGTACCATAACAATAATGCACACACCATAAAGCACACATCTTATGTGTAGATACTTTAAATTATTAATGCTCTATACATATATACATATATGTATATTTACAACGATGAAATTTCATTACATACATATATACCATTTCCATCATACTACAAGCGAATATTCTTCATAACCTCAATTATTATTTAGTTTTATAATTATTTTTATAAATAGCAACAAAAATAAAAAAAAATTTCCCGGCTGCCCGGAAAAGCATTGAATCGTGGATATATTTTTTCAAATTAATATCTAAAATAATATCCATTTTAAAATACGCTACCAGTGAGATGTGACACACAGCTTCCCCATACCCATAATAGATTTTGATTCAATCTTTAAAGTGATTTTACGCTTAAACCACTTCTTATCCCTAAATTTCATGTCTTATTATATTATTAACGTCATGTACGAAACAAGATTAACTGTAAAACAAGAACAGGTTGAACCGTTTCGTAACTTTTTCTAATCGGCTATATAACTATATAGAAATTACGGGAAATAGAAATTATCGGGAACTATATACGGCCTAAATGCTCTCAAAATCTGAGCCAGATGGGACGGATAGTAAACAAAATATCGACGTTTAATAAGATTTCTTAGTAGCGCTGTGGCTACCATTACTCTGATTACGATCGAATTCGTAGGGGACATCTAGGGGCACTAAAAGCACATATATCTAAAAATATCGAAAACGTAGATCGAATAGTTACGAAGGTATGCCACCTGATGAAATTTTCGGTCACACAGGCTGACAAATAGACGGACTGACAGACAGACATGAAACCAAAATTGTTCCGAAAGCTCTAAAACGGAAAATGTAGTGAAAATTTTCATTTTGGAAGAGAAAAATTTTAATATTTCAAAAGTGATCGCAACGCTTCCGTTACTTTAGTATTCTCGGAAACAAAAATAATATGTTACTTACAGTGTGAGATTTCGAACACAAAACTTCCTGCACATGAGTTCGAAATTATGCTATATCGCCACAGACGTTACACTCAGATAATGGCAATGTTATGTACATATACCAGTAATTCTCAAATTGGGGGTCCCCCCCCCTCAGTATGGCCGCAAGAACAATTTATTACATTACATTTACACATTTCCTGCTCATTTCCATCTATTTCGAGGGTCCTTTGAAATTATTAAGTACAAAGGGGGATCGCAAACAAAAAGTTTAAGAACCACTGATCTATACCATATATGCAACGTTAAATTATCTATGTTACGAATTTTTTATTATCTTAATTCAAAAGCATATGTAGTAAAAATATTTGGTACACTGTTTGTAAAATTTGTAAAGTGACAAATTTAAAAAACTTAATAAAGTCGAATCAGCTTTGAACTTATACAAAAACAAACTGTTCAGATTATGTAACAAACTCGAAATATCCCCTTAAAATTCAAAATACCCCTGTCGCAGCATCCTGCATAACATAGCGAATTTCCATTTACAAAAGTACGTTTTTCTCGGAAACTAGTTGATATAGAGTAATTGTAAATAGAAAAAACCTTCTTTATGTGATTTTTCCGCCTCATTCCGCCAAATTTTTTTCACGAAAAATGTCCAAAACCCCGTAAACGTTTTCACGAAATTTCTTAAAAATAAGATGTTTCGTTTTGAGTTATCGTCCGGACACTTAGTAAACATATATATAAATGTGTCCGCACGATAACTCAAGAACGAAACATCTTATATTTAAGAAATTTCGTGAAAACGTTTACGGGGTTTTGGACATTTTTCGTGAAAAAAATTTGGCGGAATGAGGCGGAAAAATCACATAAAGAAGGTTTTTTCTATTTACAATTACTCTATATCAACTAGTTTCCGAGAAAAACGTACTTTTGTAAATGGAAATTCGCTATGTTATGCAGGATGCTGCGACAGGGGTATTTTTAGAAAAACACAGCTTTAAAAAAGATATCTCATAATAAGCAATTTTACCCTATATCTATATCTATATATATATATATATATATATATATATATATATATATATATATATATATACTAGCTGTTACCCACGGCTTCGCTCGCGTGGCTTTTAAAATTATGACATCTAGTTAAATCGTATAAAGTTTACTTTCATCGCATCGCTCTTGCGCGTCGAGTACTGGTACTTTTTGTTTGGACTTTTCCCACGGAAATATGACTTCCGACAGGATTTAGATATTTTCCCGGGGTAGAAAGTAGTCTGTGTCCTTTCTCGTCCTCTTTGTAAATAATATGTAAAGTTTGAAATCAATCTTCCTTTTTTTTAATAGTCAGTTGCTACTTCATTGATATTTTTCCACAGGAATGAAATTTCCCACGGGAAACTTCCCGGGGTATAAAGTAGTTTGTGTCCCTTCTCATCCCTTCTGTTAGCAATATACAAAGTTTGAAATCATTTATCCGTTTTTTAATAGTCAGCTGTTGTTATTTTTATGCATTTTCCCACGGGAATGAAATATTTTCCCGAGATAAAAAGTAGCCTATAACCGTCTCTGGCCCGCAAGCAACGTCTGTACAAAGTTTCAAGTTGATTGGTTAAGCTGTTGAGGCGTGAAAGCCAGTCAAACAAACTCACTTTCGCATTTATAATATTAGTAAGGATATATATATATATATATATATATATATATATATATATATATATATATATATATATATATATATATATATATATATATAATATAACTATTCAACATTTTTGGACTTCCAACGTTTTCAAGAAATTTCTTAAAAATAGGATATTTCGTACTTGAGTTATCGTGCGAACATATATATATATATATATATATATATATATATATATATATATATATATATATATATATATATATATATATATATATATATAGTGCGTTTGTAATATTTTGAAGTGTCAATGACCTGAAAATTATCATATCTAGTGTATTTCATTTTTGAAGTGGTACCTCCTCCTTGAGGTCGCTCAAAAAAATCGAATGGTGGGTCCAGAACTGTTCAAAACTTGCTACTGACTTTTTTTCTTATTTTCTCAAAAACTAGCTAACCTAGAAAAATAGTTCAAAAACCTTTTTTATGTGATTTTTTGCCGTCTTTGCAATGGTGTAAAAAAATGTGGCAAAATCTTTTAAATTATAGCAAATTTTGGCAAAAAACTAATTTTTTGCAAGAACAAAAACCATGTTCCTGGCATCCGACGTGTCTGGCTGAAGAACTCATCCAAGATTTTTGGACTTCCAACGTTGTCACCAAATTTCGTAAACCTAGGACATTTCGTTCGAGAGTTATCGTGCTAATACATAAATACATACATATATACGTATATATATATATATATATATATATATATATATATATATATATATAAATTTTAGTGAATGTTATTTTTGGGTTCTAGGGACCTCAAAACAAATTTCTGCCATAGTCCCGGGCTCAAGTCGTGTCATGACACCGGCTGTAATAGCTGAATTTCCAGAATGGAAATTCGCTAAAATAGATGTTACTAGTCATTTAACAAATTTTACAGCCGGATGCTTCATTTTTATTACATGCATCATCTCAATAAAATATTCCTTTTATTTAGATATATGGTATGGTTATACCAACAGACCCACATTTACCAATATACGAAATAGATTAATAAATTACCAACCATGCCTATGTGCCATTAATAACAGTTACCTCTCCTAACAAGCATGATTTTATTATGTACAGAAGCTCTCTTTCATTCGATGTGTTTTTAAGATGAATAAATCGGCTTTTAAGCTAACCATTTTGTTCAATATTACACTACTAAAAGACATAATAGATCATCTGTTGATCAAAAAAAAAAAATAAGGGGTTCACATTTGTTATATTTTACAAGTGAGTTCTTTACAATAAGCATTGAAATATTGTTAACTAAAAGAGTTAGAGAGCCTATTAATCCCATAAAATAAAACATAATTTTTACTTTAGGTACAGATACCACTTTAAGGTAGTTGGTCGATAAAACGATTTTTTAAAAGGATTTTAACGAAACTCCTCTAGATATTTAATTAATTCAATACCAATAATAAGATCCTATTCCGATTAAAATTGACTACCCTATTTTTGAGAAAAACGATTTCAAAGTTTTGTAATTTTAACACGGGCTCTTATGGGAAAACTCTACATTTTTTTAATAAAATGAAAACGTGTCAAAAAAATTTGAAAAAAATTTAATATAATAACTGTAGAATATTAATACATTAATTAATTTTTGATAAAAGAAAATTTTTTCGCTGAAGTATACTTTTGTACCTGACTATCTCACAGAGCAACTACGGCAAGTTTAAAATTTCTGTAACACGCTTCGGCTTGTATAATCGTGACCATTCAGTAGGGTCACAGCAATTCTATACCAAAACTAGCTAGGTCGCAGCAGTTCTATACCAAAAGTACTACAGTTACAGCGATTCTACACTAATAGTAGTAAGGTTACAGCGATTCTACACTAATAGTAGTAAGGTTACAGCGATTCTACACTAAAAGTAGTAAGGTTACAGAGATTCTACACTAAAAGTAGTAAGGTTACAGCGATTCTACACTAAAAGTAGTAAGGTTACAGCGATTCTACACTAAAAGTAGTAAGGTTACAGCGATTCTACACTAAAAGTAGTAAGGTTACAGCGATTCTACACTAAAAGTAGTAGGGTTACAGCGATTCTACACTAAAAGTAGTAAGGTTACAGCGATTCCACACTAAAAGTAGTAAGGTTACAGCGATTCTACACTAAAAGTAGTAAGGTTACAGCGATTCTACACTAAAAGTAGTAAGGTTACAGCGGTTCTATACCAAAAGTAGTGAGGTTACAATGATTTTGTACCAAAAGTAGTAAGGCTACAGGAATCCTAAGCCGAAAGTAGTACGGTCACACCAGTTTTATATCGAAAATATAAATTTCATAAGGATCAATAATTTTTTTAAGAACTGTTAAATCGTTTCCATGTAGTTCATCCTACCCTTGACTATTGACGAATTTGTGCAATGTAAAAGTATAGCAAATTGCAATAAATTGTTATATTGTACGAAATTGTTTTCGAATCGCCACAAGTCCGTGTGCGCCGGGCTCCGTTTTTGGTCCGGGCGACTCTGGCTCTCGCCATGCATTAACTCACATTCTCCACATGTTTCCAAATAACATAATGTTAGATACTAACAAATATTTTCAATCTCGCTCAAACTCTATTTACTTAAATATTTTAAAATTTTGAGGATCATTTTAAAAATTTTACTCGAAAAATTTTAATACTTAAAAATGGAAAGAATATTTTTAAAATTTATCACCCGGGGCTTACATCATAATATTCCACGTTCTAAATAAATAAAAAAAAGAACGGCATTAATTATTTTCATAAATACATAATTAATTAACTTTTCGCGTTTAAAGTTATTAACTCAATATTTTGGAGATTTATTTATTTGAAAACTTTAAATAAATATTCTTATAACTTTTATTATTTTGAAGAAAACTTTTATTTATGTAATCACTTTCATAGAAATTTTTAATATTATCTGTGACCAAATGTTTCTACAGAAAGTGTGTATTATGTACTTAAAAAAGAAATAGTTTTATGAAAAAGCTTTTTTTTAAAAGAATACTATATTATATTTCTTAGAAATGTCCATTTGTTTGTATCCACAATACAAACACAGTCGTTACACCTAATGAAAAATTAAAATGGTTTTCACTTATCTTAAAAATGCTTTTTACACTTTTTTTCTGCTTTACATTATAAATGTATAGTATATTCATTGGATACTTGGCTCGATTTTTGCCAGCGTAATATTAGAAACAATGTAGTAGGAGTGCTATAAAATATGTCAAGTACTATTTATTTAATTTAATAACGTTTTTATGTATCAAATTTTCTATGTGAAAAATGGTTGAATTGCTAGGCCACAAATTTTCGTTAGGTAAACACAAGTCACTTATTATTACACGAAGTTTTTGTATTTTTCAAATAAATTTGTGTTTATCTGGGGTAAAAATAGTAACTTAACATGGAGAACTATCAACAACTATCAACTAGTCAAAACCCGACAATAGCTGAAGTGTTTTTGAATTGACATTTCTTCCAGTTACTTTTTGGCAACAAATTTGAATTATAAGAAACACAAAATTCAGAAAAATTTTATATAACTCGGGTGTAATATAGTAAGTATTAACGAATAAAATAAACTAGTAAAATTCATATTATAATTTAATAAAGTTTCGTTATTATGGTTTTGAAATCAATTAAATTTTACCAATAAAATCCTTTGTTTCATTTTCATTGTGTTTACTTGCAACAAGATGACCAATGAAATGTTTTGTACTATCTTTTTCTCTGGAAAAATTAGTCCAATTTTTTTCACGGTAAAAGTGAAAAAACTACTCTTTTTATGGAATTTAATACACGTGAGTTAAATTCTTATTTTCATTTTTATTTTATTCCATTCTTAAGCGGCCCCTTAACGTTCAATAATATTGCACAAAATTTGAGGTTTACAATACTATGGATCGTCTGTAAGTTAAATTGAAGGGCTGTATAATATTATATTACACGGATTTCTTACACGGAGAGACAATTCATATAAAAATTACTGTGCTCAGCACTACAATCGACGTGTAAAAGGCGAACATATTCAATTTTGTACGGTAAAAATAAAAAAATTATAATTAATCATAGAAAATTTAAAGGATAGAATATTGTTTCCGTAATATTAGCTCCGTAAAATTTGTAAAACAGCACAGTAAAAAGTTCCATTGCCGACAAAAAAATATTTTTTAATTGTTTTTCTTACAAAAATTACCATGCTGTATTATAATATTTGAAATGCTATCTGCTAATAGTAGAAAGAAAAAAAGAGAAAGAAGGTTGTGTGTGTTGTGAACGCTGTTGAAATGTACCTCACTCATAGCAAGTCACATAGCCAACCATAGATTTGGACGACCAGCTTGGTCGGACGGGTCGGACCAAGCACCTTGATCCATTAGACTGTCTTACAAGCAGCAAGCAGTATTCATTACACTGTGTTAGAGGACGGGGATGTCACCGTTTAATTCATCATTTTGTTACTTCACTATCTTTAGTATTAGAATATATTGTTGGCAATCATTTTTGTATGCATCGTAAAGTTCTTACAGGTTCGAGGTTTTTACAGGTACCGCCCACGCAACATAAGGTTGCGGGTCAGATGCGCAAATAAAAGAGTACGACAACAAGAATTAAACTATAACATATACGCATAAGAGTGTGATAAAAGTTGTGTTAGTACATTAAATTTTACCATGCTAGCACATATTTTTTATTTTGGTCGTCGATCGCGCACGCACTATAAGAGAGCATGGTAATTTTTCTGAAATTTTATCTACAAAAATTATATGATTTTTCTCTCCGTGTAGAAACTATTTAACTATCTGGAAAAAACGTCAATTAATTACAAAAGTTTATTGCAGAATATTACTAAGCGTGTAGGGGTCGTTTTACTGAATATTCAATTATGATACAGGCATGGAAGATTGTAAAAATGTAAGATGTTTTGTTCTACCCAGCTCTCCTACCATAATATTTCAAAAGCTAGGATTAATTTTAAACATAAACAGTTACTTATTCAGTATATATAATAATAAAGCGTTTCCCCTTAAGGATCCACAAATATATAAAATATAAAATATTTGCTAGACCGGTTTCGGCTACTTTGGTAGCCCTCTTCAGTAGCACAAAATATAAAAAAGAACCATAAATATAATAAATATAAAAATCAGAAATATTGTAAAACTAGAAATATAAATACAAGAAATCAAAAATATAATAAAACTAATTCTGTGTATAACTGTTTTAACGGTTTTAATAAATAAAAGAAACTATTGATGTACAAGTATGCATAGATCCTTATGTATATATATATATATATATATATATATATATATATATATATATATATATATATATATATATGAATACAAGCCCACCTACATTTATATATATATCTGAAATATTAATTTATAATTTTCACTTTTAATTGTTAAACTTTTGTTTCGTCATATCAAAAATATCAACATATCAAAAAGTAAATAAATGAAATCACATTCATTAATTTTCTGTTAATTAAATAAATTTGATGAATGAAATATTAATTAAATCAATATTATTATCATAATTTATTATTATCTTATAGCATATATTTGTTATCTAATTGTTACACAATTTTCGCATTTATTAATTTATATAAACATTAAATAATTAAATTAAATATTAATTAATGAAATAAATAGCTTTTTTCGTTCAGGTTACTTTAACTGTTTAAAATATTCCCCAGAGCTTCTCCACTGTTTTTATAAAATTTTTGTTTAAACAAAAAATCATTTATTAAAATCGAATAAATTTTAACAGACTTCTAACAATCAATGAAAAATTCAATAATAGAAATTCTAAAAAATGTTTAAATTTTTTGATTTTTCATGAAACTATAATAACAGTAATATAATAACGCTTCAATTGTGTCTCTTGACTGTTGACATACAGGATGTCTTTAATAAAATTATAGACACAACATAGAGATCTCGTAAACGGTAAGGGATTATCGATATAGTTTAATACTATGACTATCCATTTTCGAGTTGTGACCCCGAATCAGGCCCGACGAGTGGGAGGTCGACAAAACTGTAGCCCGGGCACCTGAGTCCCAGAAAGAGCCCCGACGGTCCGACCCACAAAGTTTTATTTTTTACCTAATTTTTTCTTTAATAAAATGGATAGTTTGTCTCTGAGGCCCTTGATTTCTCTCCACGGCTCTGCCTCAAGCCTTTGTTTTCCTTGTGATACTTGAAGTCGATTTTAGTACAGTTAAATTTCATTTTTCTTCCCTTACTGTCTATTTCGCAAAATAAATTATTCAGTAAGTACAAAATTTAATATTGTATAATAATTTACTGAGCGAAAATTACGCTTGTTGGCACTACGAAACTGAAAATTCGAAAGCAAATTGAGATCACGTGGTATCGACTCAATTTTAAAAAATTTCAGTCAATTTACTTTTGCTGCAAAAGCATAAATTCCTTTTAATAAATTATTGTATAATAAATTTCAAAGGTATGTCATCGAATATTAATAAGAAAAAATTTGAGGTCATAACACAAAAACGGATAGTTATAGAAAAATTTTAAAATTTTTTACGTAAGAAAGTACTAGTAGATTGTGTAAATAAAAATACCACAGCTCTTACCGATAAAAGAATTATTGCAAAAAAAATTTGTATTTTTTTTTAAATTTGAAAACAATATTCTAGTTTAATCAAATCCGTATGTCTCACCATTTACAAAATCCTCATGCTAAAGATTTTATTCGAGACATCCTGTATATCTAAATACTGACTAAGTTGAATTAAAAATCACTGTTTTGTTTTTAATTTGAATGAAAAAGTGTTTGTTATCACATAAAGGTATTTTATTTTTAATTATTTCGCTCAAAAAATTGAATTTGAGCATAAATATCTGGAATAGAAATGAAAACATGCCCTCTTAGTGTAACTATCAACTTGATAGGCACGTTTTTCACTTATTAAAATAGTTAAAATAAATAAATTGTATGTTTTAATCAAATTGTCATTGTCGTATGAGCTAAAAATATTGAAAAATTGCGAATAAATTAAGAATAAAATTATATGCTGAACAATAACAAGCAAAATATGATTTTGTCAAATGAAATTTGAATTTTAATGAATCTCTGACCTTGTTCATTCCATTTCCCATATTGAAACAATATGATTAATAACAAACAACAAACAATACTGTAAAAAGTTTCAACTATAAAAAGCACACATGTAGTTGTAATATTAACACAAAGAGCTTTTTTAATTGTTCATGGAGTAGTAGCAACACCATCACACACCCGTACCGTGCTTTACACGGTTAGGAACTCAATATGAGAAAAGCACTTGGCTTGTTGTTTATCATCCAAGAGCATACTCGCTTTTCACCTACTATAACTATGACTGTCTTACTCTATTACAGATTTTCCATTTTATTCTCTCTCTTTGTCCATTACAATCACGACGCCACCGCGTCTATAGTGAATGTCAACGAGAAAAGTCGAAGTGCCTAAAACTGATATCCGAAAATTACGACGATGGTCAATATCAATGGAGTAGAGGTGTTCTTAGGCGTACGTACGTACATAGTACACACACGCGTCTATGAAATATTGTTTTTTTAACAAAATAACGTCATAGGTTTGATGTAAATAAATAAAAAATCAATTATAAATTTTTTATAAATATATGGAAATCAATTGGCACCCAAAGTTACCTAAACTACTCCTGAATTGCTGTTCCTCCAACAGAAACTTAATTATTCAGTTAGTTATTCATAAAAAAAATGTAAATCATAAAAATTTCGTTCAATAATATTTTTCTTTTTTCATATAACTACCTAATTTTTTACATCAATAAATTAAATAGAGTAAATTGCTTTCAATTTATTCTATTTAATTAATTAAAGTATAGGCAAACAAATATGCATTGTGTACTATTGTTTGCATATATTGAGAGGTAATTCAATTTTGTCAAATAGATAATAATACATTATGAATAATGTAATATGTTTTAATTATTATTGAGAGAAAGTTACATTTGTTTTCCAAATTGGATGAAGCAAATTAAGAGCAATTTATTGAGTTAAAGAGATTATATAGAGAAGAAAAATAATTTTACGATATTTTAATCATTAAAATAAAGTCTCTTGTTTATAACTAACTAAATAATTAAGTTTCTATTGGTGCAGTCACTAATTTCAACAAAGCAAATTGGGAAAAAAGTTTTCATCTTCCGGTACCAAATTCTCTTCGGTTATAAATTAACTATCTAGATTTCTCATGTGTAACAAGCAATGTTTTCATTTATGTGTAGAAATAAAGCTGAGATCAATCTTTTTTACATTAGTAAAAAATGAAATCTTTACAATTTATAAACATTGAAATAAACTTTCTAGTTGATCCACACTGAATCAATAAATCAAATTTTGGAACCGAATACTGGAATTTAATCTTTAATATTTGGTTTTAAAACTGCAAAAATTTTTAAAAAATTTTTGTGGATTAAAAGTTAACTAATCCACACGTGTTTGGTAACAAACGAATATTATAAATAATAATAACAAAATAACTTACACATATTGAGTAACTATTACTAAATGTATTATATAAAATTTTTCTCCCCAGCGTTCCCACCATAGTGCATCAAAAGACAAAATATAGATAAAATATTAAAGATCGGTGGCCATTTTTTTTTTTTGCACATAGTGACATCCTTCTGTACAATAAAATACTAAGAATAGATAAAATTAGATAATAAAAGCTAAAAAGTGCAACTCAATTGGTATGCTTGGAATTTTATAAATATTTATGATATAACCTGCCGGTAACAATACAAAAAAGTCTTAGAACAAAAAGTGTGAAATTTTATAGCAAATTAGCCTTACCTACTACTTTACTAAAATAAACTTACTTAAGAAAACTTGTTTAAAAAATTATTTTTAAAGATTATCAATTTTGTTTTTATAATTCTTTAGTTTTACAATAATTTACCAACCGAAATTTTAATAAAGAACAGCAAAATTGTTATATATTTTCAATATTTCAAATGGTATTATTTTGATTCTATGTTTAATGAAAAAATTTTCTAAACCAACTGAAATTAATAATTATTTCATCATACTAAAAAATTTAATTTAATAACTGCGGAAAATTGACAAGTTATAAAGTTACTGCCATTTCAAAAAACAATTAAATTAGGTAACCAGCTACAATTTTTTAATTCGATTTAAAATAAATTTTATCAAAACATAAATTATATTTTAATACACAAACATTACACAGCATAATAAAAAAATAACTAGTTTAGAATTAACGGATCGATAAGCTAACTAGCAACGGAATAATAATAAATAAAATAGGTACAAATAATGTTCCAATTTCTTGATTGTATGCAAAATATCGTTGTTATTAAAATATCAAAAGTTTTTCCTCAAATAAAGTGCAAAAATAACAAAATTATCAAAATAAAATGGATTTAATCAGCATATTTTGTAAGTTTACAATAATTTTTATATATTTTTTATACATAAATAGTTATATTAAGCAAAAATTTGATCAAACACCTATTCCGATTTCTTCGAATCGTTGACTCGTAAATCTTCTGAAAGAAGAACTAATCCAATTAATATAAAAATCGTTCCAGACCACCACAATAAAGTAATAACTTCATTAAAAATTAATTTCCCAAAAATTCCCTACAAAGATTAAATAATTTTAAGTTATAAAATGATATTACTATTTACAATTACAATTTTTTTGGGTATATCTTACCGAAAGTAGATAATTAGTTGAAGAACTTACTAACGTAATTTTAAGTGTAGAATTCGAATCTTGTAACGCTTTTACAAACGATGTTAATGAAATCGTATTAAAAGTGAGCATTAAAATAAAAAAAATTATATTTAATATCCATAAGTGCTGAAAATTAAATTTTTGTATAAGTATTTTAGTGCCACGTCCAGTACCTGCTGCCATCTACCTCATATCCAGCTAAGCCACCTGACAGTTTACCAAATAAACTACCCACAGCACCACAAATACCAGAGAAAAATGCATTTTTTATGTTTTTATGCAATATTTCCATTGTTAATAATATTTTAATGATTGCATTTAAACGTATAAATTTGATTTTTACATACTTTTATTTATAAATTGTATTTTTCAAGTAAAATAATCCAATTAAACTAACGATCTGACAGAAATGACATAATTATTATCAACAGGTGTAAGAAAGAGTTGACACTAGTCACACGGACGGATGTTTATTTACAGTATTACTATTTTTGTGTACATATTTATTACCTGTATTTGGTCAAATTATTTAGTTTAAAATATAATAAATATAAATAATTTTGATAAAACTCTTAATTCAGATAATAAATTGTGAAAATGGTAATTATAAATTAATGAATACTGTTAATAGATACAATTAATAAGAAACATCTATTGATTGTTAAAATAAAGTGTACATATTTAAGTCAACCACCTGTATAGATAGATACATTTATGATGGAATACTTTCACCAGGTGTAATTTTTCTCATATCAAATGCAGTGAACTTGAAATTACATTCATAAGAGTAAAAAAAAACGGCAAATATGAAACGTTTTATTGTTCTAAAATAATTACAATATAAAAATGAATGCAGGTGAAAAACTGTAAACAAAAATAGTTATTTGTGATCAATTTTAAAAAATAATATTAAACTACAATGAAATAATAGAAAAAACCTTGAAAATGACGTGTAATAAGAACAAGTTTTTTGTATTAAGTGTAATTTTTGCAATAGGAAGTACCCTTTCAAAATAGGTCAGTATTTTTAAGAAGCATATTTCTAAAAAAAGTTATTTTTTAAAACATGTTGCATTTTAAAAATAGATATTAGCCGGCCGTTTGAAATGAAAACAATGAATTATTTGTTAGATAAATATAGTACGTCCTGTTTTGAAAAATTATGTAATAATGGCCAAAAAGGTAAATAATTTACATAATGCAAAACTATATTAATTAATTGCACTAACGTACAATCAAAACGTATTTTGTTAATTACTAAAAAAAAATGACTAAGTACATGTTTTTTTTATCAATAATTGCTAGAATTAATATCACACTTTAAAAATAGCGATAAGATTATTTTTAATTAAGATTCAGGTATAATTGAATAAAACTAACAATGTGACTAATTTTATTTAAAAAAAAAAATTAATTTAAAAAAATAATTAAATTTTTTTTATATGAATAAAGATATTTCATGACGATTATATCAAGAATGGAGCACTCGGAACTGGTGCAAGAAATGGCTCGTGTCGAGCAACTTAGTACACAGGAACGTTTGGCGTTGGCTCGAAGACGTCGCATACAACAATTGAAAGGATGGGCACAGCGGGAACGGGAATGGTTACGGCACCGGCCATCGAGCACACAACGAAAAAACAATAAACGCAATATTTATTTCAGTGACAATGTCGTTTTATTAGAGGCAGCCGCACGAAACGATATTGATGAAGGTAATTTTTGTTGTTATAAATATTTATATATTTTTAATTAAAAATTAGAAATTATTGAAGTCCAATTATGTTAAAATAATTACACTCAGTGCTTCATTTACACGGTAAATTGCTTAATAAAAAATAAAAAACCGTGTAAAAAAACAATACGTACCATAGACCAATGAACACTATTATATTATACTAAAGTATATTTTTTTAGTTTAGAAATGACGTCATTATCATCTCTTTTCAATTTATGACGCTAGCTGTCCTTTAAAAAAATTATACGATACTGTTCCTTAAAATAGTGCATAAATTAAATTTATTTACATTTTTTATTTTTCTCACTCATTTCAATTGCCAAATTATATAAGATTTCACTTATGGATTTGTGTATACTGAATGAAAGTTAGAAAAAGATAACATGCCATTAAATTAGGTATTATTAAATAATTTTTACTAATAATTTTTTATTTGACCCACCCATTTCAATTCATACTTTTATGATACATTACTGTAGTACCTTACTACCTAGGTAGCATAAAAATATGAATTGAAATGGGTGGGTCAAATAAAAGATTATTGGTAAGAATTATTTAATAATACACCAAGGATTCTTTTTATAATACACGTGCGAGAAAGAAAGAAACATATTTCGTAATCTTTTTAAGAAAGAAAGAAATATATTTTTTATTCATTTAAACGTACTACGAATATATAATTTGTACACAGGATGTTTCATGTATTAAATATGAAATGAATTTTTAATACGAAATACATTTATTTTTTATAACAGTATAAGTTTTTGAATAATTATTAAATATTTTGCACTAAAATGTATTGTAAACAAATATCATATTCTATACACATCGAAATCGCAAGTCATAGCTATCAACCTGTATATTCTAAATTTCTATTTAAAAAGAGATAGAAATATAATTGTATTTCTATCTAACCAGGGTGTATTATAAAAAGAATCTTTGCTGTACCTAATTTAATGGTATGTTATCTTTTTCTAACTTTCATTCAGTATACACAAATCCGTAAGTGAAATCTTATATAATTTGGCAATTGAAGTAAGTGAGAAAACAAAAAAATGAAAATAAACTTAATTTATGTACTATTTTAAGGATCAGTATCGTATACCTTTTTTTAAAGGACAGCTAGCGTCATAAATTGAAGAGATGATAATGACGTCACTTCTAAACTAAAAAAATATACTATACTAGACAAAGCGTAAAACCAGTTTATAGGCAATTTTCTTGAGGCAGGTAACAAGGTGAGACGGGTGAGATTTAAGGAATATAATGTATTGTCTATTTTTCGGCAAATAGGACTATAATTATTGCAGGGCATAATTTGTATACGTATGTATTTTGAAAATAAAACGAATACATTTTTTCTTTCAATTTTGCAGTTTCTTCTCAAAAAAATAAAATTTTATTATCAATATTATATTTTGACAATAATTATTTAAAAACGTTACTACGGATACCACCGGTTATTGCATTGATTACTATATTACAGAATACTATTAGGTCGTATGCTGGTCGTATCTGGGTGCTTCATTTATAAATTAATACAGTAATACAGTCTATACGATATATATCGTATCGTATATGTTCTTTGGTCTGTGATACGCACTTATTTATAGTAATAATAATGGAGTTTAATGTCCATTTTTTAAACTCCTTATCTATAACAGACGCCACACACTTCATTATTTTTTTATACATTATACAGCAGACACAATGATTTCTAATAGAGTTGGAATACATAATATTTTTGATCGAGGCGAGGGCTGTAAATTTTATTGTTTTTGCAATAAAAGTCAATATGTATATGTATACTATTTCGGAACAGGTGTATATATTTTTAATAGCCTGTCAGTCCAAAATATTATATACTTCAACTCTGTTAGAGACCAAGGTACTCCATTATGTTTACATAACATTATGAAGTGGGTGGAGGATAAGGAAAGTGGTAGGGGGTTAGTATTTTGAATGTATGGATCTGCAATCGTCTTTTTAAAAAGAACTATGTTCGAATTGTTAAGTGAAACTACCAAAATCCCTTCATGTTAGCATAGTTAGCCACGAAATTCGAATTCTCGACCTACATGCCCTAAGAATTTTGGCACGGCTGGATACAAGCAATCGTTGGAAACGCTTGGAACAAAACCCAAATTTTAGTGGGTTTTTAAAAAACATAGAAGACGTGAGTGAATGAAAGTGTTATGTAACATTTTTTCAAAAAGTCATTTTTTGTAAAATTTTGAAATGTTGTATGCTGAAGTATCATATACAAAAATTTGGTTTTATTACGTCGAATAGTTTTGTCGAAATTCGATAATAAACATGTGATATTGCATGGGAGGTAGATGTAAATGAAAACTTTCAAATGCTTCCACTGTAAAATTATAAAAATGTTACATAACACCTTTATCCACTCATATCTTCAATTAATATTTACATTTTCCCACGGTACTCAGATGTTTTCCCGGGATAAAAAGTAACCTATGCCCTTGTCTATCTTCCCACCTATGCAAAGTGGATTGTTTAAACTGTTGAGGTGTAAAAGCGAGATAAACAAACAAACTCAATTTGGTATTTAATTAATCCTGAGCATCCAGTGCTTAAAACAAAGACTAAAATTGTTCGCTTTCTACATTATACAATCTGTCATTAATTTTTCCAGCGCCACCGCCAAAATTTGTATCGAAAATATTTATTTAGTTGGATTTAAAAATTTGTACTTTATCACGTAAACGGTCATGGACTCCGGACGGCGTCAAATGAAACCTGATTAACTGCGACATAACGTTGCAACACGTCCACAATTCCATATAAAGTAGTGATGGGAACAATCGAATGATTTCAATAATCGATTATTTTTATCGACTATGTATCATTCGATTATTATTATCAATTATTTTCTTTCGATTATTTCTAACAATTATTTATCGATTATATTATTCAGTTATGATGTGATAAAAAATTAAATTTCAATTTTGTAATTTTTAGGAATCTTTTATTGTTATTTTTATTTTCAAATTCAAACCTATACATAATACAAAATTATTTACTTGTATGAACCATGCAACCATAATCCACCTTTCAGTTCTTTTGTTTTTAGGTGGTTTATCATATCTTCAAAAGTCTATTTTTTATAATATTAATGTCCATTAGAGATTAAACCATTAGGGTGTCTACACAATCAATGAAATAAGGAATAAGAAGTATGCCATCTAGTGACGTTGAGTGGAACTTTAACGTAACTGTTCATAGATATAAATATGTAGGTACTTTTGTACGTCAAAATTCGTGATTTTTTTACTTTAGTGGCAAAAAAAGTCATCACGAACGTTATTTTTTCATGAATTTTGATGTACAAAAATACCTAATACATATACCTATGGGCAGTGACGTTAAAGTTCCATTCAACGTCACTAGATGGCATACTTCTTATTCCTTATTTCTTATTTCTTATTCCTTATTTCATTGATTGTGTATAACCCATTACTAATTACAGTATTATCGGGTTTTCCATTTTAATAGTTGGCACCTTAACACATTGATGATCATAATCTGTAATGAAGAAACACCCCACTAGCACAGTATTTTGACAACCAATACACTATATATAGAATTGTTGACGCAATACAGCGTTGTGTCATAGTTAATTTGGTTTTACTTGACGGTGCCCATACAGCGCTCATGACCATTAACGTATCAATAAGGAAGCACCCCTGCTGGGTTGTGCTATTCATCTTATGGAAAACATCGCCAATCATACCTACTTTTTTTTTATACAAACTTTTTTTTTATACAAACTGTTGTCTGTTTTCAATAGATATGACGACACATTAAGTACCTAATTATTACCTGATATTTTGTAGGATTAATTAAAAGAATCGAATTTTTTTATCTCGAGATATTTTAATAATCGAATGATCGATTATTTTTCATTCGATTATGCCCATCACTAATATAAAGTGTATTTAAAATAGTATACCAGTTGGACGTTTCATCACTATAGGTCGTGACCGTCAACGTGTTAAAAAGAATTTACCGGAAAAAAATATGCGTGTTAGATTAAGATATGATAAAAATAACAAGGGAATAATTTAATTTGAATGTAATAACTAATCCACTTAACCCTGAAACAATGGCACTCGTAAGGCAATCTAAACAAAATAATTATTAAAAATTTAAGTAAAAATTATTTAAACAATATAAAAAAACACTTCATAATAATGTATTTTCAATTAATTTAATTTAAATATAATCTTGATAATAATAATTTCTTGAAATTCCATCGTCATAATTTCGGCGTTTACTTAATAATTTTATTTATTTAAAATCACTACACAAAATTCTTTTCGTGTTTTACCCCTCTGTCGCTACTGTTTTGGCTATCTTAGCCAAAAAGTTTCTTGATTATAATGTTCATGTTATTGTTTATTTTGACTAAAAATCGGAGTGCCCCAAAGTCCTCCCCCCAACCGTAAAGTCAAAATATTTTTCAGTATTTCAAAATACCGATAGTACTACCAGCGAAGAGAGACGTATAATAGAAGTGTAATTCTTATGGGCCAATGTGGACGAAAATTTTAGTCGATTTTGTTTCTGTTAGATGGCAGAACGATCGAAGTCCAGACGTTTTTAAGTTGTCAGGCGGAGGTTCAGTTTAACAGGAAGAGGTAGGGAACGTATATTTCAATTTGTACATTTCCATTTTTCTTTCATAAACAAATTTCTTGTTTCAAAAGTACAATTATCAAGACATAACAGTGCGTACTGCTTGCCTGCATAGCACTGCCATCTGTAGATGGGGTGCCAACATCGCGGTTTGGGGTGCTCTAAAACTGTCCATAAATTTAACACAGGATTGAAGTTCTATATCCGTCTCTCTTCACTGGTACTACCTACTGGTTCATTATTTTTGTCAATAAATACTGACACTATTATCGATCGTGTACAGAGTCTGTTTAACACGTATCAAAAATAATAATATGGGAGCCGTCAATAAATTATAAACAAGAAATACCCCTGTCGCAGCATCCTGCATAACATAGCGAATTTCCGTTTATAAAAATTCGTTTTTCTCGGAAACTAGTTGACATAGAATTTCGCAAAAATTTTTGAATAAGTGGAAATTTTGGCAAAAAACTAATTTTTTGCAAGAACAAAAACCATGTTCCTGGCATCCAACGTGTTTGGCTGACAAACTCATCCAAGGGTTTACGACTTCCAATGTTCTCATCAAGTTTCGTAAAAATTGGATACTTCGTTCGAGAGTTATCGCGCGGACACACACACACACACACACACACATATATATATATATATATATATATATATATATATATATATATATATATATACATATATATATATATATATATATATATATATATATATATATATATATATATATATAGCGTTTTTCGAAAGTTGCCATTTTGATTACAGCCAGACCGTTGATTTAATCGAAAAATTGTTCAAATAAGAGTTGTAGATATCGACGGGAGCAACCGATTGCTATAGTCAGGAGCTTTATAGCTCTTATGGTTTTCGAGTTATAGTACAAACTTATAGATTTTTAAATGGAAACGTATGTTTAAAAGTTTTTCAAAAATTTGTTTATCATTCAAAACTCTAATAGTAACACTCAAATTTTCATTGTTTTATCTCATATTTGTGAGTAATTACGTTTTAAAAATTCGTTAAGTGCGTGGTTTTTGACACGCACTAAGTAATGTCACCTCAGTGAAAGTGTTAATTTATGATTTTTTGTTAACTCTATAGTTGTTAACTCTACAGCCCTCTTGCGTTTATTCAGTATGGATGTACAACTCTATAATTATTCAATATGGATATACAACTCTATAATAATGTTTCCCCCACTACGATCACACAACGATATTAATATGTCATCCTTCGATGACAAAAATGACACTTTTAAATTTCGTACTCGAGTGAGAAAAACTCACGCTATATATATATATATATATATATATATATATATATATATATATATATATATAAAAATGGATAAACTGAAATGATAACCTAACCTCAATGCTCACTTCAATCCTAACTAATGACATCTAGTGAGTAAAAAATTATTGATTGGCTCTCATTAAGGGTAATTCTTGCCGCAATACCCCATTACAAATTAAGACTAACCATCATTAAATTGCTACTAAATAAAGACTATGTACACCCACTAATTGTATTTCAGTTCGAAGACTATTGATGAAAGGTGTCAACCCCGATTCAACAAACGAAGATGGCCTTACAGCGTTACATCAATGCTGTATCGACGATAATGCCGAAATGTTACAATTACTGTTGGAATACGGGGCGAACGTCAATGCCGAAGATAGCGAAAAATGGACACCGTTACATGCTGCTGCCACCTGTGGCCATCTTCGACTCGTTCGTATCCTGGTGGCACGTGGTGCACATTTACTTGCAGTTAATGCCGATGGTAACTTTCAGTTGTTATGGAATGTTTTTTTGGAAGTACAAAATGTTTGGGTCAATTTTTAGGAAATATGCCGTATGATATATGTGAAGATGAGGCCACCCTAGATTATATAGAGAGTGAGATGGCTAGACGTGGGGTTACGCAACAGCTGATCGATCAAACTCGAGCGCACACGGAACAGGTGATGTTACACGATTTGAAACAGATTGCAGCCGCTGGAGGTGATTTAGAGTATTATGATCATCAAGGTGCCACTCCGGTTAGTTTGATATATTCAGTAAAATTTATTTGAAAAAAATATGTATATGAAATTTACCTTTATGATGTCATAAGGTACGTTTAATTGATTTAATCGATTTGAGCGTTACTAATAAAATGCCTTTTAAAAGTACCATTTTTATTTAATTAATTTTATGACATGTTTCGATCCATATAATCATTATCAGACAAGTTTTTACCGTTTATATTAAACGTATCATTGGTAACGGTACCAGTTGTTGAAAGACTGTAACTTTACCTAACCTATAGTAATTATTAATTAAACAAATTGTTTGGTAATATGCGAATAAATAAATTTAATAATATAATAAAAATTATTTGTAATTACTAATTACTTATCAGGTTATGTAATTTTCCACATAAATGACAATTACCTTTTTATAGTTTTTGAAATACCAACTCAAATTTGCACACTTGTTTAAAACAGAAAACTATATCATAAAAACAATAAAAAATGTCTTTTACGAAATCACGGCTGTCAAAGCCAGAAAAATTGATGCAACACTAGTAGCTTGTTAGAAGTATCTGTCACAAAAAATGCTATAAACATTATGAGCCATGAAAAATTTTCTAACAAACCTTTGGTATGATATAGTCTTCAAGAGGCAACGTGGTCTGAATTTACACAATATACAAAATTTTTGTAAATAATTTTTGAAACATGCTGTATATAAAATAGGATACTAGATTGAAATTTAAAAAAAAAAAAAAAATTATTCTAAAAGTTTTGTTTTCATATATCAGTAAATAGTCCAATAGCACTAATTTTAAGCCCTATCTCACTAAACATTAATTTTAGAATAGATATAAAAAATGTTTAAAAAGAGATTCTTGTAGAGATTACCGAGGAGAACATTTGTGTAAAATGTGAACTCCCGAAAATGTTTTTTTTTTTTATATTGTTTAAACAATATTGAAAATTCATAAATAACTTTTTTTGACCTTTCACCGCTTACGTAGCGAAAACGGTGATAGATACATTAAAAAGTGTTAAGACCTTTTTTTGTAGAGAATCGAATTCTCTACAAAAAAGTCAGCGAGAGCACCTGTCTATCTTGTACAGGTGAAAAGATGCAGCGCTCCAAACGCGCACTCAAAAATCCACTTTCTAGCGTTCCGGCAGGGTGTGCCGTCCGGAAACTTACCGGATGAATTTTTGAGTGCGCGTTTGGAGCGCTGTATCTTTTCACCTGTATAAGATAGAAAGGTGCTCTCGCGGACTTTTTTGTAGAAGATTCGATTCTCTGCAAGAAAGGTCTTAACACTTTTTAATGTATCTATCACCGTTTTCACTACGTAAGCGGTGAAAGGTAAAAAAACGCTATTCATGATATAAAAAAACATTTCCGAGAGTTCACATTTTGCACAAATGTTCTCATCGGCAATCCCTACAAGAATCTCTTTTTAAAAAATTTTTATGTCTATTCTAAAATTAATGTATAGATAAAATTAGTGCTATTAGACTATAAATAATCTTTTTTATGTTCAGTAAATTCTATAAAAATTATTTTTAAAAAAATAACTACAATTTTAAATGAAAACATTACACAAAAACAGTTCATTGTAATGACATCTCGATTTGAAAACAAACAAATGACAGTGTCAATCTTTATAACCTCAAAACTATGATTATATTCATAAGATGTCAAAATAAAAACAAGTATTTACTTGAATTTTGGCCGGATAGTGTTATTGTGTATTTAAACTAATAGAAGTATTGAAAATAAAACACAGTTTCACTTTGTCGATGAAAATTATTATCAAAAACGAAATGTTTGTTTACAAAACGTTACGTCATTTTTAAAAAATGGCGCGCTTTCAGTGATTTGAATCGTTATTGAATACTAACAATCTTTAAAATAAAATTTCTAATTAATTACAAATATTTTTGTTTTATCATTAAAATCAAACATATACATTAATAATTCATAGAATTGTTAAACATTTGACACAAATTTTCAACACAGTCAAGTACCACCGTATTGTAACTACATAATACTAAATAAGTTAATATTTGACTTTTTCATTTTTTTATGAATTAAGTAAGGACATACCCATATATAAGTGATTTATTAATATCTACATAAGAAAAGATGTCAAGGTAAATGCGCACTTAAAAATAGATTAACTGAAACGCACATGTACATTTGTGTTGTAGCTTCACATCGCTGCCGCCAATGGATACGTGTCCGTTGTGGAATTCTTGCTAGATAATCATGTTAGCACTGATGTTCGTGACAATGACGATTGGCAACCTGCCCATGCTGCAGCCTGTTGGGGTCATGTTAGTATTACAACATTTCAACTTTCACCTATTAAATAAGATCTATATTTTTTGTTTTAAATGCAACGTGCATTTTATTAAGGCGGTATTCTAATTTAGACGGCCAAATTTTAGTTGTGTTTCCAGGCGTAATAAATAAATACCCCTGTCGCAGCATTCTGCATAACATAGCGAATTTCCGTTTATAAAAATTAGTTTTTCTCGGAAACTAGTTGACATAGAAAAAAGTTTAAAGACCTTTTTTATGTAATTTTTTCTTCTCCTTTAAATGGTGTAAAAAAATTTCGCAAAAATTTTTGAATAAGTTGAAATTTTGGCAAAAAACTAACTTTTTGCAAGAACAAAAGCCATGTTCCTGGTATCCAACGTGTCTGGTTGACGAACTCATCCAAGGGTTTGGAACTTCCAATATTCTCACCAAGTTTCGTAAAAATTGGATACTTCGTTCGAGAGTTATCGCGCGGATATATATATATATATATATATATATATATATATATATATATATATATATATATTAGTGATTATTATTTTCGGTTTCTAGGGACCTCAAAACAAATTTCTACCATAGTCCCGGGCTCAGGTCGCGTCATGACAGTGGCTGTAATGCTGAATTCCATTCTGGAAGTTCACTAAAAACCTTAAACATTTTTACCATCGGTTTTTTATCAGTTTTTTATTAACATTTGAAAAGTACAAAAAAGTAAACAAAGAAAGTAAACATTGAAAAAAGTACAGACCGACAAAGTAGGGACTTAAAAAAAAGTTGCCCCCTGGTTGATATGATTTCGACCCCCTCAGTGATCTGAAACACAAAATTTTGGTGAATTCTTAGAGAGTAAGGATGTCAGTTTCGTTTGACGAGAGCGATTTGGGAAAAAAATTATTTTGGCAAAAGGGCGTCCATGTGAAAAAAAAAGTTTTTTCTCCCACCGTTTTTTAGTTTCGGGAATTTTTTGAAAATAAAAATAAGTTCAAAAAACCTCTTGTCAAACGAATTTTGAATATATTAAGAAGCTCCATCGGTCCACTAGAACTTAGAAAAACATAGTTTCGAGAAAAACGAGTTTAAAGTTAGAAGTTTTGTTTCGGGCAGTCTGAGTCATTTATGTGTTATACTTATATTTTTTTAATCAGCAGTCCCTGCCTCGTACAATGTTCCTTCTTCTAAACTTTGAAAATATGCAAAAAAAAATCGATTTTTTTAAATTTCTAGACCAGAATACCCTCTTAAATTGGATTTTTTATTAAATGTTGCTCGTAACAATATTAACACTTTACAGTCCGCGTTTTCAGCATCTGAAAATAGCCAGAACAACCGTAATAGAGACCGATCGTGACGAGTGATCACACATGTGTACGCAAACAGGTATTGACTTATAACAAACACACTCTCTGTGTGTTGGTTTTTGTAAACATTTATCTTTATTATCATTTGTTTTTTATTTTTATTTTTTTATAATGCGTACATTTCAATACAATTACAGAAATCAGTTGTGTTTGTCTGTTATTGATATTTTTTTATTAAAAAAGTGTTTGTTTACCTACACATGTTGAATCATTTCGTATAATTTATTTATATAATTTTTTTTTAATTCTTTAAAAATATTTCGGGCTGTTGGGAAAGTTTACTGTGAAAGTGCGCGGACTGTATAGTATTAATAAAAATAAAAAAAACTGAATTTATATTATTTTTATAGTTGGAGGTGTTAGAAATGTTGGTTCAAGCCGGAGCTGATTTAAACGCGAAGAATAAACATGACGAAACGCCAGCAGGTAAGAATTTTGGTACTTCCAAAACTGATACTGGAAATTATTTTTGTAAATTTTGTGTTAACAGAAAAAGGATAATGTATTTAAGTTTTCTGATTAATCAATTTTTTTTTTTTTTTTAGATATTTGTGAAGACCCGGAAATTCGTGAACGAATATTACAGTTGAAATTTGAACAGGAAACGAGACGTCGCGAAGAAGCGGAAGCAGCAGCACGTATTGGACGAGCCGGTCGACCCGTACGACGATCGCAGAGTAACACACGAGCACAGTCCGTTCGACGCACATCAATTCGTGATAAAACGTTAACGACTAAAAAGGATGCCGTTGAAGAAGCGAGATTTAGATTACAAGCACAAGAGGTATACATAATATTTCTAATATTTTCTTCTTTTTGTATCGGTGTTATACATGTTAATTTTGCTTCCAGACTACTAAAGTAGCGGAAACATTGTGATCACTTTTGAAAAATAAAAAAATTTTTTACCTCCAAAATAAAATTTTTTACGCACATTTTACGTTTTAGAGCTTCCTGAACAATTTTGGTTTGGTGTTTGTCCGTCCGTCCGTCTGTGTGTCGCCAGTTTGCACCAGTGGCATAACTTCTGAACTATTCGATTGTCTTTAATGAGATTTTCAGAAATTATAGAGTTTGGTTCCTAGAATTTAATGAAATCGGGGTGAAAATAGCTACGCCTCAACCGTGTCATTCCATTAATATACTAAATTACACCAAGTTGCATAACTTCTGAACTATTCAATTCTTTTTGATGAAATTGTCAGAAATTATGCGGTCTGGATCTTAGATGGTCCCCTACAAATTTCATTGCATTCGGAGTAATAGTATCCACGGCGCTACCATGAAATCCCATTAAATGTCAATATCTTATTTACTGCTAGTCCCACTTCACTCAAATTTTTAAAGTATTTTGGGGATTAGTTTCTAAAATATTTTTGCTATTATTTTGTAATTTAGCCTTTAAGTATTTTGAGTTACAACAATTTTTTATGAACTTTAAGGCGAAAATAATATTTCACGGTATATATATTTGGTAGAATACTGTTTTAAAGTCTTTTACAAGTACGAGGCAGCTGTGTGCCACACCCCATTGGCAGCGTATTTTTTTCTTTGTCTATCGCTAATGGGTGCATTACGTGATTTTTTTAATTTTACTATATTTTGATTAACCAGCCAAATGGTCCTGCGTAATAAGGAACCGACTTCCTGATACTTGGACTATTATGTCGTGGGTCCTATTCCTACGGTGGACTATGCTCGTGAAAGTTTTTCTATAGTTCCAAATGAATAAGGCTTCAGACGCGTACCCATCAAATTGTAACGTTCACCCCACCAAAAAAGTTTAAAAAAATAATGATGTGGGTGGCGTCTATTATGGACTAGTAGCTTGAGAAATAATTATATTCTAGGTAACCCTTTGTGGGATAACGGGTAATATATTATCATCAAGTCTTCGGAGCCTACTAAAAGCCAAAAGACATTATTTTGCTTTTTATTTAAATCTGTGTTTATAAAATTGTAACGAGGCTATGTCTATCATATAAAGATATTTCTGAAAAATTGATTTAAATCGGCTGTTTAGAGGAATCTGAATCCAATTTTTTTCTATTTGTTTGGGTGTCACGCAAAAATCACTGAATCAATTTTAACCAAACTTTCGCAGTTTAAAAGCATATACATAGCAAGCTCTCATTTAACAATTCACTGGGGCCGTTGGAGGAGAAATTGTTAAATGAGAAAATCAAAGGTCATAAGCGTCAATGTTTCTGCTTTATATATTTGCATAACTTACTGTTACAAACTATTATTTAGATGACAAAACTTCAGTACATAAATTTTTATCATCGTTTGTTTTTTTTAACATAAGATAAGAGCAGGTAAAAAAATAGAAAAGACACATAAGAGTTAAATTGTAAACAACATACTAACCCACTCAAACATATTTGCTTTCAAACACGAAGGGGTGCCATTATACACATCTTGTGTGATGACGTAATTGTTAAATGAAAGCGTGCTTCATGGGAGCTTGCTATATAATTTGACGTACTTCCTGTGTGCAACAAGTTTGATTAGAACCGAAAATACAGCGAGTGAATTCGTGGGCAAAGGCTTCTATGTTATATAAATTTTTTTTAGTCTTAAATATTTTTATGTATCTCCAACTATTTCCGCAGCGCGCATTAAAATACATTGGATAAAAGGCTGTTACAAGTACGAGGAAGCTATGTGTCACCTCCCATTGACAGTATATTTTTTCTTTATTTTATGCAAAATTATTTTAATTTTAGTTACCTTTCTATTAATTACTATTTTACTTATTGGTAACCAATGATACTTATCAATTGAAAGTATAAAATATATATTTGCATACCCTTCACAAAAATCACATATATTTTTTTAATTTTTTTTGTGAGAGTGTCAGATATAGTAGCTTTGCAACAAGTTTCAAATTTTAGTTAATTTCATTTGTGACAGTGTTGTGAAGTTGTTTCTATATGGTCTCGAAATTTTATGTGAGTTTTCTGTGCACATTATATTAATTTATCGTGTAGTAAACGATAATTATCTTGTGTGATAAAACGAAAGCAGTTCTGTATTATTTTTATCTGGAACAATCACGTTTGCAATGTATGTAAGGTTCTTGTAACAATAAAATGTCTTACACAACTTTCGTTACATTATTATAGTAGGTGTTGATTGGTTATGGAAAGCGTTTCGAATTGTTTCCTAAAACAAGATATATTTTTTGTTTTACGTTCAAATTGTTTGTTACTTATGATAGAGTTACCACGGAGCTCGTAAGAACATATTTAGTAAAAAAATTCGATATAAAAAAGAATGTGATACGAAAAACAAAACAATACCTTTTTCGAACCCCAAAGCTAATTTCATTTCATTAAATATAATTTACTTGTACTCTTTATACCTTTTTCCGCAAAAGTTATTTTTCTTCTTACTAGGTAGATTTCGATCACTTTTGTGATCTTATGTATTTAAAATAGGACGACAAAATACCTAAACAAGAAAAGAAAGATTATGTGGCTAAAAGAAAGAAAGAAAGAAAAATAGATTATGTACTTAGAAAAAAATGGAAAAAAATTAGATTATGTACCTAAAAGAGGAAAGGGAATCTTTTGTACCCCTCACTATTATTTACAAAATTTTAGAAGCAATTAAAGAGACAAGTGGATGAAAGTATTATGTAACATTTTTCCAAAAAGTCATATTTTATAAAATTTAGAAATATTCTATGCTGAAATATCATAATATATTAAAATTTGGTTTCATTAGGTCCAATAGTTTTGTAAAAATTCAATAATAAACATGTACTATTCCATTGGTGGTGTATGTAAAATATATCTACTGTAAAATTTAAAAAAAAAATGTCTCATAACACCTTCATCCACTTGCCTCTTCAATTGTAGTCTGAAATTTCAATATATTCAATACCAAACTCAATAATTCTTACAAACGCCATAAGTGTCTCTGTAAGATGATTTTTATAGACATCTGTAATTTCTGTACTTTGTTACTATAAAGACAATTTAAATATTTTTCCATATATATTTTTGTTAATTACTGTAGCTATTCTGCTTTTCCAATTAGGAAATGTATATATAATTTGAAAATATAAATAATTTGTTTTTCCCTATTAACTTAAAATAATGATGATATCTATGAACAGAAAACCAAATTTGTAAATTTTTTCCGCTGTTATTTAAAAATCAGCATCGTATATCCAAATTTCAATACATTTCTATTTACTCTGGTGGTAAAATTAGAACTAGTATCAAGTAAAAATATACGTATACGTTTAATCGGGAATATAAAATCTAGTAATCCGCACATAATTTGTATAATACATATTTCTATGCCAATTGGACGCATACGTATATTTTTACTTGATACTAGTTCTAATTTTACCACCAGAGCGTGCGTAATCTTTGCGTCATATCACTAATTTTCAGAGACACTTGTAGTTTCTAAATGGTTGCTATCATGATATTTTTTTACAGCGGCTCACCCAATTTTTATATCATTCTCACAACAAAATAGATCTCCTGAAATCTAGCATTGATACTTCTTTGTGCCCTTTTAAAGTAATGAATGCCATAAAGCTATAAAACTGTTAAATAACAAAAAAACTTCATACCAAGGGGCTAACATTCCGGCTGTCGCCAGAATTTTACGTCCACAAACGTAGCAGCGAAGTCTCCCCACTTTCTATGGTTATATTATACATATTTAGAGTTTGTGTTTGTATGTGTAGTATAGTGGATGTTAGTATGTGTGATATTCGTTATGTATGTGGTTCGAGGTGCGAGGTGGGAGTGGATACATACTATCGAACAACTATATGTATGTATCTGCTACTAACACGATCTAACAATCACAGCCACCATCTAACAATGGTTGTTTACTCTTGTATGTAGAGCCGATGGACGACTAGTCAGTAAGCAGTATAAAATGCAGCTTATTGCAACTTTCGGACCACACTTTTTTATATGTAGGCTTCATCTGTCTCATCTGTACTTCATACACTCATAATACTCCATTTTTTTTGAAACATGTATGTATTATCAATAACATGTTATTTCGAAATGTCACCAACAGATGTCAACGCTAGGCTCCCGCAAAACTGTTTTGTTGCGTGAAATCAAAACAAAAGTGGTATTTTTGCGAAGTAAAATATTTGTTTATTATTTAGAAATATATACAAATTGAAATTATAAATAATTTATATTTTTACCTATTAACTTGCCATTTGCCAAGGTACATCGAGTGTTCAAGTATCAGCCAAAGCTGGACATTAAGTGAACATGTGAATATTGGTGTATGTTTAAAATACGGACAAAAGTCCGCCATACATTAATAATGTTTCACAGGCACTCGACAACATTTGAAATTAAAAAGTGTAACTGCGTCTCGCATTAAAGAGAGGATGTGTTTGATTGATTGTCAAAATTGGAGTGGCAATCGAAAGAACGGTCGGTGGCCTAATTGGTAAGGCGCTTGGCTAGTAACCAAGAGATCCGTGTCCGAGTCCCAGCCGATCCAGATTTGATAATTTTTCAAACACTATGTGAATTTTAATTAACCTATTAACTTAATTAACAGATAATTTAATTAATTGTTTTCGAAAATAAAGTTAATAGAACGGTTTCGTTTAATATGCTTCCGTCAGGTAAACGTAACATTTCATTGACTATTTACGGCGTAATGCCATAAAGTTATTTAGGTAAATACGTATGGTTTTTTTTTCAACGAATATTTCCATAAATTAGTGAAATTAAAAAAGAAAAAGTTTATTCCAACACAATTACATTTATGCACCATTAATCAAATGGTTAAGTGAATATATTAATAATGCATTGTTTGTTTTAGTTTTAAACAAACCAACACTAATTACATATGTATCAGCCAGAATGCACATACTTTGAAAAATTTTCATAAAAATTCTTTTAAAGTGAAAAGAATTGTACAGTTTACACTAACAAATAATTAATTCAATTTATAATTAATTTTTTATTAGGTAATACGAGAAAAAATGCATCGAGCTGAAAGTGGGCTGCGGAAATACAGTGTATTACTACACATTACGCGTCTAGGAAAGTTTTTTTTGTTTTTGTATGAACTAATTTTAAAATGAATTTCTTTCAATCGTGTGTAAGACGTTTTATTAAGCATGTATGTTGTGTGATGTGTTGTGATTATATGTGTAGGCGCTTTGTAAATATTTTTATTTTGTATAAACACTAGTCAAGTGAATTTTCGACGAGCATAACAATGCCCAAGGGTCAACCGTGTGTTTTGCTTTCATATAAGGTACATACATGTATTCGATAATTGTGGAAAAAATTGTTTGAATTTTTCAACAATCAAAATTTATTTAATATTTTGTTTCAAAATTGAGTGTGTGAAAATTCGTAGTATATTCGTAGATGATATAAAGTCGTTATGTAGATCTTTCGGCTCCGATTGATTAAATTTTATGGTCTAGAGCAGTGTTTCTCAATCGTCGATCAGTGCCGGGCCGCAAAATTTATATTTTACAATTACCGTCAAATGGGATGGAATTAATAATCGGGGGTGAGATTGTTCACTAAATCATATTTTTTTAAATTGAATATAGCGCCAGAACTATAGTTTAGAATGCGATTTTCCCGACCGATAATGGAAGAAATAAGATGGCTGAAAATACCCTATACACGTCAAGTTCAGCAGTTCCATATATTTAAAAAAAATATAGTGTATTAAAAGAAGTCGTATTTTTGGGTGAAAGTGAACTTTTAAAACTTTATCTGATAAGTCAAAATCTAAACACAGTTTTTATATTTTAATAAAATACACGTAATTGTTGATGCTTTGTAACCATCACGTGCTTGGCTGTACATAGTCAGTTCAGTATTTTTTGTCATATTGGACATACTGCATGGGGTGAGATTAATCATATACATGGGGTGAGATTGTTCAATCATTGTATTGAAAGATTAATTGCGTATAGCCGTATACGATGTATCTGACCATGTTTTATACTCTTTAAAACTGTTAAAATTTATTATAAGCATCAAACAAACTTTTTTACAATGAGAATTTTTTTGAAAATTTAAAAAAAGTGGTGGTCAAACAGTTTTTATACTCTTAATTAGGGCCGTGGAAAAAATGGCGGGCCCTGGGACTAAAACCGTATTTTTTAAAAATTTTCCTCCCCAAAAAATAGGCGATGAACAAAGAAAAGCCCGTAACTTTTTTTCTGGCCTTCTACGGAAAGCTACGGACTCCCTCCTTAAGCCCGGGCTGCGAGGTTGTAACCCCGGCTACACCACCCTCTCGTCGGGCCTACTCTTAATGAAGAAAGTGCGTTTTCAGGGCTGCGAATTCGTGTGAACAATCTCACCCCAAAACCAGTATGAGATTGTTCATGGCTTATTTGCTTCCTCTAGACTATGTTTTGGCATGTAAGGTCACAATATTTTGTGTCAAGGTCCGTATTACCATACTCTGTATATATAAAGCCATTTTGTTTTGATTGTTTTTTATTTCTGTAAAATAAAGACCAAAATATGTTTTTTTTTTTTTATCAATTCCATTCCATTTGACGGTACTCTCAGTGTCGGAATAGATTTTTGCGGCCTTGTATGCACCTAACTGTTGAATTTATTAGGATGTTTTACTTCTGATTAATGTAATCGCTCCGTATAGTTGCGTATTCGTATTTCTTTTTTTTTTATATAAAAATACTTCAAATCAAATTATATATACTTAGTAGAAACTTGCCGAATAAAAAGTGGATAATGTTCGAAATATTTAGTTAAAATATTCAATTACTGTGTACCGTCTATTTTTCGGTGAAAAGCTAGTAAAATTGAACCTTTTTTTATGCGGTGGATCCAGACCGCATAAAAAGTTTCCTAGAAAATAAAGAACTCAAAACACTCAACGTTCCTCACGATTTTCTTAGAAGTTGCTTTTCTAAATAAGACAAAGCATTAATTTATACACAAGAAGTTATTAAAATTGTAATAGATATATCTATAAATTTAACTTATCCTTTTGCAATGTACTGATTAAATCCTTAAAAATCGTCAATAAGCAATTTTATCAAAGTAAATTATTACCTATAATATTTAGGTTTCTTACATTCTCTTGCTTTTGATTTACATTATGCACTTTAATGGCCTTTTTTTTTAAAAACCGCATTAAAAAGGTCATCCAAAAAAGACCGCATAAAAAAAGTTCAGCTGTATTTAATTTTGCATGAAATATTAAATTTCTAACATTTGATTTGCTATAACTTAATTGAGTTCATTTAGGTTTTGAGTACGCTAACCATAAAATTTGTTTAAATTAAGAAAATTCGTATCCATAAATTCACTAATATTTTGAAAATATATAAATTTAAATCCAAATATTGATTTAATTATTATTGAAAATGAACAACAATAACCAAATTAAATATAAATGTAATTTAAAAAACTGATAATCGTCATACGTGATCCTATATATGGCCAGTCCACAAAAAATTATCCGAAATTTTACCGCGCCGGAACTGAGAAACGGTTAAGAAACACTGGTCTAGAACAGGGGTTGGCAACCTTCGACCTGCAGTTAAACTATGGTCCGCATATTCAAAATCGATGTAATTTTCTTCAAGTTTTATTAATTAAAAATTGATCGATATATTTTTTTAAACTGTAAGACAAAATTATGAAAAAGCGATACATTTCTTAAACATATTTACTAACTGGTTGACCTCTCTTATCAGTGGTTAACATATTTTAAATATTTTTTTAATTGGCGGCAACTTAAAAACATTTTTATTTATATCAAATTTAATAATAGATGTCTTTATAATCTTTGTAAAAATACACTGCCAATGGGGTGTGGCACACAGCTTCCTCATACTCGTAAAAAACTTTAAAACAGTATTCTACCAAATATATATACCGTGAAATTATATTTTCGTTTTAAAGTTCATAAAGTAATAGCAAAAATATTTTAGAAACTGACCCCCAAAATACCCTAAAAATTTGAGCAAAATGTGACTAGCAGTAAATAAGATATTGACATTTAATGGGATTTCATGGTAGCGGCGTAGTTACCGTTACTCCAATTTCGATTAAATTCATAGGGGACCATCTAGAAACCAAACTGCATAATTTCTGAAAATTTCATAAAAAAGAATTGAATAGTTCAGAAGTTATGCCTCTTGGTGCAATTTTGAAATGACATGGTAGCGGCGTTGCTACCGTTACTCCGATTTTAATTAAATTCATAGGGGACCATCTAGGAACCAAATTGCATAATTTCTGAAAATTTCATTAAAGACAATCAAATAGTAAACAAATATTTTACTTCGCAAAAATACCACTTTTATTTTGAAACAATATTGTCACAGTTTCAAAATAAAAGTGGTATTTTTGCGAAGTAAAATATTTGTTTATTATTTACAAATATGGAATACCATAAAGTAACACTTAAATCATATTAATATGACAATCAAATAGTTCAGAAGTTATGCCACTTGGTGCAAACTGGCGACACACAGACGGACAGACAGACACCAAACCAAAATTGTTCAGGAAGTTTAAAAACGTAAAATTTGCGTAAAAAATTTTATTTTGGAGGGAAAAAATTTTTTATTTTTCAAAAGTGATCCCAATGCTTCCGCTACTTTAGTAGTCTCGGAAGCAATATGTAAAATCATATTAAATGTATATATTATGTGCGCATGTTTTAGAGTTAAAATCAAGAATTTAATGTCATTGACTGTAAACGTCAATTTTATGTTTTGAGGTTTATCGTTATCAAAGGAAAGCAAAAAATTACGAAATATGCAACTTTTTTGTTTTAACTACAAACAGATAAATTTAGGTAAATTATAATTAAGAAAATTATGTCTCATAAAAAATTAGAACTCATTCTCAGGTGTAATAAATTGGAATAAAAACGATTAGATTTTTAATAAACGTTCGTTTAATATTTGGATTAGGCACATTCAAATTTAATAAAAGCTATAAAGATCAGAGGAAATATGAAAAGATAGTTGGTAGGTCTAGGCAGGCAATTCAAGTTCTTCGAAATGAGAGCTTGAGCACTTGCACACTATCAATTTTTAGTTGAACGATTGTTTAGTTTATTAAGACGTTTAATAAGATTGTCCAAAATACAGTTGAGCGTCGGTTATCCGGACTGATTGAGACCGAGGATAATTCGGATAATTAAATAGGACTTTTCGTAAAAAAATATCTGAGAATACTATTAAAGAAATATATCTCAGATGTAATCTATGTACTTTTTTGATCTTTACATTATAAATCTCCTAATCTTTCAATCTGCTTCCTGCGCTTTTTTTTTAAATTTTTATCCTTTGAGGTTCGCGTTTAACTGATTCGATGTTCAGGACTTTCGGACTCATTACAATAATTTCCTACTGAAAAGTTAATAATAGTACATGATAAAAACAATTACTATTTAAGTTATCCGCAATAATGTGATGGTTCCATCCATTAACGCGGAGAGTTGACTGTATTTCTAATTCTACTGGACATTTGCGCTCATGACATTTGTTCAAATTGAATTTTTTATTAAATAAAAGGTTATAATTTCATTATTCTACCCTACAGGTGGTGCAAATGCTTTTTTCCAATAAGCTAAAATTGTCCAAATGTTCAACAAACCATATAGAAATTTTTTTTCTCAAAATGCCGGACTTTTTACTGCTAGTGATAAGTACAATAGATAAGGTTACAAAAAAAAAAATAAAAATAAAAATAAAAAAATATCAAAGATCCCAACATCAAAAAAGTTGATAAAATTGAATATTATTTAGAATTATACTGTATTTCGGAAAATCTGTCACAGATGGCAGCACCTGTACCAGTGAATATATATTCATATCACAGCATTTTGAGCCGCCACATTGTAGGACGAGTTAACTCGTCTTAATCATCATTTAAAGAATTAAATAAATTAAAGTAAAAAAATGTTTTTTAAGAAAAAGCTTTTATTTAAAAATGGGCTAAAAAAATGAAATAATTTTTGAGTGAAGTTTAAAGCAATATGCAACATAATTTATAAAAGCTTGAGGCGTTATCATTAATTATTTCTGTTTTGGGTATAAGTGTAGTTATTTTACTTTTTAGTAGTTACCAAACTTAATTAAACGTCTCAAGCTTTTATAAATTATATTGCATATTGCTTCAAACTTCACTCAAAAGTTATTTTATTTTTTTTAGCCCATTTTTAAATAAAAGCTTTTTCTTAAAAAACATTTTTTTACTTTAATTTATTTTCTACTTTTTAGTCTAATTACAATTAATTTAAAAAAATTAAAGAAATAGTTTTTTTACCTATATTTTAATCGGTTAATTTACCCTAGTCAAACATAACTATGGAAACAAAAAATTGCAATGTAAAATCAATGGACAATATTTGACAATTCGAAATGTCAAAAAGTTGCGCAGGGCTAAAAATCAACAATTTTGGTTTGGGACGATTTAGGACAAAACTGATATTGCATTGTCATCAAGATTATACACGTATGCAAAATTTGAAACCTCTAGCTCAATTAGAACCTACCTAAATTTTGATTCAAAGATTTGATCTAAACCAAGATACTAACATAGCAAGTTAAATAAAAGCTTTTAAAAACAGCTATTCTGCATTATTTTTTATTTCTTTTTTTTTTTTCAAATTAGGGCTACAATCCGGACCTAATAGATACAAACAATAAACCAAACGATTCGAACAACGGACCAGCCAACAATAGCCCCGACGGAAAAACCAACGGAAGCATATCACCCACATCGAAAACGTCCCCGACACGATTACAGGGTGACAGCGACTACAACGCACTATCGCTAGCGTTACCGAAAGATCGTGACGCACCCGATGGTAAAGCCAACGAACCAATTGTCAACGAGGAAGTTAACGATCTACCAAC
Source organism: Brachynemurus nebulosus (assembly GCA_035578155.1). NCBI lineage: Eukaryota > Metazoa > Arthropoda > Insecta > Neuroptera > Myrmeleontidae > Brachynemurus > Brachynemurus nebulosus. The sequence continues at coordinate 59,861,635 of JAPWDM010000002.1, forward strand.
CGAGACCAGCTACACAACCGACAATAATGGTAAAATTAATGTCACCGTCACCGTGACAATTAATGCCGGCACGTTGGCCGATCTTAAAAAGCAACGAGCACAAATACGAAACAGTAGCCCCGATATAAATAGTTTACCGTTGTCACCAGTAAGTTCGAATGCACCGTCAGAAATTGTACCGGAAAGCGATAATTCAAATAGTAGTAGTGTACAGAAATTTAGTGGCAATACAAGTGAAGTTGTCGGTGACGTAACATCAAAACGATGTTGTGTTATACAGTAAAATATTTATTATTTATTTGTGCCATACGATCTCTCATTAATATAAGAAATTTTCTTTTTAATCCGCCACTAATTAGGTGAAAATATAGACAACTAGCACTCATAAACTTTATTCAAAATATTTAAAAATTATTTCTCAAATAAACTTCTTCCTTGTTCAGTCCACAGTGGATTTCACTTAAGTTTATTCGGCTGTAACTAACAACTATGGGTACAACAACACCTAACTATGTAGATCTGTTGACGATACTCTGAGCATTGAATAAATAGAGGGAGTACGGGGATATATACAATGTATATGGAAATGGAGCCACAAAAGTGGCAGGTGTTGACAAATATGGCGGTTAAACAAGATTGAATTTAAATTTTTTCTAAATTTATTGATGTTATATTCAATACTAGCTGTTACCCGCGGTTTCGCTCGTGTGGCTTTTGAAATTATGGCATCTAGTTAAAACATATAAAGTGTACTTTCATCACGTCGCTATTACGCGTCCAGTAGGTATTATTACTTTTTTATTTGGAATTTTCTCACAGAAATACAATATTTTCCCCGGGCAAAAAATAGACTATAACATTCCTTTAACAACATGCCAAGTTCACATGAAATCAATGATTCTTTTTTATACTGTTTTAAATATATATTTTCCCACGGGAATAAGACTTTCCACGGGAGTTAGATACTTTCCCGGGATAGAAAGTAGTCTGTGTCCTTTCTCATCGTCTCTGCAAACAATATGCAAAGTTTGAAATCAGTCAGTTTTTTTAATATTCAGTTATTATTTCATTGTTTCGTTTTAAATACATTTTCCCTCGGGAATGAGATATTTTATCGGGATAAAAAATAACCTATGTTTATCGCTGTATATCGTCATATTTGTCTATCATCATTTTTTGTTTCATTTAAAATATATTTTTCCACAGGAATGAAATTTCCCACGGGAAATTTGCCGGGGTATAAAGTAGTTTGTGTCCTTTCTCATCCCTTCTGTTAGCAGTATACAAAGTTTGAAATCATTCATCCATTTTTTAATAGTAGCTGTTGTAATTTAATGCATATTCCCTCCGGAATGAAATATTTTCCCGAAATAAAAAGTAGCCTATAACCGTCTCTGGCCCTCAAGCAACGTCTGTGCAAAGTTTCAAGTTGATTGGTTAAGCTGTTGAGGCATGAAAGCCAGTCAAACAAACAAACAAATAAACTCACTTTCGCATTTATAATATTAGTAAGGATATTGTTTAGTATTGTCAGAATATTTATTTTAAAAATAGTCTCAAATTACAACAAAAATTACAAACAAATTAAAAACTATTCATTACCACCGACACTTTGTAGGTTATAAAAGGTGTTAACCAATATGGCGATTTTGCTTCAAAAGAAACAATGTGTACTGCACCTATTGTATGGTACATAGGTACGTATTTTAATATCAATGTGACGATAACTTTACCAAACTACATTATATGTCAAGCAAATTAAAATTTCGTGGTTCATGATATATTTGTAGACAGGGGCGTTTCTAACACAAGCGATTCCTTCAAATTGCACTCGTTGAAACAGAATGTACTAAATTTATATAGTACATTACTATTCATTTTAAATTTATTTGAAGAAATACTAATAATTTAAATAAATTGAAAAAAGGAAATTTTTATAATACCACTGATTTGTTAGAAATGCTCTTGTCACTAATAAAAATGCTACAGACATCATAAAACACGAAATTTTGATTTATTTAACGTTAAATGTGGTTTGGTAAAATTACGTTGGTTTGACAGTATTAATCTTATCTTCGTTTACGTTCATAAATACATCCACATGTCTCTATGATTCTTTATTTTTGGCTGCTTTGGCTAGAACCTGGATACTTAATTAATAAATTTTCATCAGTAAATTAATTAATAATTGTTTAAAGCAGTATTTCTGTTTGTGGGGGTTAAAAAAGGGGTTTTCACATTTTTTTTACAGGCATAACTCGACTTACAAACGTTTTAAGTTATAAACATGTTCGCAGTTTGACTACCAGGGTCGGCGAGAGGGTAAGGAAGGTGGGGCAATTGCCCTGGGGCCCTGGTCTACAAAGGGGAGCCGTAGCCTCGGTTAAGGGTCCGAATAAAGTAAGAAGAGGTTTTTTTGGCTCGTCAGCTGTATTTTTTAGAAAAAAATTTTTAGAAATTTTTTGTTGTGTCCGGGGGCCCGTCATTTCACTCGCCGGCCCTGCATGCATTGTTACAGTATGACCTTGGATATACACGTATAGTTCTGTCTACAGGTCGAGTGAAACTGCGTACACATCAATAACTTAAGACGTCTCTAAGTCGAATGACGACTGTATATTTAAAATATATCGTAAAAAATTTTTATGAAAAAATATCCATTTGAATAAAATTTTAGACCTCTGGCGTAATTTTCGGTAAACAGGTAAAGAAGAATTCCCTTCATACGATAGAGAATCTGATTCTGAATAAAACGAAAATTGGTTCGCGATCTGGTTTTATAAATCACACTTTCGAGAAAAACGTGACTTAAGTTTGAAGTTAATCATTTTGAATCCTTGTTACAGCCAAATAAATAGACACCGCAATATCGTTATAAATGAAATCCACTGTATAACGTGAAACACACAGAAAGTATTAACGTATCAAAATAGTTATATTACTTCATTCCGTGCATATTGTTAATGTTATTATATACTATTCTTTTTGATATATTCCTTACTTCCAAGTTGAACGATCTGTGGGTAAATAAAAATAGTTTGATACTAACCATACACTTTATGATACAGAGTATTCAAGGTTGTATACAGCACTAGTGTATTCGTTTCATATGACCTTGAACACATCGTATAATTGCAAAATTTCAGAGCAAAATGATATTAAATACAATTCGGGATTTTATAGACTTATAAAATAATATTTTGGTTGTGAAAATGACAAGAAAAAGAGAGGGATAAATTTAAAAATTTCATTCAAATAGAACTTTCTTTAAATTGTTAATAAAAGAACATGTGACATGTTTTGGTCAGTATAGTCATTATTAAGTAACTCAAAATTAAATTATTAGTTTGTTTTAAAATTGTATTGATTTCATCGAAAACTAAATAAAAAAAAAAAACAAGCAGTTTTAAAAGTCTTTATTGAACAATGATAAACTCGCCGAGCAAAGAGGAGAAGGAGAAGAAGAAGAAGAAGAAAAAAAGGAAGTTACGCGAAAGAAAACATAAAATCAAAAATAAATTGTTGGTCTAACAATTACGTCGCTTATTTTTTTATTTATATCTCTTTATTTATATTTAAGTAGTTTTATTTAAAACACTATTTTGAGAATTGATGATGTAACATTAAAATCAAAAGACGCATTAATAAAAATGCCAAGTCACATGTCTTTTTTATTTTCGATAAACTTTCGAAACAACAAAGTTCAAAAAATTTCGTTCTTCATAAAATTTATCACTCTCTTAATAATTTTATGGATTTCTAATATCTGTGTCTTATTTTCCTGTAAAAATATTTATAATAAATGAGCAATTATCCTAAATTATAGAAAATTTTAATAGTGAAATTTTTAACTACTAAATGGGATCAATATTTGTTTTATATACACGAAAATCATAAGTGTAAAATATTAATAGTTTTATGAATATTATTAAAAAAAAAATTATTACAAAACACTTGTAGAAAATTTAAAACGTTATTAAAATGACCACTTGAATTATTATATATTACAAAATAAGTCATAAAATAATTATAAATTTGGTAATCAGCACTATAAATAGTTTTTTAAAAATACAGGGTGTGCATTATTTTGTCGAACTAAGGATTATATATTATGTAAAAACAGGAGTGCTCTGTCCTCTGTTTAAAAAGTGCATCACATAACCTTAAAGTAATACCTTCAGTACTGGCAGATACCTTTTTGGCTAGCTAAAGTTGGCTTGCCTGCAACAACCATGTCCTCGATTCAACAAGATGATACACACCTTGAAAATATATTTAATAAACATTGCAAATATATACTTGATAAAAATAAAATATTCCTAAAGTACTTATTATTATGTAACTGATATTTTTCGTAACGAAAAATACTCAGAATGTCATTCGTTAGTTTACGACTAAAAAAAAAAAATTGAAAAGTGAGAAAATCTTTGTTGTCCTATAGTTGGTAATTCTTAAGTCTCTTTTTTATAACAATTTTTATTACTCATTTTTTGTTAGTAAATAAAAAATATCCCTAAATCTAAGTGTACAAAATGTGTGATATTGGACATGATGAGCTAAATGATCAAATTCCTTTTGTTGAAGGTGTTCATTCTATTAAAATAAGTTGATGTAGAACTGAATGATAAGACTTTCCAGTATTTTTTAATTATTGTATCAAAACATAAATCCAAAATAAATTATTTTTGAAGTTTTGTATATTATTTCTTTCCCCAGTTTAAGTAAATTTCACAAAAATTATTGTCTATTCTAACCTCAAATCATAAAATCTCATAGGTTTAAAAATCATACAGTGTTTATTAGTATATTTAGTACATTGGAAGTACACATCTCCCTCGTTTACGCATTAACCCATTAGAACCCAACTTTTTTCAAAAGAAATAATTTTCAATGTATCCATATCTCAACAAATTTTAAATTGATTGGGAGTCTTTAGGTTAAGTCCACTAATAGCAAAGATATGGACCTTAATTTCTATTTCCTATAAGATGAATATTGATATCCTAAGGAATCTACTTGCCCTTTTGTTAAATAGAGAAGGTTTGTATTGCCAATAATTTAAAAATTTTGTAAAATTCAACTTATTTTAATTATTGTAACACCTTGTTCCTTGATTTTTGAAACATGTATATAAATTATAATAATTTAAAAAAGAATACGATAAAATAAAATTTTTATCAATTTTATTTTATTTTTTTGTCGTTTATATTTGTAAATATTTTTCGTTAATTTAATTTCAATTTAAATTATTTTACCTGTGTATATTTTATTTTGTGTATTTTATTTAATTCACGCAGTGTACAGTATCAAGCAAGAATAACTAATTCATTATAATGAATATACATAATTTTCATTTTTGTAACTTCCTATATTAATCGTTTCGCAAATAAAAAATGAATTCAGTAATAACTTTCCATTGTACAAGAACGCACAATAATTAAAAACATAGTACGTTTTGTAATCGTACATTATTAATAATAAATAATTGTTTGTTAGTTTTGATATGTGGTTTCATTAGCGAATTTTTTTATTTTAATTAAAAAGAAACTAGAAAAAAAGGTAATTTATATCAATTTTTCATATTCAAAATTACAACATTTGAAAATTAAATTCTTTTAATTTACTATTTTTTAAATGCCTTCCACTTTCGCCCATTGCGTGACGTAAGAAGCCACACTGGGTTCTTGAAATTGACTCTCCAGACTCTAGTGTCCTCAACTTTCGTCAATTGGTTTTTCACAAACCTGGCTTCTGTTAGTAAAATTAGAACAAAAATATTCCAAAAATGTAATAAAAAAACAACAGAAAATTGAATTACAATAACCTCGCTTACTTATTTCGTTTTTTCATGAATATTTCCATGCTATATTACGTCACTAATGATGGCGTTCATTCAAAATTTTATCGAAAATTTAAGTTTTAACTTCCCATTGGAAGTTATTGTAGTGGGTCCGATTTTACGAATCGCTAATTTGGACATATCTCCACGTTTCAAGGTCACTAGAATCCGAATCCATTGTTTTTAGTGTGATGTCTGTGTGTGCGTTCGTTAGTTCGTTCGTGAATTTTTTTTGTCTCGCATATCTCGAGAATAAATGATGATATCAACTCCGGACCAATTTCTTTAGATGCGTAATCAAAAAATGAAGATCGGATAAAGTTTTCAGTAAATTCAGATTACCGGTTTGTTTTTTGTGGTAAAAAAACCGAATTTATTAACTTAACATAGATTATACGGATTTTTTACCATAACATTATTATATAATGGCCTAAGAATCTTCCTTGATGTTAAAAACGCCAGTATTTTATTATAAAAAAAAAAGAAACTTTTTTTTAAAATATATTTTGTCTCGCATATCTTGAGAACAAATGATGCTACCATTTGTTTGATAAGGGTGGAACCCCCACCCTTAGGTACAGAAGGCTAAGCCCCCGGTATGGTGCAAGGAGCAAAGTCTATCGGGGGCCCAGGGGAGGAGTCCCCTGAATTGAAAAAAAATTATTTATGTACAGTAGTCTCTAGTCTTTAAGGACACCCAATGGAAAGTTGACAGTGTGGGTAGACCTGTCCCCTAAATTTTTAAAATTTAAACTGAATAACTATTTTTTTGAATATGTTTACTGGAACCTAACACAATCGATACTGGCGACTGAGATATCAGTACGCACACTGAAGACGCGATATAACCAGGGTGACTTAATTTGCCCAATAACGTTCTCTCTCAGCCGTCTTTATTAATTGTGCGAGATGTACTCAAAATTCAAAACTATTTTTATTTTTAAGTGCCTTAAAGAAAATATAACCCGCATACTTTTTTTTCCTAACAAATTGGAGTTTATTTTTGCTTGTTACTGTACATTTATTTTTATAAAAATGGCAATTTTACATTGAAAAGAGTATTTTTTTAAATGTAAGTTATTTGAATACCTTGGCGGTCATAACCTATAATAGCAAAACGCCCAATTAGTACATTAATTTGACAGCTAATACACTTTATATGGAATTGTTGACGTTCTACAACGTCAGTGACCGTCCAGGTGTTAATTTTTATTTTTTATTTTGACAAATTAGTGAAAGAAACAATGGTTACTTTTTTTAAAGCATAAGGAAATAACACATAATATGGCATTATTCAAATTCGAAGTGCTTTTTGTACTACTAGATTATATAATTTATTTAAATTGCTAATTGTAAATGTGATGTGTATATTTGTTATCAATTTAATATTGTACTTATTATATTTTTATATTTATACATATTTAATTTTTAAGTAATTTTATTTATTTTTATCTTCCATATCAGTGAACCATTCTTAAAATTCAACACCAAAACTAATTTAAAAAAAAAAATGTGATGTGTACATTAAATAAAAACATATTGAGTGTATTCGTTGGCCTCATCACTTACTTCTAAATGATGTAGGCACATGCGCACATTAATTAAAAACTGCGCGAGAATTGGCGGGAATTACCAATGTCAATTTCTGCGCAGTAGACACATGCGCACGCTAATTAAAAACTATGCGAGAATTGATATTGCCCATTCCCGCCAGTTTTCGCACAGTTTTTAATTGAGGGCGCATGTGGCTACATCATGTAAAAGTAAGTGATGAAGACATCGAATAACCAGTAGTTTAAATGGAAGGACAATATAAAATAGAACAAAGAAACATAAACATGCTCCTTCCAGTTTCTTCTAAGGATATCTACCTTCGAAAAAGAAATTTCTTAACAGATTGTATTATTTATTGTACTTAATATACAACAAACCTATTTATTGTTTAATTCAATTAAATTATTTTAGAATAAAATCGTTAGTGACGTAACTACGAATTACATATCATTTTTTTACGTCGAAAATTGATATATTTTTAAAATGTCATTTATAAAATTTTTGCAATAAAGTGACTAAATAATAGTCTTCATTTTAGTGTTAGTTTATCAGAGATTTATTTTTTAAAAGTCGGCAGGGAATTGGTTTTGTAAATTTGTCTTCCTATTTAATGTAGATATTAAACAATTTTTAAAAAAGGTATTTCCTTGCCGTTAAAATGATTTATTAATTAGAGGCAATTTTATAAGTTTTAGCAAAATGTAGAAAAAAATATTTATTTTATTTATATTGTAGTTATATATTATATACTCGCACATTTATTTTATTGAAATCAAAACTGATTGCACGCCTACGAATGAATAAATTAGAGTTGTAAAGATAAAAAAATTATTAAAAATACATAATTAATGGTTGTGATATCTTTAATCGAAATTTCTAGAGTTATCGTTCATGGTTTCAAGTATATTATTTACTCATTATTATATAATTAAGTTTTGGGAGTTGAATTTCGTGAATGGTTAAAAATAATAGTGACTTAAAAATTTATTTAAGTAACATTTTTTATCTTGCCTTAATTATGATACGTAAAATCAAATTTTAAACGAGTATTTTTTTAGAGTTCCTAGTTTGAATTTTACATTCCAGTTAAATATGCATTTAAATTGGTTTTGTTTTGATGACGTGATTTTTAAAGTAATTTACAAAATTTTTAACCAGAAAAGGTCTCTGTATATTGTTTTGAGCTGGTAAATATCGAATATGCATGTATTTTTTTTATAATCTAATACTGTTTAAACGTTTGTTAGTTTTGCGCGTTGCGTGACGTAATAAACCACATTAGATACTGGTTATTGACACTAAGGGCGCTACTGTTTCCATAAGCATTATCTATTCAGTCAAATAATGACCGACGCTCGTGGTCGTCGATCACTTCTATGCGTATTTCCATATCCCGTGACGTCATTCAATGATTGCGTGCGTCTATAATTTCATTAAAAGTATAATTATTTAAAATATTTACAAAAAAAATTACAAATTAGCTTTTTCTGTTGTTACCATTAATTAAATTTCCACATACTAATTGAATATAATTTTAATTACATGCAATTAATAATAATCTTTACCGTTAGTTTCATGAATTTCTTAAATATTCAAATTTTAAACTGATTCAGTTAAGATTGATAACACATATTATACTCTAGGTCATCAAAACAAACCGTTAAATTATTTACTAATATGTATTTTTTTACCCAGTGATGATAGCAATGCAAATTCATACCTCCAATGATCATTCAATCTATGTATAATAGTGGTTTCCAAACTTTTTTTGTCTTGTAGACCATCTGCCATGATTTTCGGTTTTGGATAGATCCCCTGTACAAATTCAATAATAACTTCCGAAAATATAACTTTCTTTTCCTACAGCGCTGTAGATCTACTCTACTGCTGATCTACTCTACTACCCCCTGGGGGTCGATATAGACCACTTTGGGAATCACTGATCTATAGTGTAAAGAGTCATTATTTTATAAAGTGGCATTACACAATTTTGAGGATATGGACCATTGCGTGTGGATTTTTACAATGAAATTATTTTAAATTATTTATTCTAGTAATATTATGAAATTAAAATAAATTTTAAATTGGTTGAAGAACAATCGTAAACATGTTTAATGTATTATAAATATTGTTTATTAGTATTTATTTGATTTAATTATAAATTTTATGTTTTAAATTATGTAAAACCTGTGTATTATTTATATTGAATTTATTTTTTGTAAGATTGGAGCATACGACCGAATGCAATAAATAAAAAGTGCCTCAATAATATTTATTTATAAATTTTGTAATTATTTTCTAAACCCTTATACTCCTAGTGAATTGAGTTGTAAGTTCAACTCAAGTTTTGGTTATTTATACAAACCACAGCGAATAAAAATACGTAGAATACATTATAGATATGATGGACATTCTAGCACACCAAATTTAACTTGGCCGGCAACATGCGTGAATAAAAAAGATAGTAAATACCGTAAATAATTAAAAAAATAAATAAATAATTACCAGCTACGTACAAAAATATACATTGAGTAAAATATAAATTGCCCTATTGCGTATGCGATCTTCACCAACTATGTTACTATGAAGATTAGACAAGGAGTCGAAACTCAGTGTATTCAAAAAAATGTTCAAATCAAAGATGGCACCCGTGTTCGTACGATACGAAAGCGGTATAGTACTTATTCTCAAATGGAACACTCTCATAGTAGCACTACACTCTCGTCGAGGCAACACGAGGCGACGCGAGGCCGAGAGTGTAGTTGATGCTCTCGTGTTACCTCGCCTCGCCTCGCCTCGTCAGGTCTCCGATCTGAGTCGGTTTTTTGTCACAAGTCAAAGGACACGAGACACGAGGCGAGGCGATCAACTACATTCTCGCATATACTCGTGTGTTGATATTGCATATGTTGCATATCTGCGTACTATTATGTTTTTATACATAACCTAAAATCATGCCTTAAATTTACAAAAACGTTATTTTAAACTTTTTTGTGTAATATGCATGAAGAAAATTATAGGATTCAACAGTACATAGAACTGCAGCAGCAGTTATTTAAATCCATGTCACCGACATCACCCATCTTGTCCATCTATGATTGACATTTCAAACTATACGAACGCGTATGAGCAATATGAATAACTGAGTAATGAGCGAGAGTGTAGACGGTACATACTCGTGTTGTCTCGCCTCGTCAAAACCTCGACGAACGTCTCGTCGAGGCGACCTCGCGAGAATGTAGTGCTACTATCAAATGAAAACGCGAGCTTCTTTATTATCTTTGTTAGCTTTTGAATAGAATCTTCTGGAATCTTTTTCAATTTTCAACTCAGTTATAAAGTGGGTTTTTCGATCGTTTTTAAAATAAACTTGTAATTGTATATTATATAATTCGCTGACGTCACTATGTAAAATCGGAGTCAGTACCATTGGATATTCGCCGTATAAAGTAATTTAAACTATAAGAGTTTATTTCATACATATGTAATTTCTATGTATTTCCTTATTATTAAAAATCATCAACTGACATTGGTGATTCTCAAATGGAAACACTCACTTCCCCAGTTTCTATTTGAGAATAAGTATTGTAGTTACATTCTGTTTTATCCGTTTTATGTTGTTATATTCGCTATATTCACATCAGTATTTTGAGATTATTAACGCCACGAGTGGTAAAAAAAGAAAGCCCTTATATTTACTATTTTCCTGACCAATTTTGTCAATTCCTCTCATATGAGTTAGATCTCCATCTTATAATACTCCATTTATGTTACATTTAAACAGCGCTATGAAAGTGATGAAGGTTATACGTGGTAAAGTCCAAAAGTATTTGACCCATTTTCTTTACAGCAGTCATTGATCGAAAATTTTAGTACTGTTTGGTTAGTTAACTGTTAAGTCTTGGTCTTAAACAATATTAGTAACAGTAAGGACAGACCGGGACAATCTACCGGAACGGTAATTAAGTAATTATATTGCGTACTTGACATACGAGCTAAAACGTGACAAATTGACCAAAACACATATTATATTTTCTTTGTCAAAATCCAAATCCACTTGACTTCAATTATGTTATTACCTATTTGAATGTTTGGGTATAAGTCAAGTAATACAATATAAAACTATATAACATCCACTTAGACCGTAAGATGACCGTCTTGGTGTGTCCGGTCCTTAATAACAGTTCATAAGTATACTTTCAAATTTTTGTTTTACAATATGGCTTCTTTTGGCTCAGTTCACCTTAAACAATATCGTCTATAGTTCTATGATATCCCTTTCCGCTTTACCTTTAACACTGGCAATAGCAGAGGAAATAGGCATTTCTATCAATTGTAATAAAGTGGCATTTAAAGGGTCTTTAATTGACTAAATTATTTTCTCAGAAACACTAATAGACGAAGGAAGACTTCAATGATAAAACATTGAATAAAAGATTACAATGATATAATATGTAATAATATATGTGATATATGTCTTTATAGTGTAATATTTTTGTACCTTTTATCACTTTTACAAAGACTGAGAATGAATATCGACAAAAGGTGAATACCCAGGAAGAGAAATGGTTGTTCTGACTATGTATTGTAAAATGTTTAAGAAACCACTATGCTAATTTCTTAAAAAACTTAAGTTATATTTTGTTCACATGACTCAAAATTTTTAATAATTAACTGTGTACTCTAAATTAAAGAATCAAGTAGGGTCAACAAAGAAAGACAGTAAATATTTATATTAATTTCACGTGACTGTAAGTAATAATTACTTATTAAATTTAATTGAAAAATAGTGTTTGTTCAATTTACATTATATAATTAGCTATTATCGATTACTTCAGCCGCATTTAATTCGATTAGGCAAGAGCCACGCATTCAACACTGTATTTCTAATGGCGAAACTGTGAAACCATTAGGTATTTTTGGATATATTACACATTTGCGCATGTGCACTAATAAATCGCGCAAATACACTAACAAAAATTTAAATTTAATATGTAACGTCCACTAATTTACAAATATGGCAATAAATTTTAAATAATTTAAATTTTTGATAATGTGTTCACACGATTTAGTAGTGCACATGCGCGAGAATATCTTACATCATGGATCTAACACAACCTAATATTTTCTCAAGTTTATAATATACGTGAATAATGAGTCTTTTCCCATTCGAGCCTAGTAGTTCTGAGTATATGCTTAATTTTGATAAAAATGAAAAGAACTTGAAAGACCTATAGCTCGCTTCCAGTTTCATCATTTTAATGAACTTGATGACGTCATCAAATTAAAATTTTATATTTTCCAAATCAAACTTTATGGAAGAGTTCTAGGTACATGCCTAATTTTGGTAAAAATGAAAAGAAGAACTTAAAAAACCTATAGCTCGCTTCCAGTTTCATCATTTTAATGAACTTAATGACGTCATCAAATTAAAATTTTATATTTTCCAAATCAAACTTTATGGAAGAGGAATGACCAGCGCCTTATCTGCGCTTGATTATGATGAACAAAATTTCAAAGAGGAAACTTTTAAAATTGTAAACAATATTTTATAATAATTTCGAAGTCACATAATCTTATGAATGTGTCTAAAAATAAATCATTAATCACTGTGAATTTTATATTAAGAAATAAACACTGTTATGATATAATTATTTTGAATAGTATCCAAAAATATTTAAATTTTACAAAGTCAAGGTTAGATGATCTTTTAGATGAAAATAAATGCTTATTGTTTGTAAACGAAGCTATAATTATATAAAAATTATCAACTAAGATTAGAATCGTATTTAATACTTCACGTGACATTTATTTTTAATTGCACAAGAATCTCTATATTTCTATCTTTGCTGACAATATACTACAGCGCCTATGGCGCCTACAGTGTGTTTGCGGCTAGGGTCAGACGACTAGACACAACAATAGGGACAATAGGTGCTACTAAATCACCTGGGATATATTATACATATCTACATATTAGAAAAGACAAATTTTCATACCTATTTTTCGATTTTTCCTTACCTACACTAGCACAAAAAATTAAACAATCAAAAAAATTCTTTGCAATTTAGCAATTTTTTGAATAGCTGTATCTTTATTAAAAATGATCTTATCGGAGTTGTAAAAAAAGCAATTTAAAGCTTGAAGTTTCTAGTTTTGAGATCTTGAGACGAAGAAATTTTCAAAGCAACGTGTCTCGCTCCGTAATAAATACCGTAAAAAAAAATTTTCGAAATTTTTTCGTTTTTTTTTTTTTTTTTTTTTTTTTTTTTGGTCCATGGATTTGGAAAATATTTTCCATTTAACCACCATATGGACCGGATAACTTGTTCATTCAACTTTAATTGTTTCTTTTTAGACCTTGACACGGCCCCTTCTTGCTGAGATATCGAACTTTGAATGGAAAAGGACGATTTCGTCTTTGACCATCGATATCTCGGCAACCAATGATCGCACAGAAATTGAAAATGGGTTTTAAAAACTTGAATAAATTCTCTAAAAGGATCAGTCATTGTTTTTTCGAAAAAAAATTTTTTTTGCATGCTCTATAATTATGAATTTGAAAAATCCAGAAAAATAAGGGCTTTTGCTGGCTTTTTGGAAAATCAAGCGCTGAATTAAAAATATCGACAAAACTATTAATATTAAGTGTGCCTTTCACGGTTCAGTATACCCACAAAAACTCTACAAAATTTCAATTTAATCCATCCAGCCGTTTTTATGTCACCAAAGATGACATATTAACATGGTTGTGTGACTGAATAATTATTGAGTTGTACATCCATATTGAATAAACGCAAGAGGGCTGTAGAGTTAACAACTATAGAGTTAACAAAAACTCATAAATTAACACTTTCACTGAGATGGCATTACTTAGTGCGTGTCAAAAACACGCATTTGACGAATTTTTTTTTTTTGTTTTATTCGATTGAATTTTTGAAAAAATTAAAGCATGACGTCTTTTGCTCTTAAACTTTCATAATCTTTAACAAAATGAAAAAAAAATTTCTGCGAAGAAAGAAGTTTTTTTCGAAAAACAGTGGTTAATCCTTTTAGAGAATTTATTCACGTTTTTAAAATCCATCTTCAATTTTCTGTGCGATCATTGGTTGCTGAGATATCGGTCAAAGACTGAATGAACAAGTTATCCGGTCCATATGGTAGTTAAGTCGAAAGAATGTTTTCCAAATCCGTGGACCGTGAAAAAAATTTCGAAAATTTCTTTTTTACGGTATTTATTAAGATTGAGCGATACATATTGCTTTCAAAAATTTTTCGTTCCAAGATCTCAAAACTAGAAACTCAAAAGTTTCAGTTCAAACGCAACTCAATTGCTGTTTTTACGATTCCGATACGACCATTTTTAACAAAGATAGTCATTCAAAAAATCGCTAAAAATTTGAAATTTTTTTTGATCCTTTAATTTTTTTGTGCTAGTGTATATTAAGCACCCCAGTAATAAAGCGTTAAGGGTAAATAAGTTGAAAAAATTTGTGTTTGTCAAAGAAAATTATTACTAGAAATTCTTACAAAATGTTAATATTGCAATTTACCATTTAATTATAGTAGTCAATTATAATACTGGTTTATTACCCCTAAATATTTATACACTGGACATTTCTTTTCTGCGAGAAATAAGGACCACATAAAAATCGCACAAAAAATATTCAATAATTTCATAAATAACTATAAAAAGGAACTATAGTTCGCAACAGATTATAAAAAATTGCAAAAATAAATACATATGCAGTTCAAAACCTCACGATATGACTAGAAATTGCTTTTCTAGTCAAGATAATGAATTAATTTAGACATGGAAACATTTTTAGGTATATTTTATTTCATTTTTATAATATTACAAAAATTGCTATACATATACATATGTATGTAATATGTATAAATGTGATGACGAAATACGTTTGGACGTTTGGACAGTCAGCAATGAACCTTACCGCAAATGAATCTTCAAATTTTTTACTTTTATTTGCATTATGCACTTGGATAGGAATTTTTTTTATATATAACTACTGAATAAAAGAATACCGCACAAAAAGAGATTTAAGTGTATAAGTAAATTTTAGCTTTATTGCCCACTAATAAATGAAGCATTTATAGTATTTATCTTTTAATACATGGCGAATTAAAATTAATCATTTAACATAATCTTTTAAATGTTTTTCTTAAAATTATAATTTGTTTAAGCCCTGTAACTTATGAATATTTTACATAAATAATTTATCAAGGTAGAATAGGTACAATGTGATAAAGAGACCTAGCAACAAAACTAATTAAAAATCTCTTTTTTAAAGAAAATTGATTGAGACAAAAAATTAAGTAACTAATACACATTATATAAAATATATTCTTTTTTTATAATATTTAGGTATAATTTTGTAGTGGTATAATTAAGTGGTATTAAGTGGTAGGTATAATTAAGTATAATGTAACTATGTATTTTGGATTTACGCTGAAGTATTGAAAAAAATGCATGCACAATAATATTTACATTATACACAGCAATAATATTGTCAATTGTATTTTTATCAGTTAGATAATTATTTAAATTTTATTTTCGTTTAAAATATTATTTACATAGATACATCATTTCATTATCAAATTTTTGACTTTTGAAACTACGCGAATCTAATAAAAAAAAATCAGAAGTTGCCGTAAAATTCAAACCGTTTAGACCTTATAGTATTCTATTATTTAGTATACGACGATAATCATCTAACAACAATCAAAATTACTTCAGACCAGGTTTGAGGTATATGTGTGGTAAACTATTTTAAATTAAAGTCCTATTCCCAGTACTTAGGCTCAATTTATATCAAACTCGATTTTATTGGGGCTCTTCATGAAATAAAGTTTAAATGACTACCTTAATGAAATCAGGATGCCACATCTAAAAGTTGGGAACGGTGCCATTAGAAGAGCCTGGTGGGTACTGGAAAAAATATTTACGTGTCGTTGAAAAAAAATTAACCTTTTAAATTATTTGTGAAAAATTAGAACCCACCTTTTTTCTCAGATTAAATTCTGGACCCAATTGTGTTTTTTCGCACTTAAAAATCTTGGAATATAAGAATTTTTCACATGTTTTGGGTTTTTCTCATTTATTATCTTTGCAAATTTTATATTTAATTGATACTGAAATAACGAACATTTTTTCTGAAGTAAAACTCGAAAAACAATAATCTTATACAATATAAAAAAAATGATTGTTATTAGGTTTCATTTGGGTAAAAATAGGGCTAGTCCATTTTGTTGTAGCCTACTCTGGGCAACCGGCTACTGCTTCAGTTACTGCCATGGTGCCCGCTTCAGCTCTCTAGAGCTGTGTTATTAACAATAATCTGAATTGACTAGATAAAAATTGATTCAAAGGAAGAAAGTCTTTATTAAGTCCATCTATGTACATACTCTACTTATGCATTCCATGAATTTATTTCGGCCAGTATTTTTTTTTCAAAAGTAAATGATGCAACAATTAAAATTTTTCAAAGCATAACCAATTTTTCGTGACGCAACTTGATTCTGAAATTTTAATTAGATTTTACGTCAAAGGTGGTAATTACTTAAATGTATGAGAAATCGAAAATTTAATGAACAATATGATCGAAATTTTAGATGATGCAATCGATTAATAAGAATTATTTAATATTTTAACGAAAACTCATGATCAATTGTATCTGAAATGAGGTATATATATCTATTTTCAATAAGTATATGTACATTATTTAGATTCGAGAAATTGTCGAAATTGTTAATTGATAATTAAATAAATTAGAATATTATCACAAAATTACACAATAATTAATCAGCATAAAATAAAAAGGAATTTCTAAATTCGGGTTCATATGTCAATCTTATCATTATCATTCGTTTAAATGATTCCGTTTTTAAAATTTTTTATTTTGTAAATTTTAAGTTTACTTACATTATACCTACATTGTGTTACAATTGCTCCAATCACTAATTTTTACAATTATAAGACATGATAAAAATAGTATGTATAAGTGTGTATAATTAATGATAGAATGATTTGCAAAACTTATTAACATTATATTCACTTGATATCAATTCTAGGAAAATACAAGAAAGCTGATAGTTCAATTCTAATTAATTTGTAGTGCAACTAATAAGACGTAACACTACCTACCCAAGTGCCAATCGCCAATCTCCTTGAAACTTTGCCTGCACTTACAATTAGAGTACATCAAAAAACATTATAGGCCGCAGTAGATTTTTGAGTTGGGAAACGGCTTGTAATAGACTGTTATACATATACCCTTGTCTGAAAAACGGACGTTAAACCCTATTACTAATTATCATTAGATCTTCACCAGTTTTTAGCCAAAAGTAAGGAAATGAAAAGCTATACTTGATCAGGCAAAAACATCCTTTATTCTTTCGAAGCAAAAATATTATGGGTATTATGGTCGCACAAAAGAAAGAGAGACTGATAATATTTCTTCACTGATCTTTCGCATTTTGATAATGAATATTTAAATCACTCCAATACACCCCCCCCTATAGTTATAAAAGAAAATGAAAAAAAAGGAAAATTTACCAATACGACGTCATCAAGGTTACTCAACCAATATATTAAGGATTTGGAAAAACCATCCGTTTGGCAATTTAATGCAAAACGATTTTAATGATGAATTAATGAATTACAAAATTTTCAAAATCAAAAGATTTGTTTCCAAACATTAATAATGTTTGTTTTCAAAAAAGTACTTATGTATTTATTTATTTATACATACAAATCCTAACAATTAATTTATGAATGAAAATAATTAAGTAAAACAACTTACAACAGCATAAGTTCAAATGTATTATTATCTGTAAATACAAAGTCACGAGAATTAGAAATGTAACCTTGATTATGATTTGCTCGATTTAAGTCAGTTTCTCAAGTTAATGCTTAATAATATAATAGTAAATCGTATCATTACTAAACATTTAAAACATTTCTTTATCACATATACATGTGAACTGGAAAACTGATAATTTTTTACGGGACATCGCATAATCAGCAAGATATCCAAACTATATAAAATGGCTCGCGTTAAGAAAAGACATCAATTATATCTTCGTTCAGTTCTTGAACTTAATTGTCTCACGTAAAAGAATTTTCATTAAAAAGATTGAGAACAAATATCATATAGAATAATATAGAACAGCTGCAGGGCAAAACAGTTATTAAAGATCTTCTGTCTGACCAAGATTGAAGCACGGCATAACTCAAGTAACTAACGATTGTGTTGCGTCATTTAATTGTAACAAAGCGTGTTTAACGGATTCTTGTCGCAATAATTAAATAAAAAAATGTAAGTATTTAAATTTTTTGTAATGTTTTTCTTATTTAAAATAATTATTTTTAAATTCATTTCATGTTTGTATGAAAACATTTTACATCATAATGAAAATTTTAAGTTATAAAAGTAATAATAAATAAAAAATGAATTGCCATTTTGCATTTTGATTTTCAGTGTGGATAGGTTTACTTTAATTATAAATAATAAAATTTTTTGAAGTATTTTATTGATTTTGTAACAAATTAGCATAAATATTTTGCCAGACCACATTACAATAAAAAGAAACTTTAATTTCTCATTTGCACGAAAGTTCCAATTTCAATATCTGCACGAAATTTCTCCTTTATAATTATTTGGTATAACATCCTGCATTTTATTGCAATATTTTTTTCTTTTTTTGTATTAAGAATATTAAATATTATCAATTTACGAAACAACTTATTGATTGTAACACTTGCATTAATAATTAATCTTTTACTTCTTTAATTTTTTCATAATGTTCATATTGTTTCAATATATTGTATATTTTAACTCAAGTCCGTATTAATAAAGAGGCGAAAGAGGCTTCAAAATTCTTTTCTTATTTGCAACGCCTAAATTGCTAATGTACCTATTTGAATTTTGATTGTTGAGTTCCAAAAATTTTAATCCGGTACTGTTATCATAGTTATTGTCCTTGTATCCATAAAATTATAATTCAAAATTTTATGAATTATTTAATTAACTAATTGATAATTAATAATTAAATATTGGCATTAGTTGTCATTTATATTAATCCTTAATATAATTTGTATTACCCTTGACATTTTTATTCTGAAGAGTTATTTTTATAAGAAACTAGTTCACTAGCAAAAATCATGTCTCATTTATAATTCATAAAATGTCCATTGTTAACTGGCCAAGTGCCAGTTGCCAAAATTTCATTTGAAAATTGGTGCGAATGGAATATTTAGTTTATCGCTTAACATTCGTACTTGAAAGTTGATCAGATTTTGTTCTTATACTGATTGTTGTGCTCCTAGATCAAAATGATTGTTAAACACGAAATTAACACACCCTACCGTAAAGCTACATTTGGCATGGGTTGCTTTTGGGGTTGCGATTCATTGTTCGGTGTTATGCCTGGAGTATTACGAACACGTGTTGGATATTCTGGAGGAACAACTTTAAATCCACAATATAAAAATATGTAAGTAAATATTAGTGGAACTATATTCTCGCAAAAGAAAACATTGACTACTGATTTGTTAATTAGGGGAGATCATACTGAAGTCATTGAAATTGATTATGATCCCACAAAAGTAACTTATATGGATCTCTTAGACAAATTTTGGAATTATCACGAATACGGTTTAACTACTAAAGTCAAACGACAAGTAAGTTAGTTCTTCACATTGTGTTTTAATTGTTTTAATTCATGATTTTGATTTTATTTCAGTATATGTCTTTAATTTTATATCATGATGATGAACAAAAACAGATTGCAGAACAGTCGTTGAGAGCAGAATCTATAAAGCGCAATGAAAAGTTAATTACGGAAATTAAACCTGCTGGCAAATTTTATCCCGCTGAAGAGTAAGAATTTTTTATACACATTTTTTTAATTACTTTTTTATTATTTTTTTTTTTTGCTTCTGATCAATTACATATTTTTTAAAATTAATTTTTAATGTTCCGTACCAAAATGGGACATTTATGGAGTCACTTCGGTGTCCCTTCGTCCGTCTATCACAGGCGATTTCTTCCGAAACTACTCAACGTGAATTTTTTTAATTTGGCACAGATAGAGTATGAAGTATGGTAGTTGAATTTTAATTCATTTCTTGAAAAAAATTTTTAAAGAGTCTCGTGAACTCACCAATATATTGTATTATGTGTTTTTTATACATTTTTTTTAAAAATATTTTTTGGGAAAGCGTATAAAAATTGCTGCTCCCCTCCCTTACCACCAAATGGATCTCTTAGAAAAATCTCTCAAAAATGAACGTGTACATTGAGCCAAAATTTTTAGGACTGAAAAAGTCTAGCACAATTAAGTGTTCTAGACAGTTAAATTGTTTATTATAACTGTTGAATCACAGGTTTCACAAAAAACATTTTTCGACAAAAATATTTCTCGTGATGTAAGGAATCACTTTTCCTTACAAAAATTATCCGTCAGAAATAAAATTTTGTCTACTCTTACACGATGTTACATTAGATTGATGTTTAAAACTACTTATTATACGGAACACTATTTACGCAAATACGACTTGCACTTGACAGTTTTTTATAATGAGGTATTTAAAATCTTCTTTTAAAAATATTTAATTTTATACACAATTACATACATATTTGCAATAAATCTTTATTGAGGGCAAATAATTAACTTTATAAACATTGAAATATATAAATAATTAATGAATGTTATATAAAACATTTACAAAAATCTGAAAAAAACGCAACATGAGGAAAAAATATTTATTAGCGAATTTCCATTCTGGAAATTCAGCTATTACAGCAGCTCTTATGGTAAGACCTAAGTCCGGGACTATGGCAGAAATTTGTTTTGGAGCCTCTAGAACCCGAAAATCTACTTCACTAAAATTTATATATATATATACATATATATATATATATATATATATATATATATATATATATATATATATATATATATATATATATGTATATATATATAAATTTTAGTGAAGTAGATTTTCGGGTTCTAGAGGCTCCAAAACAAATTTCTGCCATAGTCCCGGACTTAGGTCTTACCATAAGAGCTGCTGTAATAGCTGAATTTCCAGAATGGAAATTTAGCTATTGCTAAAATGATGAAGCATTTATTGTAAAAAAATTCAGCAAATTCCTTAATTTTTCTCAAAAGCTAATTCACTTAGAACAATATTTTAAAAGCTTGTCTTATGCAATTTTTTACGCTTTTTACGCTCTTTTCGATAGTGTAAAATAAATTAATTTTTTTTTTATTCTGGCCAAATTTTGCAAAAAACCACTAAAAATGGCGAAAAATGGCTAAAAAACCTACTTCTGGGCATCCAATGTGTCTGGCTAACGAATTTAGCCAAGCGAATCCGGATTCCAGCTTGCATACCAAATTTCATAATCATTAAACGTTTCGTTCGAGAGTTATCGCGTACACACATAAATACATATATATATATATATATATATATATATATATATATATATATATATATATTTTTTTTTTCCAAAATAAATTAATTTTTTTTTATTCTGGCCAAATTTTGCAAAAAACCACTAAAAATGGCGAAAAATGGCTAAAAAACCTACTTCTGGGCATCCAATGTGTCTGGCTAACGAATTTAGCCAAGCGAATCCGGATTCCAGCTTGCATACCAAATTTCATAATCATTAAACGTTTCGTTCGAGAGTTATCGCGTACACACATAAATACATATATATATATATATATATATATATATATATATATATATATATATATATATATATATATATATATATATATATGTATTTATGTGTGTACGCGATAACTCTCGAACGAAACGTTTAATGATTATGAAATTTGGTATGCAAGCTGGAATCCGGATTCGCTTGGCTAAATTCGTTAGCCAGACACATTGGATGCCCAGAAGTAGGTTTTTTAGCCATTTTTCGCCATTTTTAGTGGTTTTTTGCAAAATTTGGCCAGAATAAAAAAAAATTAATTTATTTTACACTATCGAAAAGAGCGTAAAAAGCGTAAAAAATTGCATAAGACAAGCTTTTAAAATATTGTTCTAAGTGAATTAGCTTTTGAGAAAAATTAAGGAATTTGCTGAATTTTTTTACAATAAATGCTTCATCGTTTTAGCAATTTTTTTCTAGATAAAACAAGTGCTAGTTAGTTATTCAATATGTATGTATGTGTTATAATAACAATGTGTTATCTTTTGAAATTAAAATTAGCCAGATGTTTTAAGAGTACGTTATGGAAAGGAAATTTTTGTATGATGTTCCTCTTTTAGAGAGAAAATGTAATTTATATAAATTTGCATACCTAGAAAAAAAATCGAAAACTATAGTTATGTAATGTAATAATATATTCTTAAATGGATATATGCTACACTATATGAGATCCGTTAGGGTCCTGAGAACCCAAAAGCGTCAAAAATTAACTACTGAACTGATTTTGAAAATTGCTCCACTGTTTGAAAGCTAAACTATTTTAAACGGATACAGGTTTTAAATGAGATCCGCCAGTGCCCAATATTTGGAAATTCGCTATGTTATGCAGATGCTGCGACAGGGGTATTTTTATAAATAGAATCAGATTTACATTTCATGGCACTTAACTTAACGTTATGCAACTAATAAAAGGAAAATAATTAAGATTTTGCAAAAAACCAATTCGCTTTAGAAAAACTGGAAACGAGAATTGATTTTATTCAGCCTATATTTTCAAAAATATTTTAGAACTTTTTGTATAAATGTGGTACTTTTCAAGTTACATGTAATTTTAGCTGCAGTTTCTTCAGTTTTTAATTTATTTATTATAAACTCTTAAAATTACTTTTGAACCTCTAATAACAATTCTCACTTTGGATTATATAGATATAAATTTTGAAATTCCGAGAATCAAAGTTAATCTACATTTTTTTAGAATTGCCGATGTTTACTTAAATAATTAGATGAAAACCATCTGTTCTCGGGAACTCACATATGATACAGGAACTTTATTTAAGATAATCTTTCCATAGAAAGATACATAGTACAAGGGACCATATTAGTAACCAAATTACACTGTTCCACTTGTCGCCAGTGGGTGACGTAAAATTTCCCCACTCTTTTCGTGTAGATACACACTGTTTGCAGTGGTATTGGTTTAATGGTTACGGCTGTGTGCGTATTCACAAATACTACTACAACACACGTATTACCAGAGAGAGAAATGTGTGCTGTTCAACTAATAATGTCTAACAATGTAATACAATGCACTGTGGGTTCGGTGACGGACAGCGACTGACTACATGACTAAAGCTGTGACAGGCCTACAAAGAGCTCCAAGCAAGCTACACTTCGTTGATATTAGTTGGCTTCTAGTTTTCTATGACATAGTACTTTTAAAAATTCTCCTACCCCACCCCCCTCCGATATACGTTTTAACAATTTAATATATTTGGGAAGAGTGGAATTATCCCTCAATTTTTTTTCGTTCCAAATCGTTTAAATATTTTTATTGCTGAATGAAACCCAGGTTGTTGGGAGATATAACCGCCTATGTCTATATTCAAAAGTCAATGATTACTTATTATTGAAAATAAACTTTGCCTAAAATTAATTTATCAGAAACTAATTACCTAAAGTGGAAAATACGTGAAGTCTTGATGTATTATAAAACAATGATTTATCAGAAATCACGTTGCTGGAATATGGCAAATTCGTACGTATTTCAATAATGTCAAGTTCGTTATAATCACTATTATCAGACATTGTATTAACGCTTAAATTACCTTAAGTGATAAGATCGTGTTCAAACCGACTGTAAAGTGTTTAGTGTTAAGTGATTAGTAGCACAGATCATACTCTACAAATACACAATAATTTATTGCAGCCTATTTATCTTTATTTCTTAACACATTTTCTGTTCCACTTATGCGTTCAACTTATTACTAAAGTGTTCTACTTGCTACTATTCACTTAACATTAAACACTTAACAGTCGGTCTGAACATGGCACAAAAGTCATTTTCAGCGTTACATTATCGACTCGACTTTAATTTAAAATGTCTATTGTAATATTATAATTGATTGTAACATACATATTTATTTCAGTTATCATCAAAAATATCGATTACAAGGTCATACTGATTTAGTGGATGCAATTGGACTAAATCGTAAATTACTGCAGACATCACATGTTGCGGCACGATTGAACGGTTATGTGGTCGGATTGGGCGGCATCGAACAATTCGAATCTGATTTACCACAATTGGGACTTGATGAAAAAGCTGCCAACTATGTGAGAGAACAGTTGAGAAAAAATGAAGGTGGAATGTTGTACTGTTAATTAAGTTTGACGGACAATTTAATAGTTGTTCTTAACTCACTAGACAGTTAAATTGATTTATTTTGAATAATTATAATAATGGTGGGGGTTAATGAACAATTTTTTCAGTTTATAGGGAACTTGATAGAACTATTTTGAAATTATTTTAAGACATTATCAAATGTGAAACGTTTTTTAGTAAAATAAAAACTCTTTAGGTTCATTTTTTTATGGAAACAGTATTAAACAAAACAATTTGAACTATGAAAAACACTATGGTTTTTAGTGCAGTGCTTCTAAAGACAATTTTATAGACATTATTTTAACTTTATTTTGTATTTTTTTTTATTATTTTCAATATTGTTTCAACTTCATTATATTAATTAAGTTAAAACATTGAAAAAATATATTTCTATATGAAAAGAATATGCATATTGTTTTATTTTTCCATACTTTTTAACAAATTTCCAAATTCAGCTATTATAGCAGTGTACTGTGGACTGTGATAGAAATTTGTTTTGAGATCCCTAGAAACCGAAAATAACATTTACGTATATATCTCGATAATTCTCCAACGAAACATCCTATTTTTAGGAAGTTTCCTAAAAACGTTGAAGGTCCCCAAAAAAATTAAATGAGTTTGTTAATCAGTCCCGTCTGATGCCCAAAACCGGATATTTTGGGCCTTTTCCTCAAAACAATTTTTTTTTTTTTTTTTGCTAAAATTTACCAAAACTCAAAAGTTTTCCAAATATTTTTATAATTGTTTTAAGTAAACCGGTTCTCGAAAAAAATTAAAAGCGAATTTTTGTTTTTTGAAATTTTTATTCAAAACATCGCATAGAATACGGTAGATTCTGAATCATTATTCTACATATATTATCTGCTTTGCGAGAAAAATTAGGAAATTGGCTATGTTAGACAAGATGCTGTAACAGGGGTATTTGGGCCTTATTTTGACCATCAGGGTGACCATCAAGGAAGTGAAAATAAATTTCCCGGTTCATTTTATGTATTATAAAATATATTTGTTAACAGCTGCAGCGCTTAGAGCCTCAGGCTGTAAATTTTAATAAATCATTTATAGTATTGTGGTCGTATAGAGCCTATTCAGAAAGCACACTGTAACTAAATTAATGTACATGGGGTTTAGCATGTTAAATAAAGTAATTCAACAGATATTTCCCTGCCTTCTGGTATTTGGGACACACTGTATACATAATTATTTGTATGTGAGATTTTCCCTCAGGGGTTTCCTTTTGCTTAATATTCGTATACCATCTCTTTTTACAAGCCATGTAGGTATATATACGGTTTGTAAGTATACGTCCTTTTAATATAAATATATAAGTAATTAAATTAATAATTATAAAATAAAGACGAGTGACTTCAACTTCGGATCGGTTCTTACTTTCTAAGCAAACCGATTGCGTATGGATAAAAAAGAAAGCTTTTTAAGCAGAAATTTAAATGTAGGAGAGACCGGGGTAATAAGAGACAGGAGTAATAAGAAACAAGGTCAAAAAACCACCAATAATTCAAGATCAGAATTTTTTAAAAATAAATAATAACTTCAATAATATGTTCACTTTATCACCAATAACTTAAGTTTGTAATAGTTTTTGAATCTTTTTTAGTCAACTGAAAAAAAAAACATTGCATTTGAATTAGGTTTAGAGTTTATGATTTCTCACCGATTTCATTCTTTTTTCTGTTATTGTATTAAGTTTTTGAATATTTTTGATATGTAATTTGTTGACAAAAAACATAACAAATAATAAACAATTATTGAAAATTTTAAAAACTTTCTTCATAACTGAACTCTACTCTTGTCTCTTATTACTCCATGTCTAAATTTTTACGAAGTAATAACTTTAACTTTGTTTTTAAATAATTAACGCTTTAAATGATTAAGACGAGTTAACTCGTCCTGCAATATAGCGGCTCAAAATGCTATCATATGTATATATTCACTGATACAAGTGCCGCCATCTGTGACAGATTTTCCGAAATACGGTATAATTTTAAATAATGTTCAATTTTATCAACATAGTTTAGTATAATTTATATTTTGTAAATTCCTAGGATTCACTTTTTTGATGTTGGGATCTTTGATTTTTTCTTTGTCTGTTTTTGTAACCTTATCTATTGTACTCATCACTGGCAGTAAAAAGTCCGGCATTTTGAGACAAAAAAATTTTTCCATATGCTTTGTTTAAAAGCGTTAAAAAAAATTTCGTATCCATCTCAAATTTTTTTGTCATGTATCACACTTGTCTCTGGTCCATATAGAAATAGATTGTACAAAATAACAAGAAAGTAATTTTATTATTAACTGGTATTAATAAATATTAATACAAAAGAATTTCAGAAACCAAGTTTCGAAACTTTTTTTTTAACCTATGATATTTTGAGAACGACTGTAAGTATTTGTAAGTAAAAAGATTTAGTTGATTCAGAATTTTCTTTAGATAATATTTTTTTCATAATGATTAGATTTATAATTTAAATAATTTTTTTTGTCTCTTATTACACCGGTCTCCCCTAGGTAGAGGCGGTCGCTTTTCTCAGCAAAAGTTCGTTTTTCATTAAAATCAACTAAGGACGAATAATCCAATTAGTAACATCATGGACTGCAACGCGATGAATCGCAAGTTCGAATCCAACTAGTTCCTCAGGGTTTTAATTAATTAGTTGATTCGTTTTGACTAAATACACTTAACACTTGCTCACTATTCGGTTTACTAAACATTAATTAATACTTTTCAAGTCAGGGATGCTAACACTAGCCTACTTCTAGCGGAAAATAATGCCAACAGCTATTATTCACATCAAAATCGCTATCATATCAGTAAATTGATTGTTACTAAAAATTCAAACTGCCCATCTCTAAATAATACTTAAAATATGAATTACCTTAAGAAAAGTTTACATACAATACAGGTGTCATAAGTGTATAAATATCACATAAAAGACGTACAATGTCAGTAATCGCTAATCAGTAATCGTAATTCAGATATGAACATATGAATTACTTAATTATGATACATGATGGTAGGGTAAAACTGGAAAACCAGGGATAAAATGGATAAAATACAGCAAATGTAGTAGACGTCGTAGACGTGGTGAACGTGGTGAATGTCATGGATGTAGTATGTTCATATCGTTCATATTGTGCACATATGCAATAAAATAAAATATTAGGTAAGTTATATGTACGTCATGTTACGATGTCCAATACATTATTGTGAACATGTGAGGCTGATGTCAGGCAAATTGTCATGAAAGAAAATACATAGAAAATTTTTTAATTCAATGAAAATTGTGATGTTATTTTAAGATTAATTGTGTATATGATCTTGAACTAATTTACAAGTTTAGTGTCAACGAAATCTACTAAATATATTTAAATCGATTATAGTGTGAATATAATTAATTAATAAAAATTAAAATATTGTTTGTTTTAAATATTTATTTAAATTTTTAAATAATGTTTAAATTTTTATCCGACAGTCTATCAAAACTGACTAATAATTCAATTAAGGTACGGGCGCTAAATACGAAAGTAAGTTTAAGAAATCAATAAAATTAATAACATTAAAAAAATTGATACTAAATGTTTCTCTCCGTATTACGAGCAATAAATGAAATATTAACCATATTAACACTTTATTTCATTGATTTCCCTTTCAACCTTGGCCTTAAAACGTGCTTATTAATAAGTTAACAGTAGTCTGGTATCTGTGCAACTGTATGAATGTATTGTTAAAATAAAAAAAAAATACTTTTATTTTTAAGACAATGGCTATCAAACATGAAGTTGATACTCCTTTTAAGAAAGCAACTTTTGGCATGGGATGTTTCTGGAGTGGAGATTGTATTTTTGGTGCTGTACAAGGAGTTTTACGTACACGAGTAGGATATTCAGGCGGTACAAAAACCAACGTTGCCTATAAAAATATGTATGTAATTTTTATAAAACTAATTACTAATTATTTAATTAAATATAACAATAAGTGAAAGTTGACGTTTTCTTTTGTTAACAATTTTTAGAGGAGATCATACCGAAGTTATTGAAGTTGACTATGATCCAACGGCTGTAACATATAAAGATCTGTTAAATATCTTCTTCACTAATCATGAATATGGCTTAACAACAAAGTTAAAGCGACAGGTACCTATAAACAATTTTAAAAAAAATTATTTCTTGCTTAAAATAAATTTTGTTATAGTATATGTCTTTAATACTTTACCATGACGAAGACCAAAAAAGATTAGCTGAAGAAACTAAAAGTGAAGAAGAAAAGAAACACAAAACTAAATATGTTACTGAAATTCGACCGGCAGGACCTTTTTATCCTGCTGAAGAGTAAGTCTTGGAATAATTTACAAACATTACTTAAACGTTACTAATTAAATATCTTCTTTTATAGTTATCATCAAAAATTTCGGCTACAACGTCATCCATACTTAGTTCACGCTTTAGGACTAAACAAAAGATTATTACAAACGTCGCAAGTAGCTGCTAAATTAAATGGTTATGTGGTTGGACTTGGCACTTTAGAACAATTGGAAACTGAATTACCAAAATTTGGATTAGACGAAAAAGTAATTAGTTACGTGAGGAAGTTATTCCTTGAAAATAAAGGAGGAAGTCTATCTTGTGGATATTAGTACAATTTGTCAAAAAGATATGTTTTACATTTAATAATTATATTTTTTAAATAAATCTTTTTTCATTTGTTTTTAATTATTTGAGTCAAAATAATATTAAGCTTTACCAAAGCCTTATCCGTCCCTTGAGTTGTAGATTGGACATAACGAATTAAGTAACAATTAAGCGTTTTGAATTCCGATGCATCTGAGTTTCTATAAAACAAAAAAGTTTTTAGAGTTATTATTACCGTCTGTTTAAAATTTTTGGGTAAGATCTGTCAGACACACTAGTATAACGTACCTACAATATCATTGTGTCCAGTTCAACAAAATGTTAAGGAAATATTTTCAGAAAATGCCAGCTTATATCCTACCCATCTAGTAGAAATATTATCATACTAAAATTAAATAGGTACATATTACTTATAGAGACATAATACATACTGATTCTTTTAAAGTTTATGCCACATAAGAGTGTTCTCAACGGCTCGTATAAGTCAAAATACCCCTGTCGTAGCATCCTGCATCACATAGCGAATTTCCGTTTACAAAAATTAGTTTTTCTCGAAAACCAGCTTACATAGAATATCTTAGAACCTTTTTTATGTCATTATTCCTCCTCTTTCCAAAGGTGTAACAAAATATCGCAAAAATTTTTGAATTCGGGGAAATTTTGGCAAAAAACTAATTTTTTTCACGAAAAATGTCCAAGAAACAATATTCCGAGCATCAAAACAAATTTCTGCCACAGTCTCGGGCTCAAATCGCAGTGACTGTAATAGCTATTTTCAATTCGAAAATTCGCTAAAAGACATACACACAGTGTATATAGTGTAGAGATGTTATGGATATGAAATTTCGGATACGGATACGGATATTTAAAAACATTTTTTTCGGTTTCGGTTACGGATATGTAAAAATATCGGATATTGTTTCGGATACGGTTACGGTTACGGATAATTGCTTTCAGTGAACATATCTTTTAGAAAGGGAAAAGTTTTACTCAAAAAGTGAATGTCAAAAACGAATCAACGGAAATTTATCAAAATAAACATATGCAGCAAAAACTTGTTTCGATTTAAACTCAATTTTGCAACGGCAGTTGTCTGTTATTATCCGAAACAATTATTTGCAGATACGGTTTCGGTTTCGGATATATAATTATTTCGGATATCTGGTAGTTTCGGTTACGGTTACGGATATCCATAACATCCCTAATATGGTGTATATGTATACAAACATCGTAAACAAATGTAAGGGTAGATTTATTGCACACTTCTAATCAAAATAAAATAGTGCCAACCAAGTAAGTAGTAGTTGGTTTTTTGGTATGACGACGACAAGCATATGTAACCGCTTACGATAAATCAAGAAAAAAAGGTCCTTAGACCAGTAGCGGTAATAAATACTGTCGAATTAAATGCATTATATTTTTTTCACATATTTCATATATTTATCTTCTTTATTTTATATTTTAAATGGGAAAAAATATAATCGTTTAACAACAAATTACGAAATAAATGTTTTATAAAGAGAATTACAGCAGAAAAACGTGCTTTTGGTATTGCAAGAAGTTTTTACCAACTTACTATAACTTTGCTCTCACAATCAAAGAAATTATAAGGTAAAGACCAATTAACCTAACCTCTTTGGCGGTTTTCCACATAGCGTCTGTGAAAGAATCAACTGAAGTTGTAATTTAAAAGAAACAGTTTTCAATTTCCTAAGATTATTAGTCGAAATTACTAGAATGTATTCTGTTAGTAGATAAGTAATATCATAAACTTTGAATTATTAAAAAAAAAACTTTTTTTAAATATCATTTTTATTATTTCCTTAAAAGTTTAATCGTTAACACTTCTGTCCTTTTCAAATCAGTGATTTTTCTGAACAAGTATTTTAACCATTTTTTTGGATTTATATTTATTTTTTACAATGTATCTTAATTTACATAATAAACTAATAATAGTGACGAAAGAATAGTTAAAATAAAATTGGAAAAACTGGTATAACGTTCAAAAATACTTGTTCAGAGAAGCCACAAAATAACAATACATATACATATATTATTAAAAACTAAATTGGAGATGATCATTGATAATTAACTAATAAAATTGATTATAATTCTATTATTTTTACTACAAATCATAAAAATAATCATTTTCAGACTTTTTAATAACAATCTACTTTCGATAAATATATTTCACAGCGATTTATTCAGCTATAGTTATCAAGCTTATAAGTTCGATTTGTAAACATATTAAAGGCTAACGTTAAAAAACAAATTAAGTATATAGTAGTCTAAAGAATACTGGAATGGTTTTCGTCAGTAGAAAAAAAATTAATATTGCTTAACAATCTTAACATTTAAATCGAATTAAGAGAAAACATAACTAATTTTTAATGACTTCCTAAGTTCCCTGAAAAGAGGAAATAAATACTTCTATGATTAAAAAAAATCTAAGACGGGTAGTTAAGTATACGTCCTTTGATACTGTCTCTACAGAAACAATAACCGACAGTTTTGGAGTGATTATATTCTAAAAAATAACGTTTAAGAAGTCAATCAAGTCAACTGTTATTTAACCTTTACAGTGCACACAGAAAATAAGAATTTTTTCGTATCGTTTACACAAGCTCTCCAAGTCAACTATAGAGGTTAATCTTCTATATTCAAATACATACTAATCCCTGTCTACATAACAAATTTGAGCGTTACTTTATGGTATTCCACATTTGTAAATAAAACAAATATTTTACTTCACAAAATATCATTTTATTATCAAATTTGTGACAATTGTTTCGAATATTAGTTGTTCATTTTCAAAGTAAAAATTATATTAAGTACATGTCTTCTTATACTAACTTCTGAAGGGGCAAGAGTGATATATGATGGGGAACGTAGTAAGGATAAATCGGTCTGAAGTAGTAGTAGGATTTAAAATTATTACCGTAGATAGGAGTGAATAGGCACGAATTCAGACTTCACACCGTATTTTTTTATATTTATTTTATGAGTACCTAATCTTTAATATATTAAAAATTTACGTGAGGATGGTAAATTTCTCTCTATGGTAAATTAGGGTCAAAAGAGGCGATAAAAGGGTGAATGAGGATGACCCGTAGGGCCGACCAAAACTAAAATTGAAATATCCAAAAAAGAAATAATACTTCATGATTTTCTGTAGAAATAAACGTAAAATCTAAAGTAAAGTTTATAAAGTATAGAAATGTTATGCTGAATATGTTTATAAAAATATCGAATGCCTTGAGGACCTTGAAAGTGCTCTTTTCTATGTTCCAATACATCCTTCATCCGTCCCTAATCACCCCACAGTCCACTTATACTTGATATAACGTCCCTATTAACCTATATACGGTTCCTATTCACACCTTTTCCGTCCCTATTAACCTCCAACTTATCCCAAATGTCAAGTCCTCATTATTTCCTCTTAAAGAAATAAAAACAACTAAAAGTTTGCAGTCTTCTTTCCTCAGATATATTTCAAAATAACTAAAATTTCGCGAGTAGGCTAAAAATCAAACCACGCTCCCCAATTGATTTACAATTATTTTGTTTGAAAATAAACAACTAATGCTCGAAAAAATTGTCACAATATCAATGAATAACGTGGAATTTTGCAAAGTGAAATGTGTTTATTACATTCTAATAGCGACGCAAAGACTCTCACTCGCGCCTCTGGTGGTAAAATTAGAACTAGTATCAAGTAAAAATATACGTATACGTTTAATTGGTGTTGCAAAATCTAGTAATTCGCACGTAATTTTTATAATACATATTTCTTTTCACTATTAAACGTATACAAAAATTTTTACTTGATACATCTTCTAATTTAAAAAACCAGAGGCGCTTGCGTAATCCTTGCGTCGCCAATATAATTATTATTAAACAAATAAACTTTGGGGTTATTCCAACTGCAGGTAATATTTAGAAATAATCAAAAGGAAGCGATTTCCAGCAAAACAAATCAATCTACATATCAAAAAATAAAAACAATCAAAAAGTCAAAAATATTTGTCAATCTAACATGTTTCGGCCATTAGGCCATCTTCCAGAGGTTATGGCAAAAGTATTATTCTATATAAGAAAGTGAAGAAGTGCGGTATCTTCACTTTTTTGATATTCAGTTTGACTGAAAATCTTTTAACCATTATAATTCTTTTTTAGTTTTATAAAATAATACTTTTGCCGTAATCTCTGGAAGATGGCCTAATAGCCGAAACATGTTAGATTGACAAATATTTTTGACTTTTTGATTGTTTTTATTTTTTGACATGTATATCCTGCTGTTGTTCTTCGATCTACATTTTGATTTGTTTTGCAGGAAGTCGCTTTCTTTTGAATATTTCTAATTATTATTATTTTACTCTTGTAGATTGATAAGCAACTGCCCGAAAAAATTTTACAATTTAAACTAAAACAATTTACGCACTCGTAGTTAATCAACTTTGATCATTTAAATGTTCTAGTTGTAGATTACAGTCGCACGTCACCATAATTTGCGGTTCGCGTGGATGATCGTTGTAGAAATGCGTTTTAATATCGTGTAAGCCAGTAAAAAAGTTCTTGCACACGTGACATTGAAATAATTTACTTTCCGTATAGATTGCATTACAGGCGGCAATATGTTTATTTAAACTATCACTGGTGATAAACCATTCTTTGCACAGTTGACACTGAAACTCTTTCTCCACCTTCGGATGAGAGTTCGCTATATGTCGTCGCAATGAAATTTGAGACATAAATTGTTTTACACAGAAATCACATTGATACGTTTCTCTTGTGGAAACTTTCGTATCATTATTGATGGGTTTAGTTTGATTATTTCCACTAATTGTAACCAACTGAGCGTTATAAATTTGATTTTGAACGTTTTGTTCGAGTGTTACATTTTGCACGATCATATTTTTATAGTCGATCTGTTCGTCAAATGACGGTTCATCCTTAATTCGTATCTCGCCAACCGTTTGTTCGTCATTTTCTTGTTTAATTGGATGGACGATGTTTTGAACAAAATATATTTGAGGTATTGTTCGTATTTCCTGAGTTAAAATTTGGGGTACTTGTCCATTATTCGGATTCATGTCTTTTGAATTCATTATTAATAATACGAAAAAATTTGGCAGTTAATATTCTTTAATTGATTTGCTGATTTATGTTTCTTCTTTTTATAAAATTCTTAATGTAAAAACAAAACATAATGGTATGTTTATTCTCATATTTCAAATTTTTGCAGTTCTTTTGAACGGAATTATTGTTATTATAATTGTATTTAAATTTTAAAATTTAATATTTTTATTTTTAATTTATATTACAATTAAAATTTTAATATATAGATTACAAAAATTAATAAAATCTTGAAAACTAAACTTGAGACGTTTGGATTTGAATCACTTGTCAAATTCAACCTGTTTCGACCTGTTCAATATCAAGTGCGCCAAGTGACAGCTCAGTTGTATTATAAAGCCTCATTTGTGTCTTATTTACATGACCTTAGCTAAAGTCGTGACATGTCAGCCATTTTCCGTCCAAAACAGAAGGGAAGCTTCAAAATTAAGTATCACATGTTTGAGTAAATATTTTTGAGTACATAATTATCGTTAATAAGTTATAAATTAATGAACAATTAAAAATTCTTAATTTAATTTAATTATTCTTTCTAGGTTAAACTAAATGATTTTTGCATATATGTAATACTTCTATATGACTAATTCCTATAAGTGGCAGGGTCACGGTAAGAGTGAAACAGAATGAGGGACGTAGCCTATTGTGCGCAAGTGCGACGGTTCTGTCAAATTGCAGGTATTCCATGAATATCCACATATTCAATAATTTATCTTACATATGAGCATAAGCAGTGAAGAGAGACGGATATAGAACTTCAATCCTGTGTTAAATTTTTGGACAGTTTTAGAGCACCCCAAACCGCGATGTTGGCACCCCATCTACAGATGGCAGTGCTATGCAGGCAAGCAGTACGCACTGTTATGTCTTGATAATTGTACTTTTGAAACAAGAAATTTGTTTATAGAAGAAAAATGGAAATATACAAATTGAAATATACGTTCCCTACCTCTTCCTGTTAAACTGAACCTCCGCCTGACAACTTAAAAACGTCTGGACCTCGATCGTTCTGCCATCTAACAGAAACAAAATTGACTAAAATTTTCGTCCACATTGGCCCATAAGAATTAAACTTCTATTATACGTCTCTCTTCACTGGCATAAGGTACTATGTACGCTATGTACTTACTGCTGAAGTGAAGCAAACAGATCGTCGGTACTGTAGTGTTTTCGCCTATTTCTTTATACGATTAGCTATATAATGGATTTTTGTCAATATTTAATGTATTCTACGCAAACTTTGGACAGAAAATGCCGGAACCAATCAGCGTTCAGCACACATGTCACGACTCTATTTATTATGGGGACTCTATGGCTAATCATTAGTACTTGTTACAGGCAGAAAATTACGTGTGAACATTTATCAAAAAAGTACTAACCACTAGCAAAGCTACAAATACAAATGAATGAATATCAGTTCTGTTTACTAGACAAGATTCACGAAGAATTGTATAATTGATGAGGCAATTAATGCATTATGTCCAACATATCATAAAAAAAATCAGATATTGGGTAGTGATAATTTATATCGATCACATTTACATTTTACATTTAGGCTAAAAGCCCCTTTTATAGATGCTATAAAAATACGTAAAAAACAATTTATGGCATGTAATATGTAAAGGTACACAGTTAGAATTGTAATTGAACTTCAGTTTCATCTCAATAAAAATAAAAATCTCATGAAACGGACTTCTTCGCGCGAAAAAATCCAAACAAAATTTGATTTGTTCGCACGTTGCAATTATACGCACGGAAACGGACGAACGAGACGCTTTCAATGGACGAGGATGTATAGCTTCACAGCTCTTTGAATCATTCGTCCGTTTTCATGCATATTCGTTCGAATTAAATTTTGCACGTTTCTGCATCCAATGGACGATCAGCCGTACAACTTGATTCAGTTTGTGTGTTTAGTGGCAACTGGCAAGTGTGAGTAATAAATGCTCTTAATTAACACTAAGCTCGTGTAAACAATGCCTTAGACCGCTTATGTTTTTCGAAGGAATTTGGCTGAAAATTGATTTAATTTCTTAAATATGACGATATGAACAAAAAATTGTTGATGCTTACTTTTATTGCTTCTAGAATTTCTAATGAATTTAAATTATAAAATTCTGTGCATTATTTTGAGCATTAAAATAGCCGGTTTCTAATTTTGTGGAAGCTACTTTTATCCGATATATATAATTAGCAAAAACGATAACAGATGTCTCTTAACGTATCAAAATTCTCAAAATATAAATATTTACATTTTCAAAAAGCTGTCAAATTTAAATGCATTAACAGACAAAATATTGTGAATAGGTACTTATCAATAATTTATGTAAATAGAAATTTTTGTGACTCTTCGTATTTATAAAGTGCAGAATACAAGTGCATGATTTACATATCTGGAAAAAAAGAAATTTTTATATAATGTACATGTAGATGTATACTCGTAGTATGTGGGAAAATATTCTTAAGAAATTTATCTAATCTGAAATTATAAAGTTCAAGTTTTTTCAATACACAACTAAAATATTTTTACAAGCAGTTTTATTAAACTTACAATAAAAATAGCAACAATGATTCAAACAATCAGTTTATTTCTTTTATTATTTTGTTCTGTATTAAGTAACAATGTAGAAAATACAAAACCAGTTGTTTTGTGGCATGGAATGGGTGACAGTTGTTGTTACCCATTCAGTATGGGTCGTATAAAAAAAACTATCGAAAAAACAATTCCAGATGTTTATGTACACTCTCTTAAAATTGGTGATTCGATACCCGAAGATGTTGAAAATGGTTATTTTATGCCAGTTAGTAAACAGTTAGATATGGTTTGTGCTAAAATTAAAAGTGATCCAAAATTAAAAGATGGTTTCAATGCAATCGGATTTTCTCAGGGTGGTCAATTCCTGTAAGTTTTGTCTTTTTCGTACCAAAAATTTAAGAAAATAATTTATATTGTTTTTAGTCGAGCTCTCGCTCAGACATGTCCCGAACCTCAGATGTTTAACTTAATTTCCTTCGGTGGTCAACACCAAGGAATTTACGGTTTACCGAATTGCGCGTCATTGAAGCATGCCACCTGTAATTATATTCGAAAATTATTAAATTACGCTGCCTATAAAAGGTGGGTCAATATTTTGAAACGATAATGATTAAAATTTATCAGAAATGGAAATTTTTAGTTGGGTCCAACATTATCTTGTGCAAGCGTCTTATTGGCATGATCCATTGAATGAAGATGAGTATCGTAAGGGTAGTATATTTTTAGCTGATATCAATAATGAGAATGTGATCAATCAAAATTATATAAAAAATTTACAAAAGCTTAATAAGCTTGTATTGGTGAAATTTTTAAATGATACAATGGTTCAACCGATTGATACGGAGTGGTTCGGTTGGTATAAACCTGGACAGGACGTGGAAATATTACCATTGCAAGA
This sequence comes from Brachynemurus nebulosus, assembly GCA_035578155.1. Classification (NCBI taxonomy): domain Eukaryota; kingdom Metazoa; phylum Arthropoda; class Insecta; order Neuroptera; family Myrmeleontidae; genus Brachynemurus; species Brachynemurus nebulosus. The sequence goes on from JAPWDM010000002.1 coordinate 59,899,597, forward strand.
AACAGAATTATATAAACAGGTATTTGATTTATTGGATCTCTAAATTGTATCTTAAATTTATTTTTAACCCATTAGATCCCGCTTCTATTTCTACCGATCAGATTTTGATGAAATTTCATGCAATGAACTAGAATGGCATTATAAAGTAAATCACCAAAGATGAGCCTTGTATCCTTCCCAGGATAAGAGTAAAGGCTCGTATTATATTATATATAATATTGTGGGTCGTGGTGTATGTAAAAATTTTGGCGGGAAATATGAAATAAATTTAATGATCCTTTTTTTTTAAAAACTAATTTGTTATTCTTGACTTTTTGAAATTGACACTACGAAAATAAAAGTAGTTACGTTACCTAAACGTAAATGTATCTGTCACCCTTATATCATATTTTTATTGAGAATATATAATTTTCATTGTACTCGGGAAAATTTTCACACAAAATCTTTTCGGAATATTCCCATATTTTTTATTTATTTCCATTTACTTTGTCAAAATTTCTGAAAGAATTTACATATTTATTAAACTTCAAAGTCGCACTTTATTCCTTTTTTGTTTAACTAATTTTACAATTAATTATCTTTATTTCTCATTCACGAAGTTATTCACGAAATACTTATAACAAAATACGTGGAATAATCTCTACAAGATACTACTCTACGACTACATTACTGCTCACAGTATTTTTAAACATATCTGTCAATTCTCTGCTGATTATTTTCATCAATTATTTCATATTTAATGCCTTAAACATATATTTTACTAACACTCCGATACGGTTTTTCAAATTAAAATTTAATATAATTAAAATTCAATGCAAGAATTTGTCGCAAACTACATTGGACGTTACAGACCCTTTTTCAATTACTTACAAAAGTTCAACTGGAAGCCTGTTAATGGTAATTTTAATGCGGGAAGAGAAAGAAAAGTTCAAAGAGCGTTATCCAGTTGTTGTTTATATTTAAATGCCTTTAATTATGAAAGAAGCCCTTAAAATTGACTTTCCCACGGTATTACGTGTAATATTGTGGTCACTAATGGGTTAATGTATTCTTTTGATTATAGGATCGATTAGGATTGAAAGCAATGGATGAAAACAAGAAAATTGACTTTATTGCAATTGAAGGAGATCACTTACAGTTTTCTGATGAGTGGTTTATTGATAATATTATTAATAAATACTTGAAATAAACAAATATTTTTGTTGTATTTAGTTATTTGTAAGTTTTAAAGTTATGTATTGATTGATAAGATTAAAATTATATTGTTATATATCGTTATATTATTATTATAAATATTTTTTTAAATAAAGTACAATTACATTAATCAGTTTGTTTTAATCAAAAATATCAGTTTCGCTCCGTGAAACTCAGTTTACATTTTGACAATAAAATTTAAAATTTTTTCTTAAAATTATACAAGAAAATTCTTAGCAAAGTATTCTAATAACGTTATAAGTACGTTAGGTTCTAAAGGCTTAAATCTTGATTATAGAATTTTGGTGATTAGTGGTAAATTCACAGAAAATAGAGCTATAGAAATTCAAAATATGGATCATATTCACGAATTTAAATATTTTGGTGATAATTTTCAAAATTATTACGGAAATTCTACCATAAACATTGGGCCGATTCGTATCGGCGTAAGCCCAAGCCGCCTGCGCTCATTTTGAATCACTTTGTGCTTGAAAAGAATCACATTTGGCTTGCTTTTGATATGTTTGTATATTCCTGTCTCACTTTCCATGTTCTAGAGGAAAGGGTGAGGGTATGTATACGATGTATACCGAACGCTAATACTTGACCCTTCTCTCTAGAACATGGAAAGCGAGACAGGAATAGACAAACATTTCAAAAGCTAGCTAAATGCGTTTCAAAACAAGCACAAATTGGTTCAAAATGAGCGCAAGCGGCTTGGGATTACGCCGATACGAATCGGCCCATTGTGCATTGATTGAAAAAATCTATACATTTAAAAAAGGACGTTTTTTTCCTATCAAATCAATAGTATTTATTTTTTCTTATAGATGACACTATATACCATAGCTGTAGCTATATAAGGCAGATGGCGCTGTGTCACCGATGGTACCCCTGCTGCGATTTCTAAAAATAATTTCATCATTTTGATATGTAACAAAAATGAAAAGTTCGTACCCAAATCACTCTAATATAATCAATCATTCTAATTCAAATCACTTCCACAAAATTTGATTTGCGAAATTTTTTTTTTAAATGTTTTATTAGTCTCTTAAAAACGGTAAATAAAACAATAAAATTACGAAGTTGGGAGCGTATTATAGGTTTTCAAAGTCGTTCTTTCAATTTTGATTTCTTATTTTCAAAATTTGGCATGTAAAAGCTCCAGAAAAAAGGCTTTCCTCAAATCAATTAAATTTCTAAAAAAATATTCATGTTGGTGATAACAAAAACGAAAAACCCGTACTCAAATTATCCTAATTTAATCAATCCCCGTAATTCAAGTCACATCCAGAAAGCTTGGATTGTGAAAGAAAAAAATTTTAATTTGATGACGTCATTAAGTTCAATAAAATTTTTTAATGTCTTAAAAATCTAATTAAAATGAAAGGATAATAGAATTGGTAGTGAGTCATAGGTTTTCAAAGTCGTTCTTCGAAGCCACTAGTAAAGCGATTACTTCCCAACCATTTAAATTTTTAAAAAGAATTTTCTCTTTTTGGAAGCAAAAATGAAAATTTCGTACCTAAATTACTTTAATTAAACAAATCACCCTAATTAAAATCACTTCCATAAAGCCTGATTTGCGAAAAGAATTTTTTCTTTTCAAATTTAATGACGTCATCAAGTCTATTAAAATTTTCTAGTGTCTTAAAAATCGATGATAAAAATGACAGAATGATGCTATTAACAAATTAAAGACTTTACTTTGCAAACATACCACTCTTATTGTATTAAACTCTTATGACATGTTTCGATTCAGTATGACTATTATCAAACAAGTCTAACAGATTTATAGAATGATGAAATTAGAAGCAAATTATAGGTTTCCGTAGTTGTTTTTTTTTCATTTTCATCAAAATTGGGTACGGAGGACCACTAGACGAAAGGCTCTGTCGAATCAGATAGTTATATTCCAAAAATGAATTTCGTCATTTTGAAACTGTTTTTGAAAATTACCTTCAAACTTTATTTTATTTGGGATGATACACTGTATATTTTCCCAGAACACTTTGATGAAATGAATAAATAGACTGTAGAAAATTTGATGTATTTTACGAAATATAATATTAGTAACTAACATAATATCTATTTAAACCATACGTATACGTTAAAATCAGAGGCGGACCCATGAGGGTTGTGAATGGAGTTCATGACTACCCTCTTTAAAGCCCTTTTCAAGTCGGCAGATTTATCAATTTGTGTAGCAAAATTCAAAATATAGTAACAAACAGCTCACTTATTTATAACTAGCCGTACCTGTGACGTTGTTCACGCGAAACGTTGAGTAGTTTCTTTTTCCAATTTGTAGTTTCTTGCAACACAAAATGCATTAAATTGTCTCAAAATTGACAATTGTGTATTTATTGTATTTTTCGGTACACGCTTAGCAACATTTTGTTTGATTTAAAATTCAGAAAAATTTCCAAACTACAAAATTTATTTACAATTTTTGTTACTATAATTATGAAATTTTTTATGAAATATGTAAATTGGCGTAATGTGTGTAGATGCTCAAAATAGTTTTTCCATTTTCCCGTGGGAATAAGACATTTTCCCGGAATAAAAAGTATCCTAGATGTTGACCCAGGTAATAAGTTATCATCACACCAAATTTCATTAAAATCCGTCCAGTAGTTTTTACGTGATGCGTGAACAGACAGACAGACAGACAGAGACAGATTTACAGTTTTATTATATGTATAGATGAATTTTATTTTGGTAGTTTAACATAATATGTATGTATATTTCATAAAAAATATTGTATTTTTTTTTTTACTTTTGCCGTGAAAAAAAAAATTTTACAATGAAAGTAATGGTAAAACTTCGCATCAGTCATTTTATTGTAGGTGTAAACACGATAAAAATGAAGCAATAGTGTATTACTTAGGAAGGACCGTAAGTGTTATTTTTGTGGCCTCGAATTCTTAAGCATCTGTGACCATAAAAATAAAATTACGGGCCGAATATGAGTAAGTTATTTTTTCACCCGAAAAGATGAATAAAGAATAATAAAATTCAACCAGAATGCAATTTTAATAAAATAATAATGAATAGTAGGCATTTATAAAAAAATTAAATATTTTCATAGAAAAATCTATTTACTAATTGATGGTAAACAATTATTTACGTGCTTAGGAAGGTAAGTGTAATTTTATGACCTGTTATTTTTTGTAACTATGGTCACCAGAAAATAGAATGGTAAATGTTGTTTACATAACAAGTTATCTGCTATGTAAACGTCAGCTTACGATTCAAGAGTTTGAAAAAGTTTTTTTTGGTTTGGTCTGATTTCAATTTCAAAAATAAACACAAATTATTTATGCAAAAAAATACAGACCTCTTGGGTAATAATAAGTGACAAAATTTCATGCTCAGTTCAATGTGAGTATAATTATAAAAGTCGGTTCAGTAGTAAACTCAGTTCAAAGAATAATAATTGAGGTCTGTAGTACTAAAAGTTATATTCATCATCTTATTGTTTTTAATAAGAACAGAAATATTCATTTTGATAATAATTATATTTGCAGACTGTGAATCGAAAAATCACATGTGCGGAAGACAACTCACCATCTTTTGAAAAAGTCGAAATATTTGCATTTCTGTCAAATTGTTCAATAATTGAATAACTCATTAATTTGCTAAGTTGGGTAGCATAACTAGGTGGCTTCTTTGTAATCTGAAGACAGTGTCCGCCCCTGTATAAAATATATATAAAATATAAAAATATATAATTTTTTTTTTTTTGATAAATTGAAAGAAATAAATAAAATCATGTAAATAAAATGTAAATATATAATATGAGCAGCAATGCAGTAAGTAAGTTTATGGAAAGCAGAAGCTATTTAAATAAAAATATAGGCAACAAAAAAAAGTAGAAGAAAGAAAAGAATATAAAATGAAAACATTCAGTTTGCATTATGAATATCCTTTTATGTTATGGAGGCAGATATAGAAATAAAATCAAAAGATTTTCAATGGGAATGAAAAATACGCGCTTCAATTCTTTCAATGAAGTTTTTTCATTTATTAGTGTAATGTATTTTTGTTTATTTCATCACAGGGTAGGAGTAGGTAATATTAATTTAAAGTAATAATAATAAATAAATTAAATACCTACTATTATGTATTCGTGTTATTATGTGTACAGATTGTATTTAAAAGTATGTGTATTCCATATTTTTCAAAAATTTTAAATATTAGTACCATTAAAATGAATACAATGATCAGTGGTACAACTAGCCCTGAGTGAGTTTCAGTTCTTTTTGAAAAAATGCAATACGTAGGCTGTGTATTAAAAAAACTTTATAACACAAGTAAAAATTATAGTAACTAGATAGCTACTTTCGTTGCTTTTTTTCAACAAACATTAATTATACCATCCATACCTGAATACGATTTTACTTTCTCAATGTTCTTTTTCTATGAACAGCATTGATAAATCCGATAACAATTTCAATCTACAATCATTTTTTTTCAAAATGGTGTCATAGTAGGTGGGGGTGATTTGAAATATCTATTTCTTCCCCTGGGAGGGATCGAGGGCAAAATTTTGAAAAATTTTATAAAATGTAATCTGTTAGGTTCTGTAAACCTGTTTACCTATAAAATCAGAAAATAATTTTCATTTTTTATAATCTTTGAACGAAATGGTCTTTTTCGTTAAGTTCCACCATCTCTAGCCTTCAACAGGTTTAAAAAAATAAAAACCGGACGGGGAAGTTCTATAACTGCGGTGTCAGCTTTCTCTCTTATTACTAGTAAAATTTAAACTTGATTGTATTTTTATAGATTTTTTGAAACAATGAATTAGAATATTTTTTCTTCAAATAGTTTATTTTAGTGGTCCATACTTTGTTGTTATTTACCTACCTGTATTTAATATATTATGGTTTATTCTTTTCAGAACCAAATAAATGAGTTAATATGGACCACTAAAATATATATATATATATATATATATATATATATATATATATATATGTATATATATATATATATATATATATATATATATATATATATATATATAATGTAAAACTACATACATATTTCAATGAATATTTCAAAATATATATATATATATATATATATATATATATATATATATATATATATATATATATATATATATTATTCATATTATACTAATTTCCAATTTTGATTATATGTAAGTATAATAAGCTAAATATTCTACTGAATATGCTAATTAAGCATTCAGTGCACAAATTATGTGTAGGTAATGCAATAATGAGAAATATATACAAACTTATTTAAAAATAATCAAATAATTTTCACATGTTTTCTGTGTCGTTTTATTATGAGTTATATGGTCCTTTTTTATCGGTTGGCTCTTTTTAATTCACATAGACTGGAACTTTGTAAATAAAATTTTAATATTTGTTTTTCACTATTCACAAAATTGAACCCCCAAATTTTGACAGCCAGCCATCACTGCGGATGTAATTTAAGCAGATTGTATATTAATTGCATATCATAACTCCAATTTTTTATTTAATTTTTACCCAGTCAGTTTTTTTTCCACGTGTAAATTCTAATATTATTAAACCCACTACTGAGTTATTTAAACCTAAACAGCCAATGCATAAATCTATTTTTACGTAGGAGTTTATTGAACTCAGTTTCCTGTAATGAGTCAAAAAATTATCAAACGCGGTTGGTATATGTATATAACGGTTAAAGTATTCTTGTGGGAGTATTGGGAAATTAATTGTTTGAATGATAGCAAGTGAAATGATATTTAGTGTAGGGAAGTGTTTACTCTAAGGTGTGTGCTTATGCACGTGCTGGTGCTTAAAAAATTAGCTCACAAATACCATTCGTGCACAGTAACAGCATGTTGTTGATGGACTTAAAACTCTCAACTGACACCTATGATTTATGAATCGAGTTGAGCAAGTGCATCGTTTTTTTCCAAAAAGTGGTCAAATTTGTTGTAATTCTTATTACAAATTTTTCTGATGTAATTGGTTGGCTTTAAAATTACGTAATAATGTAAATAAGTATCTTTTAAAACGGTACACAAATTACACTTTTGACTCGTTATAAGCAACATCAAAAATTGAAATAGAATCATATGCTTTATTCTCTTTATGTATATCGTCGGGGACAGTGCAAATACGCGTAACTAGCATTGGATAATTCCGCGTATCTGACAAATGTAGCCAATTGAAAAATTCGCAGGCAGTGAACGCAGGAACCTGATTAGCAGCTACCTCTTTGATAGATACCTTTGTTCGATTAACGGAGAGTAAGAAATCGCCCAATAACAATACCACAGATCTACTGTCGTCAAGTGGCGACCCCGCGTATGTGGTCAGGTTTAATGTAGATACGCACTCTTTACCTATGATATATACGCGGATTTGCACTATCCCCGACGATATGGGAATTTTATTATCTAAAAAGAGTAAGTACATCTTTCTATATCTTTTTTTTTAATGTTGCTTACAACGAGTTAAAAGTGTATTTCGATTTTACAAAAGTTTTCAAACGAAAAAAAAAATACGTACCTAGTTGGTACAATTTACAGTACAGTAGTTGGTAAAATTTAGAGGAAACATTGGTGTAAGTATTGCTTGTACATCAACTCAGTTTTAAAAGGGGTCAAATAGTAAAGGGAACTATTGTTTATAACCTATTTTTCTTAGTTTTTATACTAAAATAATATAGACAAATATAGATTCTAACTAAGGCGGTCTTGCATCGAATGTCTTTAGTTTCCGGACAATCAATAGCACAAACTTTTAATCGCTCTTTTGTACAACATAACTAGGTATTATAAGATTGTGAGACTATACTAAAGAAGTTAGGAGAATGTGGTTTGTAAATTGCTAAAATAATAAATAAAAATACAATAAAATTTGCATTGATTTAATTTTTATTTTAGTTTTTTTTTTCTTTTTTATTTTGTTTGTAATTTTAACTTATACAACCCTGTTTAATATAATTTAAAGAAAAACCAAATGAGTTACGTATTAATCTCAAGTTCGTATACAATAATATTTTTTCTACGTTTAGTTATGTATACAATATACAGAATTGGGTACCTAAATAATTTAATTTAGTGTATCATATATTTATTTATTAAATAGCATTCAATTTAGGCCTGTTTAAGCGTATAAAAAAAGATCAACATTTTACATACGTATCTTGAACCAAATCATTTTATTAAGTTCAATACAACAGTCAATTTGTTTTGCAAACGAAAGATTAATTTAATAAAAGCTAAGAAGTCCTCTTAAGATGTTTGACGCGCAAGAGATTACGTAACTATTAAATTGCAAAAAGGGCTCTCATTTATTGTCAAAAATTAATATTGATTAATTATGAAATTACTTTTTTTTTTTAAATTTTTTATTTCCTTTATTATTTCTCAATTTTTTTCCTTTAAAATTTGAAATAACGTTAAAATTTTTAAACAAAATATTGTAGTACTTTGCTCCGATCGCCAAAAGATTCTAAAGATGAATACAGAATTTATTTTAGTAGAAAGGTCAACGAAGTAATCGAGAGTACTTAAGCACTGGCACATGCAGACTGGCAGCCGGCAGGTCGAATGTGCAAATCCCACTGACGGCTATGCTCGTGACGGTTTTCTACAGTTTCCCTTCACAGTTTCAGTTAAATGTCAGCATAGTTCCTTAAGAAGACGGCTGTGGGCGCATATTTACTGAATCCTAGCCCCCATATCATTTCCCTTATCCTCCACTCACATCATAATGAAATAAAATTGTAATATGTAATTAAATAAATAAAGTTAGACAAATAATGAAGTGGGTGTATACCATTAAATCTAGTAGAAAGGATTATTACTAATGAATTAAAGCGCGAAACTTTATGGGACCATTTTTTATTTAATATTAAAAATATGGTTGTAGCGCTGGTAATGCTATTATTCAAAATGTACACTTAAATTCTGATCTTAGTAACTTAACTATTTTATCTTTATTTACACATTTAAACTTGATCTATCATTTAAATTTAACCGTATCAATATCAGATTCAACAACAATATTTCAGGAAAATTCTGTTGTCTTTGTATTTTGCATTATTAAAACAAAAATAGTGAACTTCAGTTGAAAAAAATTACTTTTTCTCGAAAACTCACTTACATAGGATAATGGTTCGAAAATGTATACTATGTGATTTCCACCGCCTTTTACTATAGTATAAAAAACATCGAAAAACTTTTAAAATTTGACTAATTTTTGTAAAAAGCTCACTTTTTTGAGATTCTTGGACATTGGACGTGTCTGGCTGAAGAATTCATCTAAGGGTTTGCAATTTCCAACGTTTTCATCAAATTTCCTAGAAATAGGATGGTTTGTTCGAGAGTTATATAATATATAAATTTTAGTGATTGTCATTTTCGGTTTCTAAGGACCTTAAAAAAATTTCTACCACAGTCTCGGATTCAAGTTTCACCATGACAGTGGCTGTAATACCTGAATTTTCCATTCGGGAATTTACTAGTAAGTTAGTTATATTATAGCAAAGAAATCAATCTTTGCAGTTTCTCGCACTCGTTGGCTAATTAATTTGTCGCATGCAAACACTGTTTGGTGGTAGCGCTGGGGATATACTTATTATAGCATCAACTCAACGCATGGCTTCAACAGCTCATAATCAAATAATAATAATTATCTTTATTCATATTTGTATATTTTATTCTATTGATACTGATAAATGCTCTTTTGATTTCTGATTATGATTACATACATATTATTTATGTAACGATTCATACATATTATGTACATATCCACCTATCTATGTATCTACTCGTACATATATAACGTATAAACAGAAAAAAAAGATACAACATTATGGTTTGAGTCTCACACCCAAAGCTCAAATCTCCATCCACAATTCAACATTTTAATGTTTGAATAATGATTGATTGATGGAATTTTAATAAATGTTTTGTTACGTCTCCATATACACTCTCTCATCTCGTACATTTTTTTTATTTTTTTTTATTTTTTTTATTATTTTCGCGTACACCGTGATGGGGGTGGCGGTGGTGGCGGCGCGCAGGGTGTGTATTGTATTTATACAACATCATATATTTATTATTATTTATCGGTCGGTAAGTTAGTTGTTTTCGTTATTGTGTTTTGTTTAGAGGCAATGTTACACACATTTACACATTTTGAAAAATATAAATATATACATATATGAGCGTGTTTGTTTGTATGTGTTGTATATAGAATATATTGCTAGAATGGTGGACTATTTATATTACTATAACCAATCAGCATTGTGAAGCGGTGAACAATGGACAATGATGCCGTAAATGGAGAAAATTAAAACCGCTACAGCTAAAAATATATATATTATTGTTTAATACACGAGTTTGTGGTACATCAACCCTATGTGTTGTTATATTATCAGTTATTACAGGGCCGTTTTTTTTTAACTTTATTTAATTAATGATTTTTATTTTATTTTTCTGAAAGTTTTGAATTTAGTGAATTTTCGTAAGGAATTTTTATCCTTTTATTATTATAATGAGTAACCGGATATGGTGAGATTTGAGCCTGGTAAAAGATAGGTCTCAGGACCGTCTATCTAGTTCAGTACATAAAAATGAATGTTCCTTTATTTGTTCGGTTTGTGTTTTATGCCATTCATCTGATTACGATGAAACTTTAATGAGTTATTGTACGCACACTGGCAAAGGTTTCTAAATTAGTACAACCATTTTACAATAGGTGGTACACGAGTCGTTTCAATAAATGTGTGTCTTCTATTTAGCTTATTACGATTAACCCTAGAATTATACGTTGGTCTACGAGAAACGTTAATCATACATCGACGTCGTTTTGACGGATGGACTTTTTACGGAGAGTTTTAGAGTTTATTTGCAAAAAACATTTTTTTCACATAACAATACTACAAAAGCGAACAAAATATTTAAAAAAATTGGATTTGGATTTTTTTTATTAATGTAAATATTTATTAATTTTTTTAATCTTTTTATCAAAGCATATTTTCATTATAAAAATTAAAAAATAGATAAATACATCAATTGTATCATAAAACATGTGTTTCAAATAATTAATTTATGAACTATTATGAGTCAGTGGACATGTGTGACTTTACAGAATGTGAAATTTCTCAGTCATAAATATTCCTACAGATATGTAGTTATTTCACCATTAGACACATTTGTAAATTTTCTAAAATTTGTTAGTAATTTTTCGAATAAGATCTCAAAAAATAATAAAAATTAAAATATTTTCCACAAAATAAATTGTTAATCTTTTATTAAGTCACTTGAAACGCATTATTTAGTTTTCGATTCAATATATTAAAACTTCAGTATTAATTATGTCGTCTCTATAAGTCAAAAAGCTGTAATCATCTTTCACATTATCATAATCATTGAATAAATTAATTACAACATGCATATCTTTAATAAATTACATTACATTTTACATTACATTACATTACAATAATCTCTACATTTCTATAAAATCAGAAAATTGACAGTCACTGCACACGCGCAAACTTAAAATAAATTAACGTTGGGTGCACGAACTCATTGTTTTTCTTATTATTATGAAAACAAAAAGCTTTTAATTTTAATGTTTTGTAATTGTTTGACAGTTTGAACCGTCAAATAATATTCGGGTTGATTTGACATTAACCAGACCGGACGAAGAGGACAAACCGAGGTTGTAGCTCCGGGGTCATAGTCTCGGGCTTGAAAAAGGCGCCCATAGTTGTCGGTAGAGGGTTCGGGGAAAACTTAAAAAGAGCTTTTTTTTGCTCGTCACTTATTCTTTGAGAGAAAATTTCTTTCCACGGCCCTAATTCTATCTTCACTCTATCTTCAAGTTGGACTTGTTTCATATAGATCGCATTAATAATGCACAAAATGTAGATGTAATGGCGATAGATGTAATTTAAGTTCAAAATCAATTTAAAAACTGTATTAAAATTTGGTACAAGTATGAGGAAGCTGTATGCCACCCCGCGTTGGCAGTGTATTTTTAATTTGTATCAAATTTGATGAGCTCATTAAAATATCTTTTTATTTACAATGTTTTTCATAGAAATATTCTTGTTTAATCACAAAAGACCAACTCCTTTATAGCAAATTTTTTGATCTCATATAGGTATCTGCGGTATTGACTTTGTGCGATAATTACGTTAAAATATTTAATAATATTTTCATTCAAAAAATATTTAATTAGTAATATTATTAATAAAGAGACAGACTTTTGTTTGTAAGAGAAAAGGTTTCGTTCCAAGCTCAACACAAACAAGGTAGCCTCGTTCTTTGAAAGAACATTTTTGTTTTAAGTTCCCGCACGTCCCGTACGTAGTGAGATAATGAATTATAAAAAAAACATAAAGGTAAGTGAAAAAAAAACACCAAAGTGAAAAGAAAGGAAAAAATATTATTTAATACATTCCTGTTGACGCGCACATGGCTGAATGGAGATTAATTTGTATTGTTCGCGAGAAATGATTAAAATCTTCGTGTAGTATATCCATCCACAGATCCAAGCGCAAGGCATAACAACAATAATAATATGCGAGCGAAATGCGATGAACGAATGAAAATATGCAATAGCAACTAGCACCACCAGTTTATGTACTCAATGATGATAACTCAACTATGTGTGCTAACCATTGCCATATTTGTGTATACTATATTATTATTATATATACAACAATATTAGTACTAGTTATTATGTGTGGATAATTCTGCAGACGTAGAAATTTTCTGTCGGTCCACTGTAAGGCTCATTTCAGACCAAGCCAGTCAAGTCATTTCAAGTCCAGTCAAGTCCAGATGCGTCAAGTCAAGCCAATAAAGTACTTTCAGATAGACCAAGTCAAGTCAAATCAGCTAGTTTAAATTAAGTTATTACTTGATATTTGAAAATGGATGTTGGATTAAATGCAATAATAATAATGCAGACGTTAAGATCATAAACTTCTGGAAAATTTCTAACAAGTAATATTAATTGTTCTAAGTCGTTGCTTAACAATGGTTTAAGGATTTAACGTTTGAATAACGTATTATTTGAAAAAATAGTAATACTACATATCCATACATAATATACTATACCAGGGATATCAATCATAGAAATATGCTCTGTGATTTGATTAGACACAACACATACCACAAGACAAATATAATATGTATGTACCTCTTAATACGCATGTATAAAATGGACAGATGACTTACGTTGACTGATAAAAAAATTCAACTTGTTGAGTCGTTGACTAGACTGACGGTGACTTGACTTGACTTGACTGGACGCGACTGATTATATTTGAAAGCAAAAATACAGTTTATGTTGCAATTGCATTGAATCGGTGTATGTTGAATCAAGATACGTTAGACTTGACGTGACTTGACTGGACGCGACTGGCTTGGTCTGAAATGAGCCTAAAAATAGAAATTTCTCTCATATGGCAGTTTAGGCAAACACAGTGATATATACAGTATACATGGAATAATACTGCTAACAGGACCGTCAGCTTTATTTTTCGGGAAAATTTTAAAATTTCAACAAAAGACAAACGTACTACCCCTTCGTGTGAAATGCTCCGGAGTCTCCGGAGGTAAATCCGGCCCTGACTGCTAGTAAGAAGAAAATGTCTAGGACCACAAAGTGAGTTAATCCGGTCCTGACTGCTGGAGTTTAATGACAGTATTCAGTTATTCACTCATTTTTTATTAGTAACGTCAGAGAGTTCAGTGACACAAAATATTATTGTTAAGCCCTATTTCCACAAGCACAATCTGCGGTCATAATCCTTCCTCCTTGACCTTAACGCTGATAAATTTATTGTGATTTTTAGAGTTCCGTATCTTAAAAGAAAAAATGGAACTCTTATAAGATCACTCTCATGTCCATATGTTCGTTTCTCGTAGAGATTTTTCTCGAGAACTATGATTCTTCCCAGTTTGAGAAATGGGTCCATCCTTGTGCTCCAGAACCCTTTAGAAAACGACTTCTGTTGAATCAGACACATTTCTAAAAGGTATTTCATCATTTTGATAGCAAAAATGAAATACTTACACCCAAATTACCCAAATTCAATCAATTACTCAAATATAAATCATTTCCAGCTTGATTGAAAAGAATTTTTTTTTAACCTGATAACGTCATCAAGTTTATTAAAAATTTTCATGGTGATCCGTAATGTTAATGGTTAAATTCTACCAGAAAAAAAGACTTCTGTCCAATTATTCACATTTCTAAAAGAAATTTGATCATTTTTGCCATTAACCTTGATTTAACTTTTAACATTTTCATATATATTTTTCATTCATTTTTACGCCAGACAAAGAAATTTTTAAGCGAACAATAATACAAATTCAATAACAACCAAGTAAACCTTATGCAGCGTTAAAAACTTTACATGCACAAAATTCTTATTTTTGTAGAATCATCCATATACGTTATATGTTATGTATGTAAGTGTACATGATTATGAAGGGAAGTTTGTTTTACATAACAGAAATATTATGATATCATTTGTGCGGGTGGCGAAGGCTACGGGGAATGGGCAATAACTGGAAGCCGCAATATTTGGTGTTGTAATTGTGAACAGCATTATCAACCAACAACGTAAGCATATGCATATACATACAAAGTGCTTCTTTTACTTCACTTAAACTCTATTTTACTTTTTATCTGATTATTAAAAACAATAACTTAAATGTTTACTAATAAGACAATTTGATTTTCTATGGTAGAGATTCACACCAATGGGAGAGACGGAAGTAAATTTTCTTTTGTTTATATGTTTCAATAAACTCATGTGTGAACTTGAAATAGCGGTAGATAGTTCAATACATAGCTTAATATAAAAATACCAAGTGTTACACTATTTACAGTCGTTACTAATGGATTAATAGTATTTAAATGCAGAGGAAAGATTAATTGAGAATTGATTTTTCTCTATTTGTACATTGTTATTCCAAAAAAGTTTTTGTTAGGACAGTATTCTAGTCTAGAAATTCAAGAAAATCGGTTTTGTTCATATTTTCAAAGTTTAGACCTTTAAGAATAAGCCTCTAAAAGTCTAAACGTAAATTCGAATTATTTTCGGAGTTATGGTGATTTTTCCCCTGTGTACTGTATATGGCCGCTATTACACTGTCATAGATATATGTCAAAGTTTTATTTAATCAAAGGAATATTATAGTGTAATAAATAAGTCAACTTTTATAATATAAATTTCTGTAACCATAGTTAAAGATACTTCTTAATATTTGATCATGGATTTGATCAAAGATCTTTGACATATATCTATGACAATGTAATAGCGGCTTATCTTTTCAGTGTTAGATTTAAATTTTTAATATAAATTACTCGAAACTACTTTTTTCGATACGGTTGACATGATATCTCAAGTTTTAATGCACCGATTTACTTGAAATTTAGTCCAGACCTTCTTAATACTATCAAAATTGGCCCGAAGTAGGGGTTTTTGGAAGTTTTTTTTTACTATTTTTAAAAAATTTTCAAAGTTGACAAAAGGAGGCGAAAATAGTATGTTATACACCAAGGAACTAAAGTGTGAGTTTTAATCCCGAGTGTGAAGTTTTTCGCTAGAGGGCCTGTAAAGGCCCGAGGGCAACAAATCACACGAGGGATGAAAAAGACACACTTTAGTCCTGTGGTGTATATACTTTTTTGCAATTTCGAATAATTTAAAATTATAAAAATCAAAAAAAAAATTAAATGTCATTCAAATTGTATGTAATAATATTCAATTAAGTATACTTTGAATAAATCAGTTGAATTGTACAATACAATATAACTATTTGTCTTTATCTACAAGTTTGAATTTGTTTATTATTTTCAATTACCTAGCAACGTTATTTAATTTAAGTTAAATTTATGTAAATTGTGTTTGCTGATTGGTTTAAAAGCGGGAGTAAAATAATTTTTTAGTCCCTTAGGACTAAAAGCGAATTTTTTAGTCCCTTGAGACTAAAAGTGGCATTTTACTCCCTATTATGACGGACTAAATCATGTCTTTTAGTCCCGGAATTAAAAAAAATGATTTTTTTTAAATGGACGACATTTTGTGAAAAAAATTATTTTTTCAAATCGGCTTCGTCCGGCTGATTCTACATTCTTGTTTATTAAAAATTAACTAAAATTTTATGTTTCAGATCACCAGGAAGGTGTCACCAGGAATCACGTCAATCAGGAGACCCCTTTTTTTTGAATCCCCACTTTGCCGGCCTGTACCGATTTCAATTTTGAATTTTTTTAAAATTTTTATACAATTTTATACCTTTCAAATATCAATAAGAAACTGGTAAATAATGGATACTAAAAATGTTTACTGTTTACTTCTTTATTACGCCCGTAAAATCACCTCAAAATCGAGCCTCTAGACTAGAATACCCCCTTAATCTTCTAAATTTTCAAGTTTTTTTTTTTTCTTTTTTTTTTTTTTTTTTACCAAATCTTTACAAAATAAAAAATAAGACTCCAAGAGAGCTATTCTTGAAATGTGTTATGCTGTGTTATGAAATGTCATTACTAGTTTGGAAACAAACACAAAAAATGTATTTCTAATAGTAATGTTTTAATTTCCGTCCATTTTGAAGAATTAAGAAGAAAAACAGAAATGAAAACATTAGTACCATGAATAATAAACATTCATTTATTAATAATAAATTTCCTCGACAGAGCACTATCGCTATAATTCTACATACTTACATAGCACATCATAACATAGCACATCATAGAATAGCCCCCCTGTTATTTTCAATTCATCACTCAAATTAAATAAGTATTTACCTACATTTAGTTTCACTCGCCTAAGATTTTTTATAATTAGAATTGCAGTATTATTCATATCAAATTTTGTGATTCAGTTTGCAGTTTTATAATTTATCGTATACAGTCAGCTCTTTGTTATAATTATTGAATTTTTGCTTACTGCGTAAGACAAGCACATTTAGAATCGTTGATTTTCACAGTACAAATGTCATAGTTAAAACTAATAAAAAGGGCTTTTTTATTTTGCAAATTTTTTACCTCTTTTAGTTTTATTTTTGCCTCAAATAATTACCTACGAAATTATTATGTAACTCGAATTAAATGTGACACGAATAATTTAGTTTTTGTATTGTATGATATCTGACGAACTTTTTATTTTCCAACATTTTGTATATGATACATTATAAAGTTACATTCTGTTTAGATACAGACGTTTTATAAACTAAACATTTCTAGAGCATTAATGAAGTTCTCAGTTATAATGTTATTCATCTGTATTAATAGTAGATTGCTTGACTAAATCTTAAATTAGTTGGAGTAAATAAATGTTTCCATATAATGTTTTCGTTATTTGCGTAAATATTCTAGCTACAACAACAATTCCATTGCAATTATTACTTACAGTTTAAAAATGTAGTTAGATATTATATTTGTTACAGATGAAAAAGTTTCATTTAATTTTTTTTTTAAAACGAATTTTTTTCTTATTCTTACAATTATATAACAGACTTTTAATAAAACTAACTGTTGAAAATTTCATAGGAAATTTTCAAAAAAAATTTTTTTTCTAAAATTTTTCAAGAAAATTTTTGAAAAATTCTTAAAAAATTTTTTTTGAAAATTTTTTAAAAAATTTTCTTTTTTTTATATATTTAAACACTGTTGTTGATAAAAATGTGAAAAAAGCTGAGAAAAATTTTTTTTACATTTTGTTCAAGATTATAAAAGTTTAAAAGCAAAAAAATGATCCTTTAATTTTTTTTAAAATTCAATCGAATGAAACAAAAAAACCGCTGGATAGATCAAACCGAAACTCGGTGGGGTTTTTGTGGGCGTATTGAACTGTAAAAGGCACACTTAACGTTAATGATTTTCTCGAAATTTTTAATTCAGCGCTTAATTTTCCAAAAAGCCACAAAAAGCTCTTTTTTTCTTGATTTTTCAAATTCATGTAGAGTATTCAAAAAAACTTTTTTCTGAAAAAACAATAGCTAATACTTGTAGAGAATTTATTCGTGTTTTTAAAACACACCTTCAATTTTCTGTGTGATCATTGGTTGCTGAGATATCGATGGTCAAAGACGAAATGATCCTTTTCCATTCAAAGTCCGATATCTCAGTGAGAAGTGGTCGTGCAAAGGTCTAAAAAAAAGCAAATTAAAGCTGAATGAACAAGTTATCCGCTCCATATGGTGGTTAAGTCGGACAATTTTTTTCCAAGTCCGTGGACGAAAAAAAGGAACCGAAAAAATTTCGGAAATTTTTTTCAGTGTATTTGTTAGGATTGAGCGATACACGTTGTTTTGAAAATTTTTTTATCGCAAGATCTGAAAACTAGAAACTTCCAGCTTTAAATTGTTTTGCTTACGACTCCGATACGACCATTTTTCACGAAGATACAGCCATTCGAAAAATCGCTAAAAATTTGGAAATTTTTTTTTTTTTTGATCCTTTAATTTTTCCGCTGTGTATAAAATAAAAACTTAACGAAAATTTCGTAAAATATTTTGAATCATGGCAGCACTATGACTGACGTTAAAAAATGTTATACACAGCGCTTCCACTTTTTTGGGGTTGCATTACATAATACTGTTATAATTGAATAGAAAAATGTCGAACGTCTTATAACGTGCCCAGCTCACCCACTACTCCTATAATAATGATGTTATGAGTGTGATCACATATTAAGTGTGATACTATGCAGGTATGAACCTTAAACACTTAATTAAAGTTTTCAACTATTTTATTAAACGAATGATTGTAAAATACTCTAGAAAAGTAACTAGTTTTTTTCACAGCGCTCTCGTTGTTGGGTTTTACATATTGGAAAAAAAATATTTAGCGTACAGTGGTTCTAAAATAATCGGAAAAATTTATTTTTTTTCGATTTTTTCAAAAGATTTCCATTATGTTAAAGGAAAAATTAATCGACAGTCTATTTTTTCAAAATGCCGTTCACAGTCAAAAAATTTCCCGTTTAAAATATTATCTTCAATTTAATTATAATTATGTCAGAAAATTTGTTTTTCAGCGAAAACCATAAATTAAATACAGTATAAGCTTTTTCATTAAATCTCTACAAATATCATATTTAATTAATAAATATAAACTTATCTTAAGGTACCATCACGGTGTGATTGACCGAAAAATAGTCAATTTTCGCGATTTTTTTTCGGATGGATAGGATGGGGGAATGGGAATGAATTTTTTTTACGATTAATAGCACTATTTAGCATTACAAAAATATTTTTTTTTTCATTTTTATTTATTTTTTATAATTATTATAATTTTTTGAAAAAAGTGTTTTTAAAAAGGGCGGAAATCGGTACACACGATTGCAGCCGCAGTTTTCATCCGAAAAAAAGGGAGCTTTTTTTGAAATTTAAAAAAATGGCGGCGGTTTGAATAAAATGTACAAAGTTTTTTATAGTTTTTCGTGTGGAAAAATAGGAAGATTTCAAAAAAAAAAAAACTCCCATAGGTACATAGCGGCTTACCTACAGATTGATAATCTATTTGATTTTTTTTTTGAATGAAAACTACGGCCGCAATCGTGTGTACCGATTTCCGCCCTTTTTAAAGACACTTTTTTCAAAAAATTATAATAATTATAAGAAATAAATAAAAATGAATAAAAAAAATTTTTGTATTTTTAAACAGTGGTATTAATCATAAAAAAATTCATTACCATTTCCCCATCCTATCCATCCGAAAAAAAATCGCGAAAATTGACTGTTTTTCGGTCTATCACACTGTGATAGTACCTTAAAATAAAATAGAAAAATTCACATTTATAAATTTAAAAAAAAATTATTTATTAAAAAATATATTTTCTAAAAAATAATCATTTTTTGTTCACTTTATTTTAAAATTATTATTCTCTAATTCTTTTGATGTTACATCGTCTTTTTTTGTCATTGAAAAAAGAGCAATGAAATAAATTACAAGTAAAAATGTATAAGTATCTACCGACAGTTTTCCCGAAAAAAGAGTTGTTTGATAATTTTCCGTTTCTTTTTGATATTTTGTTTAATTAATAAGATAAAAAGATGTCGTTGGTAATTCTAATTAAAGGATAATAATGGCGGAATGGAAAGATGAAGAAGGCATATACTCCTTATATTGCTCAGTTCCTCATACACTCCTTGTAAAACAGAAGATGTGTTTAATGAACGAATACTTTGGTGAAGAGACGTGTATAATAAAAGTAACAAGTTTATTCTTTAATTGAAAATAGACTTTAATTTATATGGGTTTATTTATTGAAATATATCAGTTCGAGTTTGGTGTTTATTATGTTTCAAGTTAGAGTTAAAATCAAGTTATATCAGTGGCGAATTGTAACCTTTCGTAATAAGAATGCAATTTTATACTAAGTTTTCAATTTTTACAACTGAAGACATGAGTGGATGAAGGTATTATATATTTTCAAAATGGTTATTTTCGATACATATGCGTAAAGAGAGGTATTCTAGTAGGCTTAAATTCGGGCACGAGTCTAAGGGACTGACGTATACACAACGAGATCGAGTGCGCAAGCGCACGAGATCTCGTTGTGTATTACGTCAGTCCCTTTAGCGAGTGCCCCAATTTAAGCCTACCGGATACCTCTCTTTACGCATACGTATCGAACATAATTTTTTATAACGACGGCTTCTAAAGTTTAATAGAGAGAAAAAAATTAATTATTTTTAAGCAATTTTTATTAATTTGTAGAACGTTGTTGTTTTTTTTATTAATTTGTTGATCGTTTCCATGTTAATTTGAATATGATTATCACTGATAAATGAATATCATTATTTTCTCGCATAGTTTTAGCTACTTTCACGCACACTTGTACTTTCGCGCACAGTTACTGTCATTTGTTTTACAATGATATAAAAAACTGCTCTTTACGCCCACTACACAACGCTCGAATATTGAACTTTAGAAGCAGGTGTTATAAAAAGTAATTTTTTTGCCAAATTTTGAAATATTTTATGCTAAAGTATCATATATTAAAATATGGTTCCATTAGATTCAAGAGTTTTATAGAAATTCAATACCAAACATGTGCTATTGCATGGGAAGTATATGTAAATAAAAACTTTAAAACGCTTTTACTGTAAAATTATAAAAAAAACGTTACACAACACCTTCATCCACTCATGTCTTCAATTCTGGACCTATATATACCTACTTATGGGTAAACGTGTTTCCTTCTTAAGTTTCTGTTTTTATAAAATGCTCTTAACTGAAATTATTTAGGAAAAACTACTGTTTTAATTTTACTCCTCTGCGCCACCACCGTAAGAATTCGATGTTTTTTTATTGATAAAAAACAATTTCAATGCCTGAAAAACTGGAAGCAACTTATAGGTTTCCGAAGTCGTTCTTTACGTTCTCTACATTTTTATCAAAACCGGGCTTGTAGGCTCGTTGGAAAGAAGGCTTCTGTTGAATAAGTCATATTTCTAAAGCGAATTTCGTCATTAACATTTTGGAAATTTGAGACCGAAGTTAGCATAATTCAATCAACCGTCCCAAAATCACTTCCATTAAGCTTTATTTCAAAAAAAAGATTTTTCAACTTAATGAGGTCATCAAGTTTATTAAAATTTGTCAGTGCTTTAAATTAGTACATTTTATGATAAAATGATAAAATTAGAAGCAAATTATAGGTATGCGACATCGTTCCTTTCATTTTTACCCAAATTGCATGTAAGTGCACTAGAACAAAGACTTCTATCGAATCAGAGACGTTTCTGAAAGGAACTTTGTAATTTTGACAGTAAAAATGAAAAATTCACCCAGTTATCCTAATTCAAGCAATCATTCGAATACAAATCGTGTCCAATAAGTTTGATTTGAAAAAAAAAGAAATTTTTCACCTAATGACGTTGACGTTGGAATTTTTTTTGCATGTTTCGATAGTCTATAATTTTAAAAATAACATACTAAAATTTAAGGTGCATATCTCAAATAGTTTTTAAGTTACAGCCCTCTAAACAGCGGATTCATTCATTGGTAACTTTGAAGTATTGAAAAATGTATGAAAGTTGATAGTTCGGAAGTTTCTGGACGTGACTGCTAGTCACATGTTTTGGAGCAGCTAGACTATGGCACATTTAAACGACTCATCTAGTTTTACTATGACCGTTATAGTGAGTACACCGTAAATAATTTTAGTAAAAATTCTCAGTGATTAAAACTAAAAGGTAAGGTAAAGAAAAACTACATTTTTCAAATTTTCTGCAGTTATAACTTGAAAACAAATCATTCGATCGATTTGATTCTTATTACAGCTTCTTTTATATATGTTTCTTCGTGCTATGAACCTCCAGTTTTCCGATCGAATAAAAAATGTAATTTTTGCAGGCCAAAAATCATCAAATTTTCGCGCAAAATTTGAAATTTTTTTTATAAACTTCGTCATTTTGTTAAATTTCAACTTTTTTTTCGATTTGAGGTTCATGGCACGGTCAATACCTTCTAGTTTAATAGGCGTTTTGGTTTTTTTGATTTCAGGCACTGTGAAGGTCACTATCACTGCAGCAGTGGGGGGACTTTTTTTTGGAGCCTTGGGAGATCGCGAATAATTCACTGAATTTCCAATTTTTTGGTTCAAAAATTTTATCATGGATTTACTATATATCAGCGAATATATCCTTAAAATATTAAAACATTCCATACAGTAGTTTTCTTTAAAAAAATTCCGAAAAGTCACCTTTTTTTCAGGCGGTCACACTAGTTGTCCCCCTTAAATATACCTAATTAAAAGTAAATCCAGAAATGTTTTCATGAAAATCGTTTTAAAATTCGGAGGTAATGAATTGATATCTCGCTGGTAACATCATTCAAATAGATATTAATTAAAACAAAAAAGTAAGTATGGTTATTAAAATGAATGTCACTGTCAACTCTTGACGTTCATTAAAATGAGCAATTCTTGGTCAAGGTGATATTGTGTAAAGGACAGTTTTTGCATTTAGTCCAACAATCGGGGGATTTTTAGTAGGCTCGACCTTCCAAAAGATCACGGAAATCTTATATTTGGTATGCTTCTAAATTGGACGCTTTAATTAATATTCTGAATTAACTTTTTTGCGATTATTTCGTTTCTGGTGTGAATTATGCAAAAAATCCGTTATTATATAAATGAAAAATTAAGAAATTTCCTATAATTTTTGTCTAAATTTTTTCTCTCAGAAGTTATTTATTTGGGAGAAAAAAGGTTCGTACCATTTTTCCAATATGGCGTCACGTTAGGCAACGTTCCAACTCAGAATATTAATTAAAACTGCCGATTAAAATCTATCCGTAACCTTTGGCAAGGTCAAATCTATATAGTTACTGGTCTAATTGCTTATTGTATTGGAGAAATACAAAAAAGAACGAAAAGGGTCGGTTTTTAGAAAAATTTACTTTTAATCACGACATCACGTAACGTTAAATTTTGATTCGACGAACAATATAATTTGATTTCATTAAAGTCAGTGGTTGACTGGTAGGTACTGTTTTATACGATGAAAGCTTTGAGAATTAGTTAAAACATTCGATTTGATGTTTAGTTGTTGCCAACAATTTGATGGTATGAGGAAAACGTAGGGGCGCATCTGTGTTTCATTGCAACAGTTAATGAAAATCTAGTTTGCATTTTCAAATTGTATATACATTGGTATATATGGGTATATATAATAGTTAGATATTTTATTCAATCTAACCTTTATTCTATCAAAATACTTCATTCGTAATATCTTGATCATGGTAAAGTTTGTTACGGGAAGTTTTTCAATGTTTACTTATAGCAGATCCGCGCATCTATCCAGTAAACTTCTCCTGGAGTTGGCAATATCTTTAAAAAATAAATAAAAATTATATAAAAAATTTTAGGGGACAGGTCTACCCACACTGTCATCTTCCCATTGAGGCTCCTTGAAGATTAGAGACTACTGTACATAAATAATTTTTTTGTATTTCCGGGGGCTACTCCCTCTGAACCCCCGACAGGGGCTTTGCCTCTTGCGCCCCGCTGGGGGGCTTCGCGCTCTGCATCTAGTGGGAGACTCATTTGTTTTCGAAATATGCGAGACGATAAATATTTCACAAAAAGTTTTTAATTTCGTTTTTTTATTATAAAAAACAAACCGCTAATCCGAATTGGCTGAAAACTTTATCCGGTCTTCATTTTTAATTACGCATTTAATGAAACCAGGAACGTTAAAAATCACGAACGAACGAACTAACGAATTAACGAACGCACACACAGACATCACGCTAAAAACGATGGATTTGGATTCTAGTGACCTTGAAACGTGGAGATATGTTCAAATTAGCGATTCGTAAAATCGGACCCATTACAATAACTTCCGATGGAAGGTTAATAAATTTACGAAATAATTCAGCATGTATAAATAAACCGACTCATTTTTAATAAATAAATTCGTCAAGTGCGTGCCGGGCACGCATTATCACAATTACGTGGTCAATAGCTAATTTTAATAGGTGACTTAGGGGGTAGCTTTTTCCTTTGGATAATAGCTGTATAATTATCTGGTATCAAATATTTATTCATTTCTACAATTTTATTTTATTTTTAGTTTAAATTCTCAAAAAAAAGTTTTTAAACCAAATTTCAAAATCTGGGCTCGATTAGGTCATCCCTCGAGCCGTCCTTTATTGATAAACAACTCATTTGTGGAAAGTGACTTTGGCTGTGTACCTTTTACAAAATTTTCAGCTTTCAAGTTTCGGAAATAAGAGGGGAAAACCGTATATTTTTTGTAGTATATTTTTAAATTAAGAAAAAATGTATAAACAACGCAACGTTCTCACATATGACATTCCACTTGATCTTATTATTTTCAGTCAAGAATGAGGACAGTGTCGAAGTCTTATAAGAATTTCTGTTTTATTTTTTACATAATTATGGAATACGGTACTTGACCGTATTTAAAATTTGTATCAAATGTTAAATAATTCTATGCATTATTATTACATATGTCCAATTTTAACGATGAAACATAAAAAAATTTGATAACTACTTAGAAATTTTATTTTGAAAATCGCCATTTTCAACAAATATTCAAATTAGTGAAAACGCGCCATTTCTTGAAAATTACGTAACATTTTGTAGATAGATATGTCGATTTTGATAATTTTCATCGGTGAGGTGAAATTGTCTTTTCTTTTAAATATTTCTATTAGCTTATATATAATTATAGTAATAATAATCGACCAGAATTCAAATAAATACTTGCTTTTACTTTGACATTTTATGAATATAATCAAAGTTTTGAGGTTATAAATATTGACATTGACGTTTAGTTGCTTCAAACTGTGACGTCACTATAGTGAGGTGTTTTTTCCACCTTTTTCTCATTTAAAATTGTAGGATTATTTTTTTTATGATTTTTTTAAAGAATCTGTCGAAAATAAAAAAATCACTTAAATCATATTGAAAAACAATGCTTTTAGAATATTTTTGTAACTTCAGTCAAGTATCCTATTTAACACTTTTTTGTTATTGCTGAAAATATATCGAATGTGGTACAGAGCATTCCGGGCGTGTGGTACGGGGATTTGTTTAATTAATCAAGCCCGTGCAACTGCTCGACTTACGTATTCATCGTGGCGACCGCAGCAGGACCAACAACTTTAGTTAGTTTTCTACACGTACAGACGTATTCTATATATACATACATATATGTATATTTTGTACATTGATATATAAACATTAGTTACTTTTCTTTCTAGATTTGTAAATCTGCTGGCGATAGTGCATCAGTCGTAACAACCATCAAATAGCGAACCAGCAATATATTGAGCATAGCGAACGAATGTATATTTGAGCAAGCGTAACTTTGTTGAGGAATGAAACTTTTACGTTAACTTAAACTAATAAAATATATAGATTGTTATTCAATATATGAAGTTTTGTATTTTGATTTTGATAAGTTAAAATGAATCGAATCCGTTTGCAACGAATAAATGTTATTCCATCAAATATTTTAGTCTGATTTATAGGGTAGGTTCGCTAGTTTTCGTCCAATTAGTGGAGTTGATAGCTTTCGACATAAAAAGAATATGTTCAACTGATCTAATGCTAATGAATTCTATTGCTATTTACTGCTTACATAGTCTATTTTAAGTTGACATAAAATGATAACTAATTACGTTTACTGTTTTTTTTTTATAAAAAAAATAATAATGATAAATATACAGATTTCGCTAGTTTTCGTCCAAAAAAGTTAGTTGTCGTCCACATGTAAGCTAGTTTTCGACCACCATTTAGGTTAAAAATTTTTATAAAAAAATTAATTTTAATAAAAAGCAAATGCTTATATATGTATTCAGAACCTTTTATCTTCCTTCTTAAACCATTTTATTTTATTTTATTTTATAATTTTTTTGATTCTAAGGAGGTTATCTAAAAGTTTGAAAATGTAATTCACATACAGAAAAATATATGGACGAAAACTGAAAAGTACAATTTAATGCAGTTTTCAGTTTTCGTCCATATAATTTAAACTTTTGTAATTCATTCTACGCAAATAATTGAGTGGACGAAAATTAAATTTCTAATCAAGCATCCAATGATAATTGTCCAAAATAAAGCTTTTTACTATTTCACAATATTTAGCTGGATTGAGAAATAAAATAAATTTCATTTGATTGTTTCAGTTTTCGTCCAAGTGGTCGAAAATTGAAGTTTTTAAGGAATTGATTACTTAATATCCGTCCATCAAATTTTTACAACTCAATTTAAATTTTTAAAAAATTTTCACTTCTAATTACTTCAATGTCTCTTAAATACTAGTATAAAAACAAAAAATAAAACTTAATCACGCCATAACAAAACTAACCGTGAAATGTCATCATGTCACTAGTTTTATTGTTAATTCACACACTGTCTGTCCAACATGAAAACAACTGGCTAATTAATAATTTTTTTAAATACACAACTCTATCAAGTAAATATTTTTTATCTGTGTTGTCACTGTTTATGAGTCAGGAATGTAACAAAATCAAACTTGCTCGGTTACCTGTTTTTATATTTCTATTATATGCCCTTGTACAGTAAAATGGACGAAAACTGGCTCTGGACGAAAAACTGGCGAAGCTACCCTATATTTTGGTAAATTTTCAAACACGTTAGAAACGGGAATGTCAAAAACCTCATGGACGTTGTGTTGTCAATGCAAAAAAACCGAAACTGGTATCGACTGACAGAGCTTTGTTAAGCATAGAACTAACTGAGAACATAGGACTGACAGAGCTTTGTTAAGCTCTGTTAGTTGGATTAAAGCTCGTCGAACTCGCGTTCATTTGGTATAGATGACAGATTATCCTACGTCTAAGAAAAACCTGGTTGTTTTTATTTGTTTTTAATTTCAGGTTAAATTATAACCAAAAATAGATAGAATCGCAATTTTAAATAATTACCTAAAAAACCATTAAATGTATTTACCTGAGGATAGTTTAAGAACCTAAAGTTAGCTCGTGATTATACTATATATGTTTTTAGCGAAAAATGACAAGACAAACTTTCCCATATTTTAATAGTCTTATTATTACAGAGTAGCAACTTAACCCTAATTTTTAACAAAATGCGACCATGAGCGTTCTAGTGGCTGATTTTTCTTTTAATCGATTCAAAATTTAAAAAGGAATAAAAAATTCCAATATTATTATTATATTTTACCAAATGCCGGCGTCACTGTGAAAAGTTGAAATTAATAAAAGTAATAGGTAAGATACATGTACCTATAAATTTTGTATTTGTAGTATTCTGTAAGCACAATTGATATATAAAAAAAAATTATAAAATTTTTTTAGAGAGAGAAAAATCTATTGACAAATATGATATTTTAGAATGAATGCTAAAATCAAACATTTATAAGAATACTTGTCAAGTTATTTATTTTTATCAATTTTTAGCATTGAAGTCGTGGTTTAATAAAAAAAATAGTATTTGAATTTTATATTTTATTTTAAATTCTGTATCGATTAAAAAAAAAACCAGCCACTAGAACGCTCGTGATCACTTTTTCAATTTTTAAGCATATTTTTAAGGGCAAGTTCCTAGCCTATAGTTCATTTTGACGTAGCCTACTTTTTACCCAAGAAATCCAAAAAAAATTTCTGTACAGGTAGCTGCTATGGTCTATCAGTTCTTTACGACCCTGTATATAATTACCTTAATGATACAATTAAATAGCCCAAACTGTTTTCCAATTACTGATAATGTTATTTATCTACAAATAATCTAATTTCATTCATTTAGTTAGTATATCATATGTAAATGGTAACCAACTCACTATAAATTCTAGACTATTAACTAATTTTCACGCTCCGTTTATTACATAAATTTATTCTATTACATTATATAATTATCTCAATTATATAGCGTGTGCCAGACAGAGATGAGACGAACGTTTATAAAACACGTTTTGTCATAGGGGAATACCACTCATCTAGACACTCGATGCACGTAAGTGTTTGCAAGTGACTTTTATATATATTTGATGGTAAAATAAATAACAATACAAGGAGTTTTTAAAAGAATTATAACACCTTCAGCAATAATGGGTAATTAAAACTAGGAAAAAATGTACTATGAAAGGGCACACTGCTTCCTTGTACTCATAACAGACTTTTATCTATAATCTCTAAAGTTATTTTGTGCTTAAACTGCATCTTATCTTAAATTCCGTGTCTTACCATATTCTTTAACGTCATGTTTGAATAAGAATAACTTTAAGACAAGGATACGGTAAATTGCTCTTTAACTTTTTCTAATCGGCTATATATGTAACTATGGGAATTACGAAAAGATTAATTGCAAACGTTTCTATTACCTAACGCAAATTAATTCCTAGAAAAATTAAAGTTGCCAATAGACATTTTTTGAAATATCCAAATGTCAAATCAAAAAATTCAACTTAAAAATTCTCCATGTGCCTTACATTTAACAAATTTTCCGTTTGCGCATGTACAGTAACTATAAATACTCTGATTGTAATGAAATTTATAGGAAAACCATCTATCCGAATCAAATCGCATAATTCCCGAAAATTTTGTGAAAAACGATCGGATAGTTTCGAAGTTATGTCACTTGGTGCGATTATCGGATACGCACAAACGGATAGACAGACGGACCGACAGAGAGACACGAAAGCAAAATTGTTCGGGAAACTGTAACAATGTAAAAGGCATGTGAAAATTTTCATATTTCAGAAGTGACTACAATACTCCTGCTACTTTTTAATAGTCACGGAAGTAAAATAGTAAGGAAGAAAATATGGTTATTAACATATTAGTATCTATTAAGGGTAGGCCCGACGAGAGGAGGGGGCAGCCGGAGTTGTAGCACCAGAACCCAGAAGAAAGCAAAAAATGGCTACGAAAGTGCTTTTTTGGTCCTCAGTTATATATTTTTAAGAAAACATTTTTGAAAAATCTGTTTTAAGGACCGGTCCGACCAAGACGATTATCTTGCGGGCTAATTGTAAGTGGATATCATATAATTATATTGTACCGTCAGTTGGAGCGAATTTGGACGGTTTTTTCAGTTTTTTGGCAATAAATGGCTTAGAGTTTATCTAAAAAATTCTAAAAAAATAATTTAAATGCTTTAATATCACGAGCATATAGGGCAGTAATAAAAATGTCAAAATTGGTACTGCAACATTTTTTTTTTTTTGGTTATATAGTGTCTAGATTCGCCCCTATGTGTGGGGCGAATCTGGACAGTGCTTTATTTGCAATATAAATCACATTCAGTCATGCATATGGGTAAACGGACATAAAAATATGAAAATAGCTGAATTTCCAATCTGGAAATTCGCTAAGATAAATAACTGCATCAGCGAATGACTTTTGATGGGTGGAATAAAACATTTTGGATTTAAATGAATTTTATTTCGATTTGCCTTTGAGTCTATCATGCAAGGTCGATTTGGGAACATGGAAATATTCAGCAGCTTGTCTGAGCAATTTTCTTTTATTTTTAATATCGGGAAGCAGGGGCGCAACAACTTTATATCTACAGGAGGTCCAAAAAAAATTTAAATTACCAAATTTTTTGATAACGCAGTTCTCCGATAACAATGGAAAATGTTGTAATAAAATGTCGTCTCCGAAAATTTGATTTGCAAATAAAAAATATTAGTAAACCACTAAAAATTTTACTTTTTAATATAAATAAAATAAATTGAAGGAAAATTTCCAGGCGTTTTTAGAGGGTCCGGACTCCTTGGACCTCCCCGGTTGTTGCGCCTCTGTCGAAAAGAGCCCATTTTATGTTATCTAGACTACAGTTTATGTAGTTTATACCCACTTTCTTTTTATATTGACGCACCATGGTGTATGAATTCGCCTCACCTATAGACAGTTTTTTGTTAAGCAATTTATAAAAAAAAATTAAGCACAATACAGCTTTCATTTTTGGTACATATATTGTCAAAAAAACGCCAAACATTTTCTTGCCAGTCCTTACTTTATATATGTAACTGTTTTTTTTGTACAGCAGTTTCTTTATACGATTTTAAAACGCGCGTTATTTTTACAAATTATAAACAATGCGCCTGTAAAATAACAAAATACAAAGATGTCACGTTCACCGCTTTTCTTTCATGATTAACTCATAACTGACAAAATTCAGTAGCATAAATTGATCTATGACCTTGTACGGTCATAACACTGACAAAGAAATATCGAGAGGCAGCTCTGTCTAGATTCGGCCCAACTGATGGTACTACTTGACTTACACCCAAACATTCAGGTAAGCAATAATTTCTGAATACAATTAGTCAAGTGGATTTAATTTTCGACAAAGAACATATAATACGTGTTTTGGTTAGTTTGTCACGTTTTAGCTCTTATGTCAAGTATGCAATATAATTTCTTAATTACCGTTCGGGGTGCCCGTCACGGTCTGTCCTCATACTTATCCCCGGGGTCCACCATTTCTTTCCACGGCCCTGATTACGAGAATCTTCTAGGTTCAAGGTTTTAAATATTAATTAATTTAAAGTGACCAACTACACTTTTACTATTCAATGACAACATCAATTCGAACATAATTATGTAAAAATTTTTCGATTTTCCCCAACATTAAAAATACTAGCAAATTGAAAAGAGCTATTATAAACATTGTATTGCACAAACACACAGAGAGAGAAAGAGAGAGATGAGTGAAGTTTATTTAATTTTAATTTACTTGGACCAGTCCATTCGGTTTAATTAAATCGTGATTTAATTTAACACACATTGATACACACATACATCGACACACACAGGCACATATATAGGGATGTTGCTTTGTATACAAACTATTGCTTTTGTTTTATTCCTTGATTAATTTTATAGATATTTATTAATTTCCATAAAAAAGTACATACTATACACAGAATTCATTTTTTAATTTAATATCCATTTTTAATTAAATTTTCTGTTTTTTATGCTTGATCGTTATTTTAAAAAGGACACTTTTTTCCAAAACTTCGATTCAATTTATTAAAAAGATATTTTTAACCCATACCTAACCATGTACAGCTGAACTCTTTTTTATGCGGTCCTTTTTTATACGATTTTTTTATGCGGTTTGTAGAAAATGACCATTAAAATGCATAATGTGAATCAAAATCACGAGACAGTAAGAAACTTAAACAATTACTATAATAACTTTCTTTGATAAAAATACTTTTTAACGGCTTTTAAGCATTTAATCAATACATTTTATAAGAACATAAGTTATTGCATCATTTAATTTTGTTACAGATGTATTTTTCAAAATTTTCATAATATTATAAAATTGAAATAAAATAATTAAATCGAATCCCCAAGTTTCGCCCCGTATCAATATTCAAATAATTTTTGACTAAAAGAGGCGATAAATTAGAAAATTTATTTTCTTGTAAAAATTATTCGACCGCTTTCAACGCCTATGTAGTTAGCGTCATCATCAGGAAAGATATATCACATGGTCTAACAGACCGAAAAACAAAATCAAACAAATCAAAATATCAAATTTCCGAAAGTTTATACACTCAAAAATTATAAAGAAGAGTTTGTTTACATTTGAAGAAGATGATTTTTAAGCAAACAAAATTAAATGAAACAAAATAAAACAAAATATTTTTCTTACGGCATAACTGATGAATCCATATTGAAAAACTGATGCAATTTTTAGTATGATTATTTAAACAACAGAAAATTCATTGTAGAGGAAAAAGTGAGGAAAAATTTTTTTAAGAATTTTTAATATTTTGTTAAATGAAGAATAAATCAGATCACAAAATCACAA
Organism: Brachynemurus nebulosus; assembly: GCA_035578155.1. NCBI lineage: Eukaryota > Metazoa > Arthropoda > Insecta > Neuroptera > Myrmeleontidae > Brachynemurus > Brachynemurus nebulosus. The sequence continues at coordinate 59,932,093 of JAPWDM010000002.1, forward strand.
TCACATGTTGAAATGTACCTATCATATAAAATTGTGACTTTAATAGTTTGAATTTTTGAATATATTTAAACAATGGAAGCATCAACGTTATGGAAAATATGGACAATTTTTAAACAAATTTGTTTATGCGGTCCCGACCAACCGCACAAAAAAAAAGTTTTTTGGACAATCTGGATCGAATTATACTTTTTATATTTAATCAACGTAGTTTTAATTGGGATTTCAAGAGTTTAATGATTTCGTTTTAACCAATTACCCAATGATTTAGGAACCGGATATTCAGGACCCCAATAATTAGAGTTGAATTCCAGAAAATTTTTCTGGAATTCAACTCTAATTATTGGGGTCCTGAATATCCGGTTCCTAAATCATTGGGTAATTGGTTAAAACGAAATCATTATACTTTTTATAGCTATTTATGATGTTTATGAATATATTTTTTTGTGCGATTTTGGCATCTCTCCCGCATTTACCCTAGGGTACACATTATATAAAATTTATTTTAATTCACTACTTTTTCTCACACCTTTTACATCTAATATTGACCACTCAAATCAATTTTAAATTTAAATATGCAAATTTTATATTATTTATTTTATTGATACAAATAACATATACAATATTAATTTAAAATGTTCGGTAGGTAATTGAAATAATTTCATATTTATAATAAATAATTAAAATGGATAAATAAAATCCAGTTTTTCAATTACTCTAATTTATTCGTAAAATACATTTTTGATATCATGTTAATGATGGAGTTAATGTTAAAATGCAATTTTTTAATCATTATTAGCCGGGTTTTATATACCGCATCAAAAAAAAGAGAAGGGTTAAAATATATGTAGAGCGATTAATATTGATTTGTAAAACGGAACTTGCATGTTAAATATTGTAATTTAAAAACAAATTTCTATCACAGTTTTGGGTTCAAGTCTTATCAAGACACTTACTGTAATAGCTCAATTTTCGTTCGTGAATTTGTTAAAGGACATAGTTTGTTGTAAAAATTTTAATTGTTGTTCAACGAGCGATAAAGAACGACTTTTTCGAAACATATGTTGAAATTGTACTGATCGCCAATCAAATAAAAACGACACTTGACTGTGGACTGCAGTATAGCCGGGTCCGGAATATTTTTCTTTTCATTATGCCTTATTAATGTTGGATATGAACAAAAATATTTAATGAAAATATAAAATACCCGAGTCAAGTTTTCAGAACAGAGGATAAAAAATAATATAATTTTTTCAATTAAATATAGATAAAACAGGTATTTTAAATATATTTATTACGAATTGTCAGAAAAATAGATACAAATATATTCGATAATGTTACACATGTGTGTATTCATTCTCTGTGTGCCATAGAATTCGGGAATTATGAAACATTAATGAAAAACTCTGTCTTACTTTGTTAATTACGAATTAATTTTGGTGTTTTCAATGCTTTTAATTTAACAACGTTATTCTACACCCTTTTTTGGAAATCGAAAATAGCTAACGTCTTTATTTAATGTCTTATACTGTGAATTTCTACGATTTGGCACAGAACACCGTATACTAGGCATGACTATAAAAATACGAAAGAAAAATTTTAGATGCCGGCCCTGAAATAACGATTTTCAAAGCAGCAATTAATGAAATTAGTGATAATAACTAAATAACTTACATTTGGCATAAAATAACAAACAAAATGTGAAAAATTAATAAAAATAATTATATTAAACTGAATATTATATTGTAATAATTAATAATTATTCAGAAATAATATTTTAAAATTTATAAATGACATTTCATATACAAATATTGTTGATGGTCAAGTGATGATCAGTTGACGCTATAAAACAGCTGATTGCAGTTCAAAAGCCAATACATTTGTAGCATAGGGATTTTAAGTGTAGCTCATAAACTATATATAAACCTTGATTGAAGCTAATTTTTCTTATCACTCATTTTATAATATTTTTATTAAAACTGCATTTTCAATAAACTTTATTATTTCACTTTTTTCAATTTTTTGGATTGAAAAAATAATTTACTTGCACTCAGGCCGTTTTATTTGAAAAAAAGTAATTTTTAATTTATTTTATTTTGACGTTGTATGACCTCGAAACGTACGCTACGTAAAAACGTGTCTTTAGTAAAAAAAAAACTGGTGCTTTTTCCTAATAAAATCCTTATCTATTTATGGTACAATCAATTTACCAAAAAATGTATTATCAAATAGAAGATGAAAATTCGTAAAAATAATCCATTTTGATTTAATATATATGTATATTTTGCTAGTATACTTGCACTATACCTAGTATGTATACCTAATATCTGTATATTAGATTTTGACCGCTATTCTATCATAATGGTTCTTACTATTATTGTATACCTTCATAATGTTATATCATCTAATTCTAAAACACATTGCCGGAGAATAAAAGAAAAACGTATATATATAAATTCAACAAACAAATGAGGGGTGGGGGGCGGGTTGACTAAATGAAAGCGGGGGGTGAAGCAGTAAGTCCCATCTGCTCTCTGTACACGGCATCAAGCACCAAGCTCGAGCTTTGTGACGTACACACCACCATACTCTACACACTCATACCTAAATTTCTCTTTCAAATATGAACTAATGCATAATTTTCATTACTGGCTTTTCTCTGCTACATCATATATAGTATATATAAAATTATGTACGTATATTTCGTTTGTTATTCTTAAACTTAATGTTCTTTTATAGACTAACAATAAATAATACATATTAATACGTAATAGTTGAATTAAGATAAGTAATTCAGTTGGTGTGTAAAATTAATTAACCTTGATGAATTTCACAATTTCTTTAAATTAAGAGAGTTTCAAAATATCCCGACAGTAACTCACACTATTACTCACACCTCATCTCATAACTCTTGGCAGTAGTTATTTCTCTCTTGAAGGAGTTAAAAGAAAATGAACTTTCTATCTAGTGGCAATATGCCTACCGAAATATTAACTTCCCATAGGAAGTTATTGTAATGGGCCCGATTTTACGAATCGCTAATTTTGACATATCTCCACGTTTCAAGGTCACTAGAATCCGAATCCATCGTTTTTAGGGTGATGTCTGTGCGTGCGTTCGTTCGTGAATTTTTTTTCGTCTCGCAAATCTCGAGAACAAATGATGATATCAACTCCGGACTAATTTCATTAGATGCGTAATCAAAAAATGAAGACCGGATAAAGTTTTCAGCAAATTCGGACTACCAGTTTGCTTTTTGTGGTAAAAACACAGATTTAACTTTATTAAGATAACATAGATTATATGGATTTTTTACCATAACAATATAATGGCCTAAGAACCTTCCTTGATGTTAAAAACGCCAATATATTATTATAAAATTTAAAAAAAATTAAAAAAAAAAAACGAAATAAGAAACTGTTTTTGAAATATATTTTGTCTCGCATATCTTGAGAACAAATGATGTTACTATTTGTTTGATAAGGGTGGAGCCCCCACCCTTAGGTACAGAAAGCGAAGCCCCCGGGATGGTGCAAGGGGCAAAGCCTCTATCGGGGGCCCAGGGGAGAAGTTGCCCGAAATGGAAAAAGAATTATTTATGTACAGTAGTCTCTAGTCTTTAAGGACACCCAATGGGAAGTTGACAGTGTGGGTAGACCTGTCCCCCAAATTTTTTTGTTATGGTGACGTATTATCTACTTATAATATTACGGAGATCTAAGTAAAACGTTCTCCGAATGATTCTCTGACGTCGAATCACCAGGTCATGTAGTCAACATGTCCCTAATCACCGAAGATGTTGATTTGCCACGCAACGTTATAGTTTTAGTACAGGAGAGGACCTAACGGTTTCGCACACACAAGAATTTCAAAAATTTTTTAATGCAATATTTTCATTTTTTTTGTATTTTAGATATTATGAATCACAAATTCGTCATTTTTACTATTGATGGTTAACTTGAAATTTCAAACACAAACTTTTAAATACTAATAAAATATATCGTTCTTGGTTACATTCTGTTGTAAAAACATTTGTATTCACTTTAACAAACTTGAGATATTTTCAGTATAATATTGTCTCAAAATATACTTACATATTAAATAAGCATGGCCATTAATTTAACACTGATATTCACTCCTTGTTCGCTTTAATCCATTTCATTATACTTTTAATACATCTGTGGCCACAAGATGCGCAAAGTATCTTAAGTCGACTTAAGTAAAAATACCCCTTGCGCAATATCCTGCATAACATTGCGAATTTCCGTTTATAAAAATTAATTTTTCTCGGAAACTAGTTGACATAGAACAATAGTTTAAAGAGCTTTTTATGTAATTTTTCCTCCTCTTTTAAATGGTGTAAAAAAATTTGACAAAAATTATTGAGTAAGTGGAAATTTTGGCAAAAAACTAATTTTTTGCAAGAACAAAAACCATGGTCCTGGCATCCGACGTGCCTGGTTGAAGAACTCATCCAAGGGTTTGGGACTTCCAATGTTTTCACCAAATTTCATAAATATTGGATACTTCGTTCGAGAATTCTGGAAATTCGCTAAAATCAGATTTTCACTGATGATTACTGTTCATTAGAACATTATTTTGTTGACCCACGTTTTTCTCAATTTAAATAGAAAAATATTTATAGCAGAAAAACATAATAGTTTAAGTAATTTTTTATAGACTTAAACATAAAAACTCGGTTTCTGTAACATAAACATTTTAGACTTAAGATACTTTAGCTTGTGATCACAGATATAATTGGAAATATTCTACTGAATTTGAGCTTCATTTTGGAAAAACTGAATAATACTAAGGCCGAGTAAAGATTTATAATTCCTTTTATGTATATATACTTTTCGAAATGACGCCAAGCTGACATTAATTGCTTACAAAAACAGTGTCGGGACATAAATTTTTTGATTTTAAACAATTAAGACTTTTTATTAAATGTTTCATAATTTTTTTGTTTTTTAGGTATTAGTTACGGTTTATGTTTTCGCCCAGAATCGTCTAGTATACAAGGCAGTATCACGGGGAATATTTTTCAAAAATTCAAAAATAATTTTTTTTGTAGTAACACAATAGGAACATTTTTAAGGTATTTTAATTTCAAATATTATCGAGTGCTTGTGAGACATTACTACGTATGACAAACTTTTGTTTGCATTTCAACACACGCAGTATTCATATGTTCACTTATCGTTCAGCTAAACTGAAACTTTAAGCACTCGATTTCCTTGGTATAGTATGATCAAAAACTACATGTAAATTAAAAATCACAAAGTGATTGAAAAAATTATCCGGATCGGCCGGGAATGGAACACAGGATCTCCTGGTAACTAGCCAGGCGTGCTAACCACTACACCAACGATCCTATGCTCGGCAAGCGTCCGAGCCGGACACCCATTCAATCACCTATGTGTATTAGTACTCTCTCTGATTCGAGAAACAGTTACAATTTTAATTTCAATCACTTTGTGATTTTTAATTTATATTTGAGGTAGAAGAAAATCTGGTGTCAGGTGAACCTCAGTGTAATCCTAATAGGATCAATCGCGTATTTCGATCAATTAGTTAATCTTGTATTACTATATTTTCATTATTTTTTTGTGGTATTGTCTACAATATATGAATGTTCTAATATAGTTTTTGTTTGTTATATGAACGTGTAGTGTAATGTCTGTATGTTTTATCATTTGCTTTTATTTTGTTGTTCTGTTTTATATAATACATAAATAATATTGTAGATATATATAAAATAGGTTTGTTTATTGTCAAAGTATATATTATTTATTATTATTATTGTTATTATTTATCATTATGATCAACGTTTATGTATGTATACAAATATATGTAAAACAATTTTTACGTTCTTGTACTGTGTATATTGACGTATGTATTGATGTAATGTAGAATAATTAATAATTATTATGATTTGCATTGTAATTTTCAATTTATTTACAGAACTAATTTCATTGTTGTTTGTTTTTCTATTTTTCCTGCATACATCTAATTGTATTATTGTGTGATATCAATTGGTATTCACTTTGGTTCTGATTTTTAATTAATATTTTGATTTTAATAAATTAAATTAACCCTTAAGTCTTCCAGGACTGATCTTTGGCTTACCTATGTAATACTGCAAGTTTTAGTGGGTTTATTTTAACCCTAGAATCATACGTTGGTCTACGAGAAACGTTAATCATACATCGACGTCGTTTTGACGGATGGACTTTTTACGGAGAGTTTTAGAGTTTATTTCCAAAAAACATTTTTTTTACGTAACAATACTACAAGAGCGAACAAAATATTTAAAAAAATTGGATTTGGAAAAATTTCTTAATGTAAATTTTTATTAATTTTTTTAATCTTTTTATCAAAGAATATTTTCATTATAAAAATTAAAAAATAGATAAATACATCAATTGTATCATAAAACATGTGTTTCAAATAATTAATTTATGAACTATTATGAGTCAGTGGACATGTGTGACTTTACAGAATGTGAAATTTCGCAGTCATAAATATTTCTATAGATATGTAGTTATTTCCCCATTAGGCACATTTGTAAATTTTCTAAAATTTGTTAGTAATTTTTCGAATAAGATGTCAAAAAATAATAGAAATTAAAATATTTTCCACAAAATAAATTGTTAATCTTTTATTAAGTCACCTGAAACGCATTCTTTAGTTTTCGATTCAATATATTAGAACTTCAGTATTATGTCGTCTCTATAAGTCAAACAGCTGTAATCATTTTTCACATTGTCATAATCATTGAATAAATTAATTATAACATGCATATCTTTAATAAATTTTAGAAAAATTAGGATAACTTTTATATGTGAAGTACAAAATCTTTAAAAAAAAACATCGCGTAATCATACATCGACGTCCTTTTGACGGACACTATTTCAATACAAACAAAACGACAATGACTATAAACAAAATAAATACGTCTTATGTGTTATAACAACAAATAAATTAGATAACAGAAATCTCACAGCAAGTATGTACCGACAAGTTGTAGTATTGGAGCAGGTAGAGAAGTTCGTTCGTCATTTTGACGTGTACCTATGATTCTAGGGTTAAACAAAGGTCTTGAATAGTATCAAGACAATACTGCATGACGTATGTTCTTGAAGATGGCGCCAACTGTGCCGAAATATATTGAACAAAACGAAATAAATTTCTTTTATGGAATTTTAATTTTTACACAAATCCTGTAATCCTCATTAGTTTGGGTAGCGATCAAAACGAAAAAGAAAATTATTCTTCAACCCAAAAAAGAAAAATCATCTTTAAACACCAATTATTTGCCGTTTAGTATAATTCTTAGGTGGATATGATGTAACAATTATTTGTTTCGAAGAATATTATCACTGCTGAGGGGGAACATTTCTGAATAATAATCGAAAAACTCCAATGAAAAAGTTCATTCTATACCTATTCAAAGGTTATAAAAAATTAAAATTAATTTGGTATATTAGATGTTGCAAGCTTATATTTTAAGTCATCTTCTATTTGGGAAAAAAAATTAATTGCCGATTGGAAGTATGCTACCACTCCGACGTTGCTGCAAAATTTAAAAAAAAATTCAGTTCTGGTAGGAAAAATAAGAGTCTTTGAAAAAGAACCCAAAGAAAGTTCTTTTAAGTCATATGACTTATAGGAAAAATTTCGTCACTAAAATAATTGGGGTCTTTAATTTTACCTTTTGCCTGAGTTTTATCGACCTTCATATACAAGGTCCGGAAGGAATCGAAGAAAAAAGAAATTTTTCGATTTTTCCAAAAAGTTAAAAATGACGATAACTCCAAAACCAGTGATTAAAATGTGTCAAAATTTTATTCCTCTTAATCCCTATATGTAGAATTATTTTAACCGTGCTTTCATTCTTTAGCCCCAGCAGTTCTGAAGATATTTATTAACTTCCCATAGGAAGTTATTGTAATGGGTCCGATTTTACGAATCGCTAATTTTGACATATCTCCACGTTTCAAGGTCACTAGAATCCGAATCCATCGTTTTTAGCGTGATGTCTGTGTGTGCGTTCGTTAGTTCGTTCGTGAATTTTTTTTTCGTCTCGCATATCTCGAGAATAAATGATGATATCAACTCCGGACTAATTTCATCAAATGCGTAATCAAAAAATGAAGACCGGATAAAGTTTTCAGAAAATTCGGATTAGCGGTTTTTTTTGTGGTAAAAAAACGGAATTAACTTTATTAAGGTAACATAGATTATATGGATTTTTTACCATAACATTATTATATAATGGCCTAAGAACCTTCCTTGATGTTAAAAACGCCAGTATTTTATTATAAAATTTAAAAAAAAAACGAAGAAAGAAACTTTTTTTGAAATATATTTTGTCTCGCATATCTTGAGAACAAATGATGTTATCATTTGTTTGATAAGGGTGGAGCCCCCACCCTTAGGTACAGAAAGCGAAGCCCCCGGTATGGTGCAAGGGGCAAAGGGTCTATCGGGGGCCCAGGAGAGGAGTCGCCTGAAATGAAAAAAGAATTATTTATCTACAGTAGTCTCTAGTCTTTAAGGACACCCAATGGGAAGTTGACAGTGTTGGTAGGCCTGTCCCCCAAATTTTTAATTTAAACGTCAACATACGTACATACGTACAAAAATTCCAGAAAAAATCCAGATCCAGAAAATCCAAGTCGGATGTAAAATGTTATAGCCTTTATGGACAGGAAAGTAAAAATTCACTCTATATTATACTATCAAAAAGCAATTGAATTATGATATGAATATATTTTTGATACAAATTCGATATTTTTATAGCCAAACCAAAACTTTGACATGATATTGAAACATTTACTGTTACTACTGCTTCTATTCAGACACTAACATAGAATACATAACACAGCAGTATTCAGTCACAATAGAAATTTATCGAGCATATGTATAGTCATTTTTATTAGGCTACTCAGAGGCCATAACCTCTGAGTAAGCCTTATCGTTTCACAAAAATACTATTCTAATGTGTGACCAACTTGCATTTCTGTTTGCTGAACTCAGCTCCCCAACTTTTTGGAGTAAAGGGGATATTTTTCTTAATTACAAAAATAAAAAATTTAAGACATTAATTTTGGACCTAACTGCTAATTGTTTAATAATCGAACGTATAGAATTAGAAATTAATTAGATTTTTTTCTTAATTGCTAATTTTTTTTTTAATCTTTCTTGTTAGCAGTAAGGTATAAATAAAAAAAATATAATTGACGCCTATACTATTAGGTACATGATTATTACTGTGTCGTTTATGAATATTTAAATGATTTTAATATTACCTACATATTAAATTACCTAAATGATTTTAATATTACCTACATATTAACAGTAAATTACTATCAAAAAAATGCAAACTTTAACAATATTTTTTAAATTCATTCAAATTCAATTTAATTGCTATTTAAATATATTAGTTTTTGACATTTGACGTTTTGAATTTTACTCAAAATATACATACGTAATTTACACATGCTACCTATATATATAGTGAGTATACTCTATTTTGAAAATGTCACACCATAGAACACTAGAAGCCAACTAACATAAAAAAAGTGAAATTCGCTTGGAGTCATTTGTAAGCCAGTCACAGCTTAAGACATTAGTCCGTCAGTAGTCGTCGTCGAGTCAACACACCATTATATTAACAATATACCCATTGTTAGTTGAGCACGTTGAACAGCTCTCTCTGGTAATACGTGTGATGTGATTGTATGTGTGTATACACATACTACTACAAAAAACCAAACTAATACACTGCAAACAGTGTGTATGTACACAAACAGACTACGTCACAAACTCATTACAAGTGGAACAGAGGTAAAGCCAATCTAGTTTGTCCCCTTGTATCACACAGTATATAATACATGATAGGTACCTACAACATATGTACATAAAGCTACGGATACACGAGACATCTAAATTAGCATTATTGTGTGCAATGTTTACACTATAGAACACTAGAAGCAAACTAATATCAAAAAAGTTTAGTTCGCTTGGAGTCATTTGTTGGTCTGTCACAGCTTAAGGCATTTAGTCAGTCGGTGTCGGTCATCGAATCCACTACGATTGTTATGTATTGTAAGACCATTGTTACTTGACCTGCACGTTGCTCTGTCCGATAATACGTGTTTTGTAATTGTGTGTGTAAATACTCACACAGAAGCAAACATCAAGCCTAAACCACTACAAACAGTTTGTACTTACACAGCATAGTGATGCGAAGTGGAGGAGATTTTACGTCACCTTTCTGCTACAGTCGGAATACTAACTATCATATAGTAGTTTGGCCCGTTGGTTTACACGTTCAAGTAAAGCGGGTTCTACACGATGCTACGAACGTTCCTTCCAACATTCGATCGAACGTTTGAGGCAGTTAAGTTCGATAGTTGGTGCGACGAATGTATCTGCTACACGGTGAATCGAATGTTTGATCCAATACGAATGATGATGTGTTGGTACTCAGTGGACGATGTTATCTGTCTGATGTTATCTCTAATGTTATACACTGATGTTGTCTCTCTTCACATGAACGAGCGTGCAGCTGCTGAGTCGAACCAACCAACGAACCAACATTGACCTTCAAATGTTCGAAGCACCCCTTTGACTCGGTGCAAAAATACCGACATCGAACGGGACACGACCAAATGCGAACGTTTGACGCTCGACATTGGACACTCGTAGGTTCGAACAACGGCTACACGATGCTATGAACCATCCAACGTCGAATGTTGGAAGGTGTTCGTAGCATCGTGTAGCAGCGGCTTAAATTTGCAGTCTAGATCAGGCTAGAACAGTTGTATACACTCGAGTTGCTAGACTTCTCTAGCAAATATTTGAGGTTGTTTACACAGTAGTGTCACACACGGCGAATAGAATAGTGTCAGACATTTCACACAACACCTGATTTAGATTATAATTTAACATTTCTAAATCGTATTTTGTATTGCCATATTCTATTTTGAATTGAAAACTAATATTTTTATAAATGTTGCTGCAAGACGGCAGTTTCGTACTGAAAATAATTTATTTCATTTTTTGCTATAGTGTAAATCCAACTTGTAAAATTTTATTGCGTTTACTTTTTTCTTAGAGTTGTAATATAATATTATCTCTGTATTATCTTTTGGATGCGTCTCACAATTTAGGATTACCTTGTTGGTAGTATCTTAAATCAACTTTTCTGTCCTTTTGTAAAAAAAAAAACTTCTACACCAAAAGCGTGTCGTGTGTCCGTACCTTTATAATCTTTTTAAAATAAATTATTTTTTTTTTTGTCAAAAGATTCTTATAACATAACCTATTTGTATGACTTAACGTTTATGTAAAAAAAAACAATATGTTTTCATCCAAATCATTTTAATATTTGCGACGATTTGAATTTTTACACAAAATTTCGAATGCGAAAGGAATTTTTATTTTGGAAAAAATTCGCCCACGAATACAACACAAAACGAACTGGTATGCTGTTTTTTAAATAATAAGTATTTCAACTAAGCAGTAATGTATCTTTTTTTTAGGAATAGTACATTATCTTCAGAAATAATGTTTTTTTTAAGGAGAAGTTTTCAAAGCTACTACTAGCAAAGTAGTGAAATTAGTGTCACACAAAATTGCTTTGTTGCGTGAAGAATTCATTAAATTTCCAACAACTGACGTCGAAAAGGCGCAAGTTAAAGAAAATTTTTATAACATTACGCGGTTTCCGAGAGTGTTTGCTGCTTTACATACATACACGGTTACATATACAGGCTGGAAACAGATTTATCGAACGTGGGGCAAGTATGGTGAGAAATTTTTCTCAGGATCAATGTGATCTCTGACACTTTTTGATCAATAATATTTCATTTTTAAATCGCGTTACCATGGATCTGCAATATTTTTGTGTTTGTCAGATTAAATACCCCTGTCGCAGCATCTGCATAACATAGCGAATTTCCAAATTTTAGGGACTGGCGGATCTCATCTAAGAACTGTACCTATTTAAAATAGTTTAGCTTTCTAAGAGTAAAAGATTTTTTAAAATCGGCTGGGTAATTAGTTTTGATATTTTTGGGACCCAAGAACCCGAACGGACTTTGTGCAGCATAGTTGTATCCATCTAAAATAATTTAGTTCTCTAACAGTGAAAAAATTTTCAAAATCGGTCGGTTAGTTTATTTTTTACAATAATGGGAACAGTAAACCCTGGCGGAAATCATACAACATAACCTTTATTCATCTAAAATAATTTTAGTAAAAAGTTTATCCTAACAGTAAAAAACGGGTCCTAGGGATCTCATATAACTTATGGTAGTCCGTAAGGTTCTTGTGGACATCATTTAATTACTTAATGAATTCAAATACTTTAACTTACTAACGGTGAAAAAATTTTCAAAATTTTCGACATTCGCTAAAAAAATCATTGAAAAATATTTGATATGTTTCGATCAATTAATGGTCAACATCAGCAAATAAAAGTTACTCAAATCGAAGAAAAGAATGAGTTATTTGTCCGTAGAAATTAAAATACAAATTCTGAAAACGAGCAAAGAAATATTGAAAAAACTAGATCGGCAAAACATTCTGACAAATAACACTACCCAACTAATACTTGCCAATTTGAATGAAACTTAACATACTTATTAAACAGCGAAAAATATTAAATACGTGTTTTTTTATTTCGGCTAAATACGCTTTTTAGGGGTAGAAAACACCATTCAACCTCTGTAGATGAAAACAGTTATAGCTAGATATTTTTGAAACGACATATTTTCTGAAAAAAGGGCTGAGTACCAAATTTGTAGAATTTGAAGCGATGCACTTGATAGTGACCCTGAAATCGATTTTCAAGGTCAGTTGAAAATGATTAGCCATTGCCGAAGTTTGACCATATCCTGTACCTATAAGCAGTAATTTCATGTATTGACTCAATCTATCTTCAAAGTTGATTTATAGAAAAAATTAGAAGAAAACATTTTTGTAAGTAATTTTAGAAGTAAAGTTAAGAAAAGATTTAATATCACTCTAATTGTAAGTTAAACATTAACTTTATGTTATATTATAAATTTTCAAAATTTTTTAAAATTTTTATTGCTACTCTATAGTTATCATATTAGGAATTCAATTGAACATATGATTAACTATTATTTTTCCGATTGCGATTGAGCAAGTATTTTTCAAAATTACTTCTTGATCACTTATTTTCTATCTTGCATGTGAAATTCGTTCGAATATACTTTGAACCATTTAGGGGTGAAAAGTAAGCTACTCCTTTTGAAAAATATTAAATGATTTTCAAATGACTTTGGAAATTGACCTCAAGGTCAACTTCAAAGTCATCATCAAGTGCATCACTTTGAATTCTATAACTTTGGTCCTAAGCACTTTTTTCAGAAAATATATCGTACCATAATCCACTTCTATGTTGATTCCTGGTCTCTTTTCCTGCGTTTCTAATATTTATGTCAATAAAAAATGTGCTACCGTAGACAAGGATGAATAGGTACGCATTCAGACTTCACACCGTATTTTTTTGTATTTATTTTATGAGTACCTAATCTTTAATATATTAAAAATTTACGCGAAGATGGTCACTTTATCAGCAGTATCCAAAAAAATTTAAAAATATTGGTGGTTTTTGAAAAATTAACAAAAATCGTATAATTTCTTCTCTATGAAAAATTGGGATCAAAAGAGACGAGAAAAGAGTAAATGGGGACAACCCGTAGGGTCGACCAAAATAACGGACCCGATTTTTTTCATCTGACACAGTCGCCATTTAAGAAGTGAAATTACCCCTCAAAATTAGGGTAAAATTTCAATTTTGCTAGATTACTTGAAAACTGCGGCAGATAAAGAAAAATTTTAAATTGACACAACACTTCATTTTTAGAGAGCTTTCTACTGATATATACAAAGCCAGAGTCGGACCTACTAGAGGGGCTATTTTGGTAAATTTGGGGGTAAAAAAAGTTGTATAAGCGTTTTTCCTAACATCTAAAACAAAAACAAGAGCCTTATCACCATTTTTTCTAAGCATTAAAAGCTGGTTTATATTCGGTTTCTATTGAAAACTCAATTAGACTGCATGTTAAAAGTGAGCAAAAATTAAACCTGCAATAACTTTTAAACGCTGTAGTGAATCTAATTTAAATTTTCACAGTCGATTAAATTTAGAAAAACCATTATTCGCACAAATTTTCATAAGACTGTCACCATTTTTAAGTACCTCCATAATATCCTTAACTTGTAGCTATGGTATAATTATCAAAATTTTTTGCAGGTTTCTTACTAATCATACAACATGTAATGATTCATACAACATACAACACATAATTCCTGAGTAGCCCTAAATAATGCGTGTCAAACACGCACTTGACGACTTTTTTGTACATTATATATAAGCTTTTTTTGCAACAACGCAACGGTACCACAGAAAATAAGTTGTTGTATATGTACGCATTATCACAGTGTCATACACGGAGAGAAAAATCCTATAATTTTTGTAGAGAAAATTTCAGAAAAATTACCATGCTCTCTTATAATCCGTACGCGATCGACGACCAAAGTAAAAAATATATATGATAGCATGGTAAAATTTAATGTGCTAACACACAAATTCTATCACACTCTTATGTATATATGTTATAGTTTAATTCTTGTTGTCGTACTCTTCCATTTGCGCATCTGATACGCAACCTTATGTTGCTTGGGCTGTACCTGTAAAAACTTCCAAGATGCCCGATCTTTTCCGACCTTCGATTGATGCATACAAAAATGATCGGCAACAATATATTGTAATACTGAATTGAGAAAATGATGAATTAAACGATGACCATCCGTCCTGTGAGGCATTCTATTGAACACTGCTTTGACAGTTCGACACCACAGAACATCACACCAGCTAGCTAGCTGGTGCGGTGGTAACACCACCAGGTCTGGCTATGTGACCTTCCATATATGATTGTGTTGTTACCTTTTGCAGCTTGCCTCGCTATGTGATGCCTTCTCTTTCTTTCTTTCTACTATTAGCTTCTTTTCTTCTTTTCTGCTTTTCTTCTATTTTAAGACAGCATGGTAATTTTTGTAAAAAAACCAATTAAAAAATATTTTTCTGTTGGCAATGGAACTTTTTATTGTGCTGTTTTACAAATTTTATGGAGCTAATATTACGGAAAGAACATTCTATCCTTTAAATTTTCAAGATAGAAAACACAAAATACAAAGTACAAGAAAGTACAAAATAGAATATGTTTGCCTTTTACACGTCGATTGTAGTGCTGAGCACAGTAATTTTTATATGAATTTTTTCTCCGTGTATGAATATTAAATAGTACAGAAGACGCTTCAGGAATAATCAAAAGAAATTTACGTTATGTTACCTTGTTCGATCATTTTGGATATTCGATATTCAGAAGATGAGAATATTATATAGTTCTACTAAATATCGGTTGTTGGAAATTAACTATAGGGGAGAGGTGTGTCAGTCGTAACAAAAAAAAATATACAGGCTAGTAACTTTGTATTTATTAGTCACAGGGAATTAAATTTTTGGCACCAGATACGGACATCTTTCAGGTTGTAAATGAGCTACACAAAAATATTCTATGTTGGCCCATAACTGAAATAACTGCATTTATGTGGACCAAAGTGTAATGTTACAATCGTCACCGTCAGAAGATCAATTATTACAGGGCTTAGGTTCAATTGTAACACTCATTATTTAGTTGAATTTACATGTTAATTATTATAATTAATTTGGTTTCCAAAATTCTTCCATACATATTGAGTAAGTAAGGTGACAAATACCAGTCGCTGACAACAGGTCTGATTTTGTTTCTTTCTATTACTCTTCTAACGACACTCAGGTATACATTATCAAATACGATTCCTATAATAGTTTTTGTTTTGTTTTATATAGCATTTTTTTATTTGAAAATCAGCATGGATTAGATTAAGGACTGATCCAACAGGCAAAACTAATCGTGATGGCTTTGAATCTAACGATAGCCGTAACCGAAAATCGATATAAAAAACAGACGGATTTTGCCAAAGTGTAACCACTAATGGAAGGTATTTTTTTTTTTTTTAAAATTATTAATCGAAACTGTTTACCTTTATCATTCGATTCATACGTGAAATATAAAGTTTAATTTTGTTTAACATAAATTTTTAACACAATACAAAGCATTATTTAGAAAAATAATAATGTAAACTAAAAAAGATTTTATTAGGCATAAATTTTAAAACTAATCCTCAAAAATTAGAATTCTGAAAAACCGTAAGAGTTTTTAAACTTTATTTAAAACCCTATACTCACCAAATACTAAAAACTGTGGATGTATAAAACTATTGGAATGTCAGTTGTAACATGTTACAATTGACACTACTGAATTTGTTACAATTGTTGCAGTGCTGTTTAATTTTATAAAAAAAAAATTCTTAAAATTTTAACTATGATTAAAAAAGCGAAATTACCTATTTGATAATATTATTTGTTTGCTTTTGTTTCCAATGAAATCATTTTACTTCCAAGTGATGAGGTATTTACTGCAAAAATCAAAAAATTGTCGACCAACTCAAAATTTACGATTAGCTTATATAAACACAGTTGGCATTGCTGAGAGAAAACCGCCACATTGTATTAACTAAAAGTTTTGTCAGTAAAGCACAACTTCAGGAGCCACCTTATGATACGCAATACTCCTCAATAGGACTGATAGATGTCTCGCAAATTTCAAAGTTACAATTGACCCACCGTTACTACTGACACACCTCCCTACCTATTTTTTGAAAACTGTTATTTTCAGAAAGAGTATTCAACGGGATAATACAGAAATGCTTTGGCTGCCTAGATAAAATCTAGCGTCGTGGAAGAAATTTTTTAAAAATGAAAATTTGAGAAAATGTAAAGGCAGTAATGTCTATTGACACCAACCAAGAATTGTATTATAGTGCTGGGGGCAGTTGAGATAATTTGGGTATATAATTTAACTGTTTTCAAAATTATACATATAATGTCTGGTTAGCTCCCATGACAAAATTTTTTAATAAATGTAGACATTCTGACTTTCCCCAATGTTTTAATTCCACTTTCATAAATATTAACCATATTTAAACATATTAATATTGTTAATGTAGTAACGCTTTGTTTATCTACACCCAAATTATCCAAGGGCTGGGAGAAAGTGGGTATCGTATTAACCATACATTTAAAACTTATTTTAAGGCCATTATATATATATAACCAAATTATGTCATCTACAGATAAATGCAAGGATATAGGATTATAGGAAAGAATACTAGCCAGCTGTACGAAATAACTGATACTGAAAATGTAGGAATTTTTAGAAATATAAAATTCAGTTAGCAACACATTATCAAAACTAAATGCCTGTGTATATCTCTGATTTTTAGACAACCTTTATTTTTTCAAAGAAATTAGTAGTATCGTACTATCTTTTGGACTGAAAGGATATTCGGGGTGGCGTAACAAAAATTAGAATTTCAGAAAATCAAATTTTGTAGCTATGGTACTCAAAAATTTCCAAAATTCAAAAAAGAGTAAATATTTCGAAAAGTTATAACATTTTACGAAAATCATGTTTAGATATTCTGGTCAGTCATGAGCTAGTCTAAGTGTAACCATACTTAAATTCTTTAATTTTATTCCGAAAAGTTGCGAAAAATTCTAATTTTGGAACCTTATCGCTAGAGTGTTCGGCATGCTCTTGACTGATTTTTAAGCGTTTATAAATAACAATTTGATAAAAAAAAGTAATCAAATAAATTAAAGTAATAAAAAATTTTATGCAATGACAACGAAAAACTATAGAAATCAAATATCGAACCATAATTGAAAATACTGTATATATATTTCTCATATCGTATAGCCCAGAGATAACCAACACGGTACGGAATTATTTTAAATCTATAATAAGAAATTGTGGTGTATGTGTGCTAAATTAATACAGTTAAACATTTTTTACAATATATGATATAAATTTAATTGATAAATCCACATGTTTGACAATATACGATATATACTTAATTAATAAATGTGTCTAATTTTTGATAATCGTCATATTGAACGAAACATATCGTAACTCGTAAGACTCGTAATGTGGTGTTTTTTGCAAAGTGAAGTGTTTTTAATTATTGATACTAAATTTGGAATACCATAAGGTAACGCTCAATTAAATTAAAGTCTACAACATAAAACTGTTATAGAGACTTAATTGTAAAATTTAGTTTGACTTAAATTTCTGTATAAAAGATGTAATTTTACACTATTTTGTAAAAAAATGAGCTTGAATTTTTACATTTTTTTATTTTCTTTTATATTTACACAATAATCCGGCGTATTTTTTATACAATTGTGTAATTAGTATTAAACAAAAGCAGTAAATATACACAAACTGTGTAAAAATACACTCCTTTATTTCTTATTACACCAATAATAAGAGTAATATCTAAAAAAAATGAGGAGTAATATTACATCGAATTTTAAGTAATTTTACGCATGTTTGAGTTCCAATTTTTTACAGTATATTAACCAAGGTTGCTGTTTCGAATTGTCGGCGTTCCAATATCCCCATACGCTATTTATTAACTTAATAAAGTATTACAACAATTGGAAAAAATTACAGTTACTATTACAATAATTATTAAAGATGCATACTACCATTATAGGTAAATCATCATGTCTTGTTATCGTAAAGTGCTATGGTGTGAAACGAAATAACATACTTTGAAGTGTAACAAAAACGACTACATGAATTTACACACTTACAAACTTACAATAATATAGATTCCAATAATTGATTCGAGTGTAATATATGTATGTGATCCATAAACCAATTGATTTTCAGTCATATCATTTCTAATAGACGATCGAGTTGGTTGAGCTGATTGTTTAGCTGATGATTAAGTTGGCGGTCTACCTGGCGCTTTAACTGGTGGTTTACTTGTCGGTGTAGTTGGTGATTTAACTGACGGTGTAGTTGACGACTTAGCTGATGATTTTTTTTCTGCTTTAACTTTCTTCCCCGGCTCGAACGGTTCCGATGGTTTCGAAGGCTCCAGTGATTATTAATTAAAAGAAAATCGTTATTATTAAAAGCTTTTATTTAACTTGCTATGTTAGTATGTTGGTTTAGATCAAATCTTGGAATCAAAATTTAGACAGGTTCTAATTGAGCTAGAGGTTTCAAATTTTACATACGTGTCTAACCTTGATGACAATGCAATATTGTATAATTAGTTTTGCCCTAAATCACCCCAAATAAAAATTTTTGATTTTTATTTCTGTGCAACTTTTTGACATTTCGAATTGTCAAATATTATCTATTGATTTTACATTGCAATTTTTTGTTTCCGTAGTTATATTTGATTGGGGTACGTTAACCGATTAAAATATAAGTAATTTTTTTTTAAATTAATTGTGATCAGACTAAAAAGTAGAAAATAAATTAAAGTAAAACAAAATGTTTTTTAAGAAAAAGCTTTTATTTAAAAATGGGTTAAGAAAAAAATAAAATAACTTTTTAGTAAAGTTTGAAGCAATATGCAACATAATTTATAAAAGCTTGAGGCGTTTAATTAAGTTTGGTAACTACTGAAAAGTAAAACAGCTACACTTATGTCTAAAACAGAAATAATTAATTTATTTTTCTTATAAAATAAAAAGAAATATAAGCATATCTACTTCTACAATTTTTTAGTAACTTATTAATAGAATATTATTGGAAAAGTTTTGACAAATGTTTGTAAAAGTTTAAAAGGACTCTCACAGACTAGCATGGTTAGGTTCTTCATATTGTCGTTTCTTCGAAAGAAAAGGAAATTATTTTAAAATAAAGAAACATTTGCTCGGGGAAAATACACGCAGGTAGAATTTTTCTATTTGGTCGTTATCGATCTTTCAAAAAACAACAATCGGTTGATGGGAAGTTGGATAAAAATTTGTCACAAGATTTGATTGTTACTAACACGTGATATCGATATCTTTTAACAATAAAAATATTCTAAATTTACTAAATATAAGATTGTTTTATAAAGTACAAAAAAAAAATATATTGTACTGACAGATAAGTGTCGACTAATGATTAAAGAAAATGATTTACCCCATTGTCGAAAACAGTACGATAAGAACAGATAAACAGATAAAATAATATTTTATGTTCATAGTTTGAATGACACTGTTGTTAACATTGACTAATGGAGCTGAACATTGTCAATAACTATAAATACAAAAGAAATTTTCAGCAATTTTAATTCTTATTTGTATAAAAATGTAATTATATAAAAATGTAATTATTTTTTATTACACTGGTATGTTCAATTAATTACTGAAATGAAGGTAATAAAGACCTTTAATTGGATTTCTTATGCTATGAAAACAGAGTATTACTCTTCTGATTAACATTTATAGGAAAACTATAGTGCAGATCATAGGTCTCGTAGGTCTTGGAGAAGATTTGAAGGAAGCAATGGGATTAGGACTTATTATTATTATTCCTAACTACGTGATTTTTCTCCAATTTCTATAAAATTTGTCTAAAAAAATTACTAAAATATACAGCAGAACTGATCGATTTTATTTTTTAAAATTTTCCTAAAGAGTTAATTACTTTGAAATAAGTTTTTTATCGTTTAGCAGAAGATATTTATTCTATACATCGGAAATGTCAGAATTAGTTCAAATTTTCATATTTTGTACCTATATTAAATACTAAAAAATCACATATCTTAAAATCACTCATTAATTTTCAGAATGCTATGATGTACTGAGTTTCCAACTGATGATTCGCGGACCATGCGATTCGCGAATGATCCGGTAATGGGCAAATTATATTTGACGTATCCATAGTGGAAGATATCAACGGAGACCTATATTTAATTAATTAATAAAATTTAAAAACGATATAAATATTCTCGCTTGCTCTTCAGAAAAGGTTTTGTTTATTATGAATAAAGCTTATATTTTTCGTTCCTTTCTACTTCCAATCATAAAAAAGATATTTTGTGATATTTAGACTTTAAGGACTGCGCCTCATTATGATATAAGGATAAGGGAATCCTCCAAGAATTAGGGATCATTGTTCTAACGCATCGACCAGTTTACCTTAAAATAAAAATATAAAAATTTACATAGTTACATAGTTTAAAATAATACGATTATTTATTATAAGATTTTAACAATATTTTCGTACAGACAACATTTTTCTATACTCTTTTGTTTCTTGTACTTTACAATATTTTTCCATGTGACGCATTTCGTCATCTCCATCATCATCATCATTATCACCTATACACCTTTCGTATCACATCTACTTTATCTGTATTTCTCGTTTTCATACTCTGTCAACTTCATTGCCTTGTCTACAACATACATGTATATACATATTATATGTATGTAGATGTCGTCGGCAGATTGTAGAATCAGACAAATTACAAAATGCCTAGTCGTTTTACAAAACGGTTGAACTAACGTTATACCAAATTATAATAATGATTTGTATTCTACCATGTCAAGGCTGATTAAAACTTTAGCCACTTTGTAAAATGGCTGGATTTAATTTCTATCTTCAGGGCCGTGGAAAGAAATGGCGGCCATCGGGAATGAGCCGTATTTTTTTAAAATTTTCTCCCAAAAAATAAATGGCGAGACAAAAAAATTCTCAACTTTTTTCTCGGGCCCTCTAACAACAACTACGCGCCCCCTCCACAAGCCCGGGCCCCGGGGCTGCACCCCAGTTACCCCACCCTCTCGTGGGGCCTGTCTACTTTATCGATTGTAGTGCTACAACCAGGGCCGATGAGAGGGGGGTTAAGTAGTACAATTACCCAGGGGCCCGGCTACCCTTTTGCTCGTCAACTGTATTTTCTGGGAAAAAAATATTTGAAAATTTTTTGTTGCCGTGCCCGTTTTTGGGCCCGTGATTTTTCTCGCTGGCCCTGGCTACAACTATAGTACCTAAACACAATACTTGCGTAGTTTGTATAATTGTTTTATTATTGTATAAAATAAATGTCAAATATTTTATCACTATTAAATAATAATTATTAAGTTTGGGCAAATATGCTGACATTTTGTAATCTGGCTGATTGTACTATCCGGCGGCGACATATGTACATATGTATGTAGATATTTCAGTTCTCTGTGTATGTATAATATAATGTTTTATGTTGTTTTTTTGATGTTTGTTGTTTAAAATATTTGAAAATTGCTTTATATTTAATGTTTTGCTGATTATAACGTATTGTAGGTAGCTAAATATTATGTACATATCCCACCTATTTTCCCTTCAGCCTTTATCGTATCTGATAATAAAAAACTCATATATATGGTGTAGATACAGAGGGTACTGTAGTGGGCTGCTTTTAACTATAGCGTAAAAGTTATTTACGTAATTGTATAAATGTATATTAACAGCAGAGAAAAAACATTAAAAACAAATATTGTAGGTAATGTTAGCCGTCATGTAAATTTTCTTAATGAATTGAAGCTTTGGAACAAATGAAAATGGAATGTGTTTAATAATATGAAATGAGCTTTTTGATAATTGAGTATCATGTTTTATAATTGTATTAATTAAGGACGTTGCCAGCTAATACGCCAGAGGGGGCAGGATGGAATAAAGGATGAGGTGAGAACTCTCAACCATCTCGTTCCTCTATATATCTCATTGTCAGTAAAAATAATAAATAAATAACTAATTAAAATTAATCTTCCAGCAAAATTTTGGATCATTCCAACTGTATAATGTCACTATCAATAATACAATTGCCAATCAAAAAAAGATTTACTATATATCTAAACAGTTTTATATTTTAAAAAAAATAATAAAGTATTTTATTAATAAACTAGCTGTAGGTACACCCGATGGGATTTCCTATCAGCAACATCTTTTTATTAGGTGCTCACTTTCTGCTCATTTTAAATATTTTTCAAAAGCCTAAAAATACCAACTTCCACGTTTCTAATTTCAAAAATGACCTTCTAAACACTTCTAAGACCTTCTTTTTATTTAAGATATTATTTATTTTAATAGCCATAGTAAAATATTTTTATATAATTATCTCTTACTTCAAAAATGACGAATTTCAATACAAATTTGCATCCCCTATTTAACGCACTTAGAGGACGAATTTTCAAAAACCCTTTCTTAGTGTTCACTTACGTAACATGCGGAACTCTTGCGTCAAATTTTATTTTTCTAAATCCAACGATTTAGACCAGGGGTCGGCAACCTGCGGCCCGTGGGCCGCATTTGGCCCTTTGCAAGCTTTCATGCGGCCCGCCAAGCAATATAACTTTTCGAACAATTTGCTCTGCCTATGCAGAGTTGAGCATACTTTATGTATACTTTTTCCGATGTTTTATAACAGGTAAATAAAATTGTTACTAAAAATGTTTCCTCATGTTGATTTTTAATAATATTTATATCAAGTTGTGTTAAAAAAAGAAAATACCCTTCTCGCAGTATCCTGCATAATATAGCGAATTTCCGTTTACAAAAATCAGTTTTTCCGGAAACTACTTGAAATAGAATTATTTTTCAAAAACTCTTTTAATGTGATTATTGTCTCCTTTTTTCAACGATGTGGCAAAAACTTGAGGAAATTGGGCAAAAATCTCTCTTTTTCCACAAAAATTGTTTAGGCAAAAATGCCTAAAAATTCATTCCGGGCATCGGACGTGTCTGACTTTTTGTACTTCCAACATTTTTACCAAATTTCGTAAAAACGGGATTTTTCGTTCGAGAGTTATATAAATTTTAGTGAATGTCATTTTTGGCTTCCAGAGACTACAAAATAAATTATTTCTATCATAATTCCGGGCTCAAGCAGCATCAAGACAGTGACTCTAATAGCTGATTCGAAAATTCGTTTAAAAAAACCTACTTAAGCCACATACTACATTGAAAAATATTTGAGTGTGCGGCCCGCTAAAAATTATTTTTTTTAAAAGTGGCCCGCCATCCTAAAAAGGTTGCCGACCCCTGGTTTAGACTGTGCAGTAAAAAAAAATACATTGTTTGTCAGTCAGTCAGTGTTAGAGATTTATTATTAAGTAGATTGTCAACACCTGTAGGTACGTAAAGTGTGTGCGTTTGTTATCTATCACTTCTTTATCACAATGGCTACGGTAACACATGTGAATTACCATATATATACGTATATCATAAACAAATTATTAAAATTTTAAAATATAGTATACGTACATTTTTGATCATATACCTACTTATCATGAAAAAAGGAAAATAACTGCAAAAATTACGTAATTTTACTATTTTCAGTTGCTGGCATTATTTTTAGTAGAAGTGAAAGAAAATGTGGCGGACGATGGCGGGTAATATTTACACAATTTCGTCCCGAGCGAAATTTTGAGTCACTCCACCTAAATAATGCCATCAGACAAACAGTTGCTGGAGCTAAGTTAAAAGATGAATAAATCAAACAATTTTAAATTAATGGTATTACTTAGAGGAAGTGAAACAAAATGTGATGGTGAAAAACACGAAACTAGAGTGGAGTTTAGCTTTTCCAAAAATTTTAAGTAGTCGAAAAATTTGACACTATTAGGCACAAGTTTTTTTAATTCAAGAAGAAATGATAAAAACTTTTTTATTTAAAAAAAAAAATTTTAAAAGATCATATTAAAAAAAAATATTTTATAGAAATCTAGAATGATCTCTAAATCTTTTGTAATTTTTTCGTACCTCTAGAAAGGCAAGATTTTTTCAAAATAACGTAGCAGCGGTAGTTGGGGATGACTTAAAATATGAACTTTTCCATCTGCAGGAAATCAAGTGCAAAATTCCGAAAAATTTTACAAAATATATTTTTTGGAAATTTCAATTTGCAACAACTTTATTCTCGATAACATTCATCAAAAATGTCTTCACCTACCCCTAAAAACGCAAGATAAATAATGTCTTTATAACTTTTGAAGGGAACGGTATTTTTCACTCGGAAATTTTGGTTGCTTCATAAATGTTTACATATCAATGCTTTATCAACTCCTGACCACAAATACAACCCTTTAGCAAAATTCAAATAAAAACTGGACGGGAACTAGAGATCTTACGCCGTGTAATAGGCATTCCAAACAATAATTTCGAATTGTTCTTTTGAAAAATATCAAATTTCAAATAAAACTCTATTTACAAGTTTGAATTAGCATTATCAAACAATTTCTTTGACAATAATCATATGGATCGAAACAGGTCATAAAGAAACACTTTAAAATAAGAAATATTTTAGTCGTAAGAAAATCGACGTGAAAGTTTATTGCAGATTTAAGGGGGACCGCTAGTGTGACACTTTGAAAAAATTGGATTTTTTTACATGTTTCGATAGACTGTACCTTTAAAAATAACATACTAAAATTTAAAGTGCATATCTTAAATAGTTTTTGAGTTACAGCCATCCGAAGAGCGGATTCTGATTTTCATTGTTAACTTTGAGATATTGAAAAATGTATGATGTTTGATAGTTCGGGAGTTTCTGGACGTGGCTGCCAGTCACATGTTGTGGAGAAGTTAGACTTTGACACATTTAAACGACTCTAGTTTTACTATGACCGTTATAGTGAGTAGGTACATTGTAAATAATTTTAGTAAAAATTTTCAGTGATTAAAACTAAAAGGTAAAGAAAAACTACATTTTTCAAATTTACTGCAGTTGTAACTTGAAGACAAATCATCCGATCGATTTGATTCTTATTTCAATTTCTTTTATGTATGTTTCTCCGTACCAAGAACTTCCAATTTTGTGATCGAATAAAAAATGTAATTTTGGCAGGCCAACTTCGCCATTATGTTAAATTTTAATTATTTTTTTTTATTGAGGTTCACGGTACGAGCAATACCTTTTAGTTTAATAAACTTTTTTTTTATTTCCAACACTGTGAAGGTCGCTATCACTGCAGAAGTTGAGGGATTTTTTTTTTCGGAGCCTTGGAATATTGCGGATAATTCGCTGAATTTTCAATTTTTCGGTTCAAAAATATTATTATGTATTTATTATATATCCATAAATATACCCTTAAAATATTAAAACATTCCATGCAGTAGTTTTCTTGAAAAAAATTCCCAAAAATTCCCTTTTCTTCAGCCGGTCATACTAGTGGTCCCCCTTAAAGATGACTTTGAACTGAATTAAGTATAAGAATGAATAACGTTTTTTCATACAGTATTAAAATTTCAATATTCTACTTTTTCAAAAACATTATATTCGGATAGAATGAAAATTTTTTTTATTTAATTTTTATTAAAACAATAATAATAACGATAATGCACTGTATATGATATAATATTTTTTCAGGGTATTTGGTAGTAATACGTCTGGGATGAATGTTGGAAAAATTTAATGTGATACCTATATTTTCATTTATAATATAGGATTTTCATTTTTCATTTAGGGGGGAGGTATAGTGAAACATCAGTGAGTATTATGGATGATAGACTCAACTGACTTGATTTAATGGAAATGAAGAAAGAATAACTGATGCTGGAGGCAACAATCACCATGAATATGAAATAAAATTGTAATGTCCTGCCCATTCCATCACTCTCACAACTGGCAGCCATATCCACGGCAGCTACAATCTACCGACAGATTTACTTGAATGAATTTAATGTATTTTTTTTAAGAAAAAAAATCTCTAAAGTACAATAATTTTTGTATTCAATTCATCTAAAAAAAAAAACGTATTCTAAAAATATGAAAATTCTATTGTCATAATAATATTTAGATGTTTCATCTTTTTTTTTTAACTACGAAGAAAACTTTCTAAATGTTGAAATTAAAAAATTATTGTAAAAAAAAGAATAATATTTTCTATATTATACTAAAAACATGTACTTTACAGGTACTAAAAGAACAATCTTCGAATTTTATATAATTGTGACTTTCGGAAATTGTCAAAAAATATAAATATAAATTTATAAAATATTTGTTTAAAAAAAAAAATAATTATAAAAATTTAAACTTGATCTAAAATCAAGTTCAGCGCGACCATATAGGCGAACTAGGCGAATTAAGCGACCGCCTTGGATGCCAGAATCTGGGATCGTAAAAATTACAAAATATTATATTGCTAATGAATTTGTAAAAAGAAGTCTAACTATACCTTGAAGATATTTTTGAAAAAATTACTTGTGCCAGCAATTTGAGTGATTTTAAAATTTTGTAAATATTTGATACACCAAGTCAATCAGCCAGAATTACAATTTGGTTGCTTTATATAGTAGTACTTACAGTAAGTTCGTCGTTTTTTAATGTTCAGCTGTGAATTTCGAGAAGGCAGATTTTTCCAGCTTATCAGGAATGTAAAACTGAGTTTTTGCATATAAGTACTATTGGTCGGCCGGCATCTTGAATTGAAAGTCGAAAATAATTATACTGGGTTATGTCCGCAATCGTCAGTAGGGATGTATAAAATATATCGATATATCAAAATATCGATATTTTTTTCAAATATATCGATAATTTCTGGCGATACTTTTAGTAACGATATATCGATATATGATTTCCAATATTTTTTTCCTGGAGTTTTTCCTAAGCTAACATGTATGAGATGTACGACATGTGCCACATGTGGCACATGTACGAATGTACAAAACTACAAATGACATACCTAAAAATATATTCAACAAAAATACCTACAATAGATAATTTTCTACATACATACATATTATGTCGCATACATATATAGTGCATGCTTGCGCGCTAAATTTTTCCTGATTTCAAATATTGAAATTAGATGTCGGATATTAAATGCAGTTTATTTAAGTCTGAAAACTTTGGTTTTTTAACATCATGACGGTCATAATCTATAATGAGAAAGCACCCAACTGGTACACTGTTTTGACATCTAATATACTTGAGGTCCATTTATATCTATAGACATTAAACGTCACAGACACGTATCGTGGCAGACACGACAAATATTGTTTAATGCTTTTCTTATGAACACATTCATACATACAGACAATCCGTGTCTGTGCGGTATATGTAGGTGAATACATCCATAAGAAAAGTATTAAACAATATTTGTCGTACATACGACGATACGTGTCTGTGACGTTCAGTGTCTGTAGATATGAATGGAGCTTTATACTTTATGTGGAATTGTTGACGTCATACGACGTGGTGTGTGAGTTAGTAAAAATTAACTTGGCACCTTATGACGTCAATGACCGTCAAGGTTTTAAAACAAAACTATCTAAAAAGTCACTAATATCAAGATTATTTAGTAAATTATATTGTTCAAAAAATTTTTCTACCTTAGTAATGTAAAAAAAAAACGATATATCGATATTTTTTTTCGATATATCATTGCACGGTATTGATATTTTTTAAAAATATCCATACTATAAATATCGATACTTTTAAAAATATCGTCAGTCTGGCAAAAATTTTGTAAACACTCTTTTTGTAGATAAAACGATTATCTACAATTTTTATTCGAAACTTTTTTTTGCGTAAAATTGGTCGACTAATAACAAATGGCATAATAAACTGGCGAGAAGTTTTTTCTAAATTGGAGTTACTTAAGATTGTCTCAGGCCACCTATAATACATACATCAACACCTCAATTTGCGTCGTGGTTACGTTTCAAAAAAATACGACGCGAATTGAAACGACGCAAAGTGAATTATGATTTTCTCGAACCCAAAACAACGGAACTTCGAAAATCTAACGACGCACCGTGAAAAAAAAACGCAAAACGAAACGACGCAAAGCGAGATATTGGTATATACAGGAAAGACTGGTAGGCTTGGCAACCACAAAATTTACCATAAAAATAAGGTTTCACTGTTCAATTTTTAATATTTCAACTTTCATGAGAAATATTGTGACAATATTTGAATGGAAAATGTTAATGAGCACTAAGGAAAATTTTTAGAAATTTTTGCGTCATCCGCGTACATGAAAACCCTCTAGAATATAGATATAATACAGATATTATATGGAACCCTCGTCCCGCGAATCAGACTCGCACTTTACCAAATTTGTTTATTTTAATAATATTAAGTCACATATTACATAAACTATATTTAATTATTCCATATTGTATTAATAATAATAAAACCTACCTTTATAAATGATAATAATTATGTAAGTATGTACGTCAATAATTAATTTTGTCAATTGAATAATAAGATATTGACGTGTTTAATAAAAGATCACATCACTATTGACATATAAATAATAGTATTTAAAAATCAATGAATACAATCACATGAATCAAACAACTGTCATTACAAACAATAAAAAAAATTTCAATTTAACAAAAAAAAATATTGCAAAATAACAAAGGGGGTGGAAGCGTGTTTAGTAAACTCTGGTATTACTATCGTTTTACATATTAATATACGAGAAGTAGGTGTAATATGTGTACACTAACAGGGTGTTTAAATAGTTAAAGACATACAAAAACATGCAAAGAAATTATTAGGATCGGTGGCTATAGAGTTATACTATTAAAAAACAAAGAAATGCAGCTGAAAATTTAACCTGTTAAATAGTAAGGGTGTTATGGATAACTGTAATGGTGTAAAAAAAATCTCGCAAAAACTTTTAAATTACAGCAAATATTGGCAATAAACTCATTTTTTGACGAAAAATGCTCAAAAAACCATGTTCCTGGTATCCGACGTGACTGGCTGAAGAATTCATCCGAGATTATTGAACTTCCAACATTTTCACCAAATTTCGTAAAACTAGAAGGTTTTGCTAGAGAGTTATCGTGCTGATACATAAATACATATAATATATATATATAGATGACACAGATGATACATACACACACACACACACACATATATATATATATATATATATATATATATATATATATATATATATATATATATATATATATATATTCGGTTTCTACACCGTGAAAAAATTTGCACATTTCACATGTCTAGAACGGTCCACTTAATTTTTTGTGTTATTTTTGTAACTGTAACCGAAACTGCCATGTATCCGTAATCAAAAAATACCCGAAACCGAAATCGCATCCGAAATAAAAGTTTTGGATATATTTCGGATAATTACCGGGTCAGATTATTGCATAGACAAATGCAACAAATGTAAGTTTGGAATTTTTTTTTGTACGTCAAGCGTTTTGAATGAGTTTGAAAACTTAAACTTATTTATAGGCCTCTACCTACTGATAAAAAAGCTACTAACAATGACTAGGTCCATTGAAATCACAGAACAACATAGATGCAGTGTATATATAAAAAAACTGTCGTTCGTAAGTTGCATTAAGTTGCAATTTACACCACTACTGATTTAGTCTGTTACTGTCTGCCATGGTGTTCACGTCGTAACGAGTATCATTGTTTTTTTTAATCAACTCGTGAAATTCAAACAGAAAAAAATATGAAGTGTGTCGTATTTAAGTGTAAAAATTCTATTGAACAAAAAAATTCTCAAAATAAAGGGCTATCTTTCTTAAAATAAATAAATTTATTTTTAATTGTTGGTTGTTCGTCACATAAGGTGGCCATGATAGTATATGCTATATGTATGCGAGCTTCTCAGTCATACATCAACATATTCAATAATACATTCGCATATTTCTGTCCATACATCATGTGTTTTGGTTGTATGTGTCATAATAGCTTAGTAGGGAATTGCTGTGTCTACGTCACTCGCCGGCGACAGCGGGCACAGTTTGGCAGACATACTAATTTGATCTCTTGATTGAAATAAAAGCTATTGGGATCTGTCGAATGGCGGTATGACATCTGGTGTTGAAAAATCAGACTAATCTTAAAGTGCATTTTCTCAAATGTCATTTATGAGCTGAATTTTCTAAATCTGAAAATACATACAATTGATTTAATTTTTCCATTCATTTACAGTTCTTCAGTTATTTTATGACATTTGCTATTTAAATTTGACGCTTGTATACTGTAAATTGTAATATTCGTTAACTCATTCACGCATTTTTTTCATATTTTAACCACATTTTAATTGTTTTACAGATGTAAAATTGTCTCTTCTTCAACAAAATTCCTTTGCTTCGGACTTATGTCAACCCAAATACAAAAAGTTCTAACATTTACCATTTTTTCTTAATATTGCACTGATTACTATAATTATATAAAACTAATGTTAATGCACTTTTTTATCAGCCATTTTTTTGAAACTCCACCCATAGGACAGATCCGAATAGATTAATTAAACAAATTTCACCGGGGCTTCTGTCTAACTAAAATTGCTTAGATTAACGTTTTCAATATTATATTTCAGTTTTTTTTTTTAAATGTTATAAATTTCTTTAAAATCTGTATGTCTTTAGTATTTCGAAACACCCAGTCCTTGCATACATAATATTTAAATAATGGGATTAATTATTTATTGATTTGACTTTAAACGTTTACATGTTCATAAAATCAAAAATTATAGTGAAATTAATAGTAATATAACAATGGGCAACAAGTTTTTTCATCCCTCTAAATATAATATGGTACGAGGAACCCCTGTGGTGCTATTATTCAATTGATATTAAAATATTAAGGGGGTGTATTTTGATTGTATTAAAATTATATATCTATTACAATAATTATGTGTACGTAGATTTTTTTTTTATTTGATTTTTGCAGGAGACAAATAATTTTATTTTTAAAATAGGCATTGTGAATGAGTATTTTTAATTAATTTTTTTTAATTTACATGTAAACGAAATGTCCTTTATGCTAGAAGTATGATATGGTTATAATATGTAATTAAATCTAGCAGTTTTTTTTATTAGTACTACTATTATGCTTAATGTTACACCGTTAGAGTGTATTACTCAACGCTTCCACCATAATACCTTTACAGGTTAAATGTTATGCCATATAATCAGGGCTGGGAAAAATGGTTCAAAGAAACTATTTAAAAAACGAAAATGGAAAATTGTTTCCAAAAATGCATTTAAAATACAAAATAGAAAATGGTTTTGCTGAACATATTTAAAATAGAAAATGGAAAATAGGGCGGAAAATTTCTTTGGAAAATGGATTCTCGAGTTTCTTTAATAAATTCAACAGTTATGTAAATATAAAAATAGTTACGAATATAAAGAAGCCTCCGCCCATTAAAGTTAGATGCTATATTTGCGTAATTCTTAAATTTTTTAGGTTCGTACAAACATGCTAAGATATTTTCAAGTTAGATTTGGTATATATTTCAAATTTGCTAACTGAAAAACATACCTATTAATATCTAACAATTCGAAAATCACAGACAGACCCTTCTATTTTATTTATAGATATCTACTTAATAAATTTCTAGCACTGACTGACAGACAACGCATAGCCTAAACCGTTGGGCTTAGAAGAATGAAATTTTGCACAGTAGTTCCCTATGTAATGTAGATGAACACTAAGAAAAGATTTTTGAAAATTCACCCCCTAAGTGGGTTAAATAGGGAATGCAAATTTTTATGAAAATTCGTCATTTTTGAAGTTAGATATATAAAAATATGTTACTGACTATTCAAATAGACAATATTTTATTCACTGATTGACAGACAACGCACAGCCTAAACTGTTGGGTTTAAAAGGACGAAATTTAGCACAGAAGATATGAAGATTGATCTGTAGGCATTACTAATTATAAATAAGTCAGTTATGTAAACGTTTCTGGAAATTTATTTCCTAAGGGATTTAAACAGGAAATGAAAGTTCGTATGGGAAGTTTTTGAAATGAGAAACGTGTAAATTGGTGTTTAGGCTTTTGAAAAACATTGAAAGTGAGCAGTAATACCTAATAAAAAGATGTTGCCGATGGGAAATCCCATCGGGTATACGGCCAGTTGATTGATAAATTAGAATTATATCAGTCAATAGGTAGATAAGTACTGTGGAATTTGAGTCAACAGTGAATTCATGAATTCGCTTACAAACATGTAAGTGTACGGAAATAAAAAGAAAAATACAGATCACAAGTGTTCCCCAGTGCCTCCACCATTAAAATGTATAAATTTTTTGATTTGTTTATACATATACAGGCAGCCCCCCAAAAAACACGGTACTCGAAGAACACGGGTACCTTCCCCCGAATTACACCGTTTCAAACAACACGATTTTTAAGTAATTCTTTTGTAAAAGAATAAAGTATCTACATAAGTATATTTGATATAAAGTTACATCGGTTCTCAATGTACGCGAATATACGAGTATCTGTTCCATATTGTAGATTTGATTTACACGAATAAAAATCGTGTAAATTGAATCTGTCATTTAAAAGGAAAGTACTAGAAATAAAAACTACTAAAAATTTTAAAGAATTTTATAATAGAAATGATAACGAATATGTAGAAATTTACATATTGAAATTCTGGAAATATCGTTATTTTCGATATCTATAATTTTCGATAACGAAAAGTAGGTTTCGACCACCCCAATATGTTTCGAATACCCACAACTTGCTTCGCTTAGGCCTTCAAAAATTTCGTTATTTTTGAGCTATGATGCACCGTTTACGAGATATTTACGATCAAAATTTACGTTTACGAAAAGTAACGAAATGTAATTTTTTAAAAATATTATATTGTTGACCAAATCAGAGGGACTAATAGAGCTCAAATGAAATAATTATAACCAATTTATGATTAGTAGTCCGTTATCGATAATTTTCGATAACGAAAAGTAGGCTTTTACAGTCGCAATATGTTTGGAACACTCACAACTTGCAAATTAAACGTTTATTTATTTATTTTTTTATTTTCACACTTGAAAGAGAATGCCTGTCTTTTGTGGTTTCAACACGGTTTCAAAGAACACGGAACCAATTAATCGTGTTCTTCGGGGGATTGCTGTATTATAACTACAAATTTGTTATTAAGCGGCCCCCTACACGCTCAATAATATTGCACAAAATCTGAGGTTGTACAATATTATGGATCGTCTGTAGGTTATATTGAAGGGTTGTACAATATATTGTGCTGATCAAAAACAATTTGAAATGTATTGTGCAATGAATGAATATTGTAACGTCTGTAGGCTATGTAGATATTATTGCGCAATACTATTTTATTTGTTTTTTTTTTTTTGTTTGATTTGTTTGTTATTCTGTAATGTCACATTTGATGGCTATTATTTGAACCAGTTTGAATTATAAATTTGCAAGAATAATTATTTATTGATTTGCAACATTTTTATCACCTAATATTATTTAAAATTAGACAACAGTTTAATTAAGTACAATTTCTACATTCAGTTTATTGCACAAATTTCTTTAACAAAATTATTGACCTGTCTGGAGGTACGTTCAATAAATTGCACAAGTTGATTGCACAATATTATTGAGCGTGTAGGGGCCGCTTTAGTGAAACTTCCACAAAGAAAACCAATGCAATTACTTCAGGTTTTTCAAGTACCTGTAGTATTAAAAGATTTTAAACACACGGTTCGGGAACAAAGCTAAAATAATTAGGACACAAAGACAAAACCAACGTCACTAGTATCCTTTTGCTGTGACAAAATAGTGTAATAAGAAACCAAAGAGGTATGTAGATATAACCATAGATAACGGCTACACACAAACTCGCATACCTGTACCTATATAACATCACTCTCTACTACAAAGGTAAGTCTATCTAGTACATCTTCTCAATACAACAGGCAAAAAAAAGTATATAAAATGAATAAAATATATTAACTCGAATAGAAAAGGAACAACATTTATTTGTTATGTTGTGGCTGCCATTGGACATAGCTATATAATTAGTCCCGCCCCTGCTGTATGGAAACTTGTGCCGTTTATTAACCGATTCAGTGCCATTGGCATGTTAACATGCCAAAGGAAACAAAGAGGGAAATATATCTTACAAAAAAAGACAAGACTAGATTCATTCATTAATCATTTTGACATTTTTATTTGAGCTGCACTTGAATGGTTTAGATTGAAAAATATTGTTCCTCAGTTTTATAATAAAAACAAATTACAAGTACACTAAAAATCCACGCTAGGTTTATTTTCCTATTAGAAATTTTTCCCCAATAAATGTTAAATTAAAGGTAAATTGATAAGTCTCTAGTTGCCCAACTTGCTTTAAAATGAAATAATAATAAAAAAAATAATACTGTGAATAAACTAACATTTAGATATTTACAGAAAAATATAAAAGTTGCTTCTAATAATTTTTCTTGAATGTGTTAACTTAATTGAATTTATAGTGTACTATGATATGAGGAAGCTTGTTTATTATTGTTAGCAAAAAATTTTCACACGGTTCGATCATCTCATCATCATCAACCACAGAAACATCAACACTCACAATCAGCTATAATAAAAATATACACATACACACATACAAGGGATCGCATTAGAATGCTGTTGACAAAATTCTGTGCTGTCGACTAATTGTAATATATGATTTTGATTAGGGTTGACCGGGGTAATTGTGAATGATTTTTATAAATTGAGATAAAAGCGTTGTTTTAAGTATTTTTTATTTTATATATCACATTATGGTTGATTTATTTTTAATTCTATATTATTCAGGATGCACCACACAAATTTTGAGCAAATTCGTATGAGAAACAAAAATTTTATACGCCATTTACATTTCCCCGGCACGGTTTTGCAAATCTTATGAATTTTGGGATAAAAGTGAATGCCATCAGAAAAATTATTTAGAATGCATTACAAGAGAAGTTGAGGTACATAAGAATAAAGCCCAACTCAAATTCTTCACATTTACCCTACTTTGAAAATTTTTTATCATACTTTAGCGTTCACAATTGCCCTTTGTTTGCAAGTTACCCATAGCTCAAATTTGTACAAAAAATCAAGGTTAAATAAAAATAACAAAAATTGTAGAAATAAATTTATTGCAAGCTTCTGCTACCCCGGTCAACCCTATACTGATTAGGAATTTATGATTGTATAAATGTATAATACGTACATATAAACAGTATAAATAGGACAGTACGAATAAAAAAACAAAACCTTACCTGCTTTAATAAAGTCAGTATTATATGAAACAATAACAAAAACTGAAATTTAAAAATTTGTGATGGTATCATCAAATTGTAATATACATGATAATTGATAACTAAAATCTGATTAACATGTTGAGGATCAAACTTATGATAACGAAATATACAGTTCGTACATTATTTTAACAACTAGTTAATACATTTTATATGGAATTATTGACGCGGTACAGCGTTGTGTGGCAATTGGTCAAGTTTCACTTTACGCTTTACAGCATGCACGACAACTAACGTGTTAATAATTATTCTACTTAATTTTTCAAGAAAATTAAAATTTTAAACTGCTAGTTTAATACTGACTTTATAATAAATATGTATTTAAAAAAAAATTTTAATGTTTATTTTTGTTATATCAATATGAGAGAAGGGAATCCGAATAAGAAAATTTCAAAACTAAAAATATTAAAGGAAATCTGTATGTAAACAATTGCCTCTCCTTTTTTAACATTCATACGCTTGTCTTTTAGTTCATCCGATAGTCCGGCACGCATAGAGTTAATTAGTGAATTCCAGTATTATGACATTTGAATGCAAAACCACCCCTCTTTGTAATGTGTTTTGTTCATTACATATATATTATGTAGTAGAGTGGTACCTATGCTTGTTTGTAGCTAAGCTATAGTATAGAGTCCTCTACTTCTGGCTGCCGTTTGGTTATTGTTCACACACAGACACACAGACAGACGGCAACGGCTCGACGCGGCGCGGCAGGAACATTACATATTTGGGTGGGATCGCTGGCTGGCTGGCTGGTCGGTTGATGGGATGCAGATGTGGGATCGCAAACAACAGGAGTGATGATGAAGTAATAATAAAATAACTCCGTTTCGCAATGTTTTGTTGTTGTATATGATGATGTTTTTTGTTGATTTATAAAATAATAATTTATCAAGTTTTATATGTTTTTTACTTTACGACTGTGTGTATGTATATGTTTTTTTGTGTTCTTTCTGCTATTTTGTCATCTCTTTTTCCCTTTTATTATAAATGAGATGGCTTGATGAATTTTTCTAATTTACTTTTTCCTTTGTTTTACTTTTTTTTATGTTTTTTATTATGAATTTAAAAAGACTATGATTAATAAAACTTTATACACCGTATATTACATGATATTTCATAATAATTTAATTAAAAAAATAAGTATTTAATTAATTATCCGTTTATTCAGTTTTATGTAGTATGAAAATATTCATGTTTCATATATTAACTCTTTTAGTACCGCCGTATATTCCAATATTTTAGATAAACAATTTAATATCTCTATAAGTAAAATTGTAAGTTTGGTACGTTTTGCTTGATTTATTTACAATATGACCGCTCTTTACTATACAACCTCCAGTTACCGACATAAGACAATGCATACTCTTCAGTTGAATTTTTTCTAAAAATTAGTATGATGAGCTGAGCTCGTCATTAGTCCTAAAGGGGTTAAGGGGGACCACTAGTATGACCGCCTGAAAAAAGGTGATTTTTGGGAATTTTTTAAAAGAAAACTACTGTCTGGAATGTTTTAATATTTTAAGGATATATTAGCTGACATAAAATAAATTCAAGATAAAATTTTTGGACAAAAAAATTGAAAATTTAATGAGTTATTCGAGATCTCCCAAGGCTCTAAAAAAAAAGTTCCCCCACTGCTGTAGTGATAGCGACCTTCACAGTTTCCAATTTTTTCGAAATGTCACACTAGTGGTCCCCCTTAACAACGAAAAAGTAGACCTCATTACAAGAAGGTATAGATAGATTGCTAGTCCTTTGAAAACTTGTAAATAAAAATACACTGTCAATAGGGGATGGAACAGCTTCCTGGTACTCGCAACAAACTTTTATCCAATCATTAAAGTAATTTTGTGCTTAAAGATTAATTTTAAGGCAAGCACAGGATGAACAGCTTTTTCTAATCGGCAAAATCTACTACCTATCCACTTTCTATCTTCGGTCATCATCTATCTTCGGTTTACACAGGCGCAAAAGAGTCAGCAACTATCTGAAATAATTTGAAAGTAATTATTGAAATAATTTCACAATGACATTTTTTGCAGTAAAATAGCAATACCTTTTTTTCTAAAGTAAAGCGAAGCAAATGTTGGACCATTTTAAAAACTACAATAAATGGGCAATCTTTTAAGATACCTTGCTCGAGTAAGGTAGTACATTTCTTTTACAGTATGAAGAGTTAAATTTAGCTAATAAAAAAAAAATTGTGTATGAATTGGTAAAAAAGTTTTATTTTTTCCAATATTACCCTTATTTTGGATTGGATTATGATCTACAAAAGGACTCTTCAAGGTTGCGTAATAAAAATTAAAATTTCAGAAAATCAAGTCTTGCAGTTGTGGTAGCTGAAAATTGTCGATTTTCCCGAAATCCCTAAAGGTATCAATATCTTGAAAACCAACGGTATTTTACTAGACGATATTTGAATATTCTGATTAGGCATGAGTTGGTCTATCATCCTTCCAAAGGATATCGTTGACTTTTGGGAAGCCCCCCCCCCGCGCAAATACGAATACTATTAAAAGAACAAAATGAGATTACTAGTAAGCAAGATATCGACATTTAATGGGATTTCACGGAAGTGTCGTGGCTATTATTACTCTGATTGCGATGAAATTCGTAAGGGATCATTTAGGTAGCTTTTAGAATATGCGGTTGTATAGCCAATTAAGAAAAGTGAAGAAGCAGTATACCATTTACGCACAAAATCACTTTAAAGATTGAATAAAAGTCTGCTACTAGCACGAGGAAGCTGTGTGCCACCTACCATTGGCAGTACCTATATTTCTATTTGAGTAAATACTTAAAATTTTCCAAAAACTTTAAAACATTCTTCTAAATACGCCATAGTCGATTCCTGTATTCATTTAAAATTTTACGATAATTGTATTAAAAATCAATATCGTCGATATGGGCTTTTATAAGTATATAGGGGTAAACGTTTTCTACTTGTACTACTGATACACATTTGAAGTATATGATGCATATACGATTAGTGATGAAATTGTTGACCAAATGGATCTATAAACTAACAGGGTTGATTATTATCAATTGAAATTTACTTAGGATTTGTTATTAACATAAAAGCATCTTATCATCCATTTGATCTAATTACTTTATATTTGAATACTTGAATCACTGTCGGAGACACTTCACCAACGTAGTTTAAATAACTCTTGCTGCTTAATGCACAACATTAACTAGCCAGCTAGATTGTAACTCTTTAACAATCAATATCATGTTAAGAATCACTATTATTTTAACCGATCTGAAAAGATATGTGTAGATAAATAAATGAATAATGTAAGAAACAAAAATATCCAGGTTACAAAATTATATTTAGCTTACAATATTATTTACTACCAACCCATTTGACAATTTTCAAATGATTCCGCAATGAAGTCCGCAAATAAAGTGTATTGTATAAAAAATTGTAGGTGTGCTTAAGACCACGCGACCGAAGTGAAAACTTCTATGGCGATGTTGTAACCGATTTGAAATAACGTAGGTAAATATGTATATTCTATAGATAGGACTTTATTGAACGAGTCGTGGTTATAGATAGACGTGCGAAGCGAATAACAAAAATGTGGGAAACAAATAATAATAAATTATTTTCAAACCGAGTTCAAGATTAAATGCCATCAGGTTAGAACCAAAATCCATAGGAAATCAAAGTATGGTTTAGTTTAAGGTACCATCACAGTGTGATCGGTCGAAAAATAGTCAATTTTCGCGATTTTTTTTTGGATGGATAGGACGCGGGAATGGGGATGAATTTTTTTTACGATTAATACCACTATTTAACAATACAAAAATATTTTTTTATTTATTTTTATTTATTTTTTATAATTATTATAATTTTTTGAAAGAATTGACTTTAAAAAGGGCGGATATTGGTGCCCACGATTGCGGCCGCAGTTTTCATTTTCATCCTATCCATCCTGCTGAAGAATAGTCAAACAAAAGAATTGCCTGAAATCAGATTTTAGGGCTCCGAGAAAAAATGCGAAAAAGGAACCCTTATGATGAGACCTCAATGTCTGTCCGTTCGTCTGCCCATTGATATATAATAATTAATGATGCAAACATAGTTTCATTTTGTAAGTACATATATAAATGTGTTTATTACTTCAAAATTTCTTTTTGGGTTAAAATGGATGCCCCTGGCCACTTTACCCAACATAGTGGGGTAAAGTGGTTACTTTGCACATGTTGCAAAAAATAAAAATTGCAAAAATACCTTTCAAGATATTGTTGATATATTGATGTGGTTATTGGTTCTGCACTAAAGCAACTATATTCTAAATACTTATTAATCTGTATTTCTTTTCAAACAAATAAACTAAACAACATTTTGTCTTAGAGTGGCCACTTTACCCCAGTCTCCCCTATATAGATTTATTTGAAGAAAAAGCACACAGAATAAGAAAATTCGTGGCAGCCTGACGGGGTCTGATGTGAACCAAGTTTGAAAATATTTTCCCCTGCGCTATCACCACTATTATTTAATAATATAAAATCATTTTAATTTGTACCATCCCACAGTGTTTCGTTTAGTACAAACTAGCTGGACAAAAACAAAATTAAAATTTCTTGAAACTATTAATGAGGGTAGGTAGGCCATTAGTTGGTAATCACATCGACAGGTATTGTTTTGGCATCAGTCGTACGAAACATCGGTAATGAGAGTAAATATACAAGAAAATTAGGTAAAATGCATAAAATCATTCGCATTTTTACTACTGACATGATTGCATCTTTCGAAGTTCTTTTACTAGATGTGGTGATTTTTTGTAATGGATTCTACTACTAGGGATAAGTACTTTTTTTATTCAGTATAATAATAAAATAATATTCTAAATAAAATAAAATAAGGGCTTCGTAAGTCCGAAAATTGATTTTTTTAAACAAATTTTAAATTCAAAAGAGCATAAGTAAAAATCCCCTCTTATCCCCGGCCTGTAATTTTTTCAGACAATAGACGCAAGCTTCTAGATTAAATTGAATAAATTTTTTTTGCCCCAATTTGCCCAATTGTTATTTATTTTGCGTTTTAATAAGTTACTATGTATATTTAGTTATAACATAATAAGTGCCATAATATGATTAGTAGTATTGTTTTTATCGATATTTCTATGCATTTGTGCAATAAGCATTATTATTTTTCTAACTAATGTGTTTTATTTCCTAAGGCACCCCTATTTTTTGGATTCCAAGTACTTTAAACAAATATACAATAAAAACATTTATATTAGTATTCAACAGGGGGCTTTGAAAGCTATATCGGCTGTATCTTTTAAAAAATAATTTTGTCCAGCTAGCATGTATTAGACAAAACACTGTGCATCCCCAAGATAATAGATTGTTAATGATAATTTTCAGAATCCATTATTTATCTCTTAATATTTTTCAAATTTTATAAAGCAACCAAACACTAATTACATCAATTTTTGTAAGTGTATTCGTTTATAATTTACAAATTTCAATTAAGAGATATTCTTCAAAAAGAGGAATAAAAAAAAAACGGTACACAAAATAATGATTCCATTTCTTTAATAATAAACACAAAGAAAGTTTAATAATTATCAAAGACGCTTTGTTCTTTTTGCAGTTATATTTATTTATTATGAATAAGGCACAAACAAACAAACAAACGAATATTACAACAAACGGGAGAAGTTTTTTTTTTTTCTTGTAATAAGATGGAACGCGAAGTGAAACGATACTTTTCTGTAACTTCAAATAAATATTTATGAAAAGTAATATTAGTATATAATATTATGTAATATCCTACTACTGCTTTATACAGTGCTTACTTTAGGTATCATCTGTGGAGTTGTCATTTATAAAGTAAATACATCATCAACATTGTAAAAAATGCAATACAATAAAAAGAAAATGAATAATGTGTTAAAACGAGAAATAGTTTCTTGTTATGTAAACGGCTCATACGTATGAAATAGTGAGAACATACAGAGGTGACAATAATTATTTGTACAGGTTTAAATACAAAATCAGTTTGAACGTTAATTCTCTAATAAATAGGAAAATGTAACACTGTCGCAACGTTCTGTGTAATTTCTCTCAAAAATCAGTTTACAATGGTTCAAAAACCTAACATATGCAATTCCTTCGCGCTTTATGATGTGGTAAAAAGAATGCGGTTTCGTGGACCGGATAGTTAACAAAATCCAGAACCCAAAATTTTTCACAACTCAAAAATTTTCGAAATTTATTCCTGTTCTAAGTAAATTGGCTTTCAGAAAAAATTGAAATACGAATATTTTGTTTTAAAAATTTTAACGTTGAAAACATTTATGTGCACTTGCTATTATTAGAGCATTTCTATAACCGCTAGAAATTAGAAATTATCAAAACGTTGTCAGTTTTGAAATACGAAAAAATCAACAAAAATCAAATTTAACCAAAATCTAACTATTAAGAGGATATTTTAGGTTAGTGTTACACATTTTCATTTTTAACAATTTTGTAGTAAAACTCGCCTTTATTTTGTTAAAAGGAACAAACAAAAAGCAGGGAAATAATAAAAGACAGTTTTAATTTATTTTTTAAAGAAGAAATAAATTATAGGACACAAAGCTGAGAAAATACTTCTACCTTCTGCATTACAAAGTAGCAGTTGATCGTATCTTGAGGCTTAATTTATTTTTTGATACTCAATCTATAGGCTATGTATTACAATATGTTCATTGGTCTGTGATTTTTAGGTACTTAATACTTTATTTACCCAAATCGAAAGGTCATTTAAA
The DNA here is from genome assembly GCA_035578155.1 of Brachynemurus nebulosus. Lineage (NCBI taxonomy): Eukaryota > Metazoa > Arthropoda > Insecta > Neuroptera > Myrmeleontidae > Brachynemurus > Brachynemurus nebulosus. The sequence goes on from JAPWDM010000002.1 coordinate 59,974,893, forward strand.
ATTATCAAATGATCTATTTATTGATCGGTGAATCATGTACCTAGGTTGCCAAGGCTAGTTATAGATCTTACTGTACTATTTAGTATCATATTATATGTTATCTACTTAATAAATTTCTAACACTGACTGACTGACTGACTGATAGACAAAGCACAGCCTAAACCGTTGGGTTTAGAAGAATGAAATTTTGCACAGGAGTTTCCTATGTAACGTAGATGAGCACTAAGAAAGGATTTTTGAAAATTCGCCCCCTAAGTGGGTTAAATAGGGAATGCAAATTTTTATATAAATTCGTTATTTTTGAAGTTAGAAGAATATGTTACTATGGCTATTAAAATAAATAATACCTTATTTAATTAATCTTTAACTTTGACTGACAGACAACGCACAACCTAAACTGTTGGGTTTAGAAGGACGAAATTAAGCACAGGAGTTATGAAAATTGGTGTTTAGGATTCTATTTATAAATAAAAGTCAGTTGTTTCTGGAAATTTATTCCCTAAGGAGTTAAAACAGAAAATGAAATTTAATATGGGAAGTTCGTCATTTTTGAAGTTAGAAACATGGATATTGAAAAACATAAAAGTGAGCAGAAAATCAGTACCTAATAAAAAGATGTTGTCGATGGGGAATGCCATCGGGCATATGGCTAGTATCTACAATAAGTTTATGCCATTTTCATAAAAAAGTAGAAATGGAACATACTTATATTTAAATTGGTGGCACTTGCACTTACAATATTATTCTCACCACTGTAACACCAACAGCAAGCAATAGTACCTTGTTATCATCATAAGGAAAATAGGGAGCAGGTTATAAAGGAAGACATAACAAAAACAAACAAAACAAAAGATATTATTTATCATTTTCTTCTACAAAAAAAAAGCAAGCGAAAATTGTAACTCACTAGTTATGATAATTATTATTAAGATAACATATGCATTCAAAACAAAAATCCACTGATGCTTATATTTTTAGTATTTTGGTAGACTAGACAAACTGAATACTCACTAACACCTTACATATCTCGACTACAGCTATAGGTACACAGGTATTTTACTCGCGTTGTTTATTTCATATATAAGTACCTTTACATATATGATATGATATATTCGGATGCATTTATTTAAACTGTACCTATAGATATATACGTATATTATGTAACTTTAGGTTATGGGTCATTCTTTTTTAAAACCAACAGAGCACTCAACCTGAGTATCACAGATTTTTTTGAAACTTTGGTTAATTGTACTCTTTAACATCCTGAATTCAAATATAATTTTTAAAAAATTTTAACTCTTAAAGTTTTTGAGCTAGGGTAAAAGCCCCCTTTGTGGAACGGTATCTAATACTAGAACAGTTTTGACATTTACATATTTATTTCTTTAATTAAGTAAGGAAACTTTAAATGCGAGGTGAATTTAAATTGAAAAACAATCATTCCATTAATAATAATTTTTGTTATCAGACGTTTCTTTCAGAAATAACTTCATTAATATGTGAACTTTTACCCTATATACTTTTGAAAATTGCAAAATACCCTCTTTTGTTACTCAAGCCCAACACTATAAAATGTTCTAATTTCAGTTCTATAAGTCGTAGAGTGTTGTATGACTGCTCATTTTAAAGAGAAATTAATGGGCTTTAATTTGATACTAATCTTGAACACTTTTTGGAAAAAATATTTTTTTTGGAAAGCCTGAAAACTTGTTTTTGAAATTTTTTTTTGAGATAGTGTTTTCTGAAAACTATGAAAATAATATATATTTATAATAGTGACTTGGAGAATGCACCATAAAAATTTCAAAGTGGAACCATGATGGGATCAGCAGTTACGGTAAAAAATGCATTTTAGTGTATAGTATTTTAACGCATTCTGACATAAGACCTTGGTTTCAAAGAAAGTTTTTAAAGAAATCTTCGAAAGGAAGCTCTTATGTCAGAATGCGTTAAAATACTATACACTAAAATGCATTTTTTATCATAACTGTTGATCCCATCATGGTCCCACTTTCAAATTTTTATGGTGCATTCTCCAAGTCACTATTATAAATATATATTATTTTCTAAAACAAAAAATTATCTCCAAAATATTTTCAAAACCAAGTTTTGAGGCTTTCCAAAAAAAATATTTTTCCTAAAAGGTATTCAAGATTAGTATCAAATTAAAACCCATTAATTTCTCTTTAAAATGAGCAGTCATACAACTCTCTAGGACTTATAGAACTGAAATTAGAACATTTTATAGTGCTGGGCTTGAGTAACAAAAAAGGGTATTTTGCAATTTTCAAAAGTATATAACTCAAAAACTATAAGAGTTAAAATTTTTAAAAAATTATATTTGAATTCAGGATGTTAAAGAGACCAATTAACCAAAGTTTCAAAAAAATCTGTGATAGTCAAGTTGAAAATCATTTATTTTTGGTTGGTTTTAAAAAGAATGGCCCTTATGTAATGTGAGTGAAATTTTTCTAGTAGGTATTAACTTTGCTGACAGTGTTATGTGTTACTACTTAACAAACAGTGAAGAACAGGCATTAGTGCGTAATGCTAATACACTCAAATTCACCTGAACAATACATTAACTGTAAGAAACGAATATAGGTACATCGTGTAGGTAGGTATATATAAATGCATACATTGTAGATGCAGTTTTCTGGTACGGGTTCGACTATAAAAATAATGTGACTACCAAGTGTTGACATGAAACTTGAATATTGTTCAAGGTCTAGCCCGAAATTGCTCGAAGTTCGGCGAGATTCGAGTAACATTACTACACATTCGTAGAACTTCTCGCATGTACACGAAGCTTGTAAAATTTTCAATTTTCGACGACGGTACATCAAAATTTGTTGATGAAATGGAGCTGTTTGAATGAAAATTTTTTTCGACATATTCCATTGTGCGATGTTAGAAAAAAGCCGCATTTTCAAGTTTTTCGTACATGATATCTCATAAACTAAAAGCTTTGGAAAAAAATGTTTAAAACAAAATTTATAGAAAATTGTACACTCTACAATTTTTATAATAACTTTAAGGCTGTATACACAATCAATGAAATAAGGAATTAAGATTTAAGATTTAAGAAATAAGATTTAAGATTTAATAAATAAGATTTAAGATTTAAGGAGTATGTCATCTAGTGACGTTGAATGAAACTGTTAACTTAACTGCTCATAAGTAAATGTATTTAGGTATTTTTGTACATCAGAATTCATGCAAAAGTAACGTTCGTGATGACTATTTTGTCACTAAGTGAAAAAAATCACGAATTTTGACGTAAAAAAATACCTACAAATTTATATCTATGACCAGTTACGTTAAAGTTCCATTCAACGTCACTAGATGGCATACTCCTTAAATCTTAAATCTTATTTCTTAAATCTTATTTCTTAAATCTTAAATCTTATTTCTTAAGAGTGTATACACAATCATTGAAATAAGTAATAAGAAGTATGCCATCTAGTGACGTTGAGTGGAACTTTAACGTAACTGCTCATAGATATAAATATGTAGGTACTTTTGTACGTCTAAATTCCTGATTTTTTTCACTTTAGTGACAAAAAAAGTCATCACGAACGTTATTTTTTAATGAATTTTGACGTACAAAAATACCTAAATACATATACCTATGGGCAGTTACGTTCAAGTTCCATTCAACGTCACTAGATGGCATACTTCTTATTCCCTATTTCATTGATTCTGTATGACCCATAAATCTTAAATCTTATTTCTTAAATCTTAATTCCTTATTTCATTGATTGTGTCTACAGCCTAACCAGCGTAGTGCTAACCATTTTCAAATTATTACCAAAAACCAAAATTTGATTTTATTAAAGCGTCATAATTTTTGAAATAATTACCTTAGAAAAAAAAGTTTCAAATAAAAAAGATGGAACTTCCAATATTCTAAAAAAATGTTTTTTATACTTTTCTTGTGGGCCCAGCCGTTCACGATATATTTGGAAAAATACGTTTTTCAAGATGGCGACTTTAGCATAACCTGCAGGATGACGCCATTTTGGTTTTATACTCTCTATAAGTACGCAAATCAATTGCAAAAATGCGATTCCTAATGCGTTACCGAATATGCTTTAATAAGTAGGTAGAATTTCAATTCTGTACTGTAAAAGGTTGACCGTAATTGTATTTGTTTAATGTTGAGTTTATAAAATAATATCGGGAAAGTTTAGGTGATTTTTGAATTATTATTATAAGGAATTTTTGCAATAAATGATCATCAAGTTACATCAAAAATTTTTTGTTTTTTATATGCTACGTACGCTTCGAGAATAAAATCTCTTCTTCAGGCCATAATCTTAAAATAGATTTTAAGATTATGGCCTGAAGAAGAGATTTTATTCTCGAAACGTACGTAGCCAATAAAAAGCAAAAAAATTTTGATGTAACTTGTTGATTGTTTATAAAACAAAAAATGACTATAGGTATTTAATTACCTTATTACGCTTTATAGGTAATATTCTAGAATTAATTACACCTTCGGCTTCGACTGAAGATTTCGACAGTAACCGAACATTGGCTTCGGCTTCAACCGCCAAACTGAGCGACCTTCAGTCGAACACTACTTAACACACTTAGCTGATTCATTTCTAATATCAAAAACTAAATTTCACAGCACCGCCACCGTGGCTAAATTTTACATTTTGTACGTGGATTTGTAATTTTTTCATTTTTTAAATTTTCTTTAGAAATATAAAATATAAAATCGAATCAATACATTACAAAAAAATTAAAAATCGCAAAGTGATTGAAAAAATTACCCGGATCGGCCGGGAATCGAACCCCGGAATACAAACAAAAGTTTGTCATACGTAATAATGTCTCACAAGCACTCGATAATATTTGAAATTGAAAAATTGTAACTGTTTCTCGCATTAGAGAGAGTACTAATATACACATAGGTGATTGAATGGGCTCTGTATCGGGTGGCTGTCGAAGCACATAGGTCGTTGGTGTAATGGTTAACACGCCTGGCTAGTTACCGGGAGATCCGGGGTTCAATTCCTGGCCGATCCGGATAATTTTTTCAATCCCTCTGTGATTTTTAATTTACATGCGGGTTTTGGTCATACTATACCAAGGAAATCGAGTGCTTAAAAGTTTCAGTTTAGCTGAACGATGAAAATATGAATACTGCATGTGTTGCAAAAATGCAAACAAAAGTTTGTCATACGTAGTAATGTGTTCAGATAACTTCCCGACTATTAATTTTATTGGAAATATATTTTCTATGATTATTATTGCATTTCAACTCTCGATATTAAATTTAGTGTACGTTTAGGTTTCTACATTTCCTGCTCATTCCAAAAGTCGAATGTTCGGTTTCCTTACTGCTCGTGCAGTGACGGTATCAGTCTGTTTTTTTATAAACTCACTGAATTATAAAGGCTATCGTTTCTCTCACATTGATATTATATGAAATTTGAAGATAAATTAAAAAAAAAATTTATCTTTAAACAAAATGTTGTGTGATCTTTGCAAAACGGAATTGGATGCATTGATTTACCTAATTAAATCAAAATTTATCGTTGACTTTGCGTTACAATATTAACTTGAAATTAACTTGTTTCATGCAAAGTTACTGTTCAGAAAATTAGCTTTATCCATTAGCTTAGCTTTATCAGTTAATATATTAAAATATCTTTGCACAAAATTTCAGCCGGTAGAAAACTACACGGAGAGAAAAATCCTATAATTTTTGTAGAGAAAAATTCAGAAAAATTACCATGCTCCCCTATAATCCGTGCGCGATCGACGACCAAAATAAAAAATATGTGCTAGCATGGTAAAATTTAATGTGGTGCTAACACAACTTTTATCACACTCTTATGCATATAGGTATATTATAGTTTAATTCTTGTTTTCGTACTCTTTCATTTGCGCATCTAACTCGCGACCTTATGTTGGTTGCACTGTACCTGTAAAAACATGTATACAAAAATGATTGCCAACAATATATTCTAATACATATACTAAAGATAGGTAAATAACAAAAAGATGAATTAAACGATGACGTCGTCCTAGGAGAGTGTAAAAGAAACTGACTACTAGCTGTGCTAGCTCATAGCTGCTTGTAACACAGTCTGATAAATCAAGGTGCTTGGTGCGAACTGTCTGACAAAGTTTCTTCCACAGTTCACACCTATGGTTCGCATGTAACTCGCTGAGTGAGGTACACTTCATTATAGCGTTCCCAACACAACCAACCTTCTTTCTGTTTTTTTTCTTTCTATTATTAGCATGTTAGCATGGTAATTTTTTTAATAAAAACAATTAAAAATTATTTTTTTGTCGGTAATGGAACTTTTTACTGTGCTGTTTTACAAATTTTACGGAGATAATATTACGAAAAGAACATTCCATCCTTTAAATTTTTTATGATTAATTATAATCTTTATATTTTTACCTTACAAAATTGAATATGTTCGCCTTTTACACGTCGATTGTAGTGCTGAGCACAGTAATTTTTATAGGAATTTTCTCTCCGTGTATGTAAATTAAATACATGATAGCTCTTAATCCAATTATTCTAGAGAGTTCCATACTAAACTGTGTTCTTAATGTATTGTATATGAAACAAATGTTTTTTCTTTGTATTTTTGTATTTTTTAAATTCAATCTATTAATGACCTTTTGTGTAATTTAAGTGTTAATTATATTAAAATAATTTAATTATACTTGTCATTTCCATGTAGTTCATTCTACTGTTTAAACGGTTTTTTACAAGTGATATGCTAAAGAAAAATACATTTTTTGGATAAATTTTTTTGAAGAAAATGTGTATTTATTATAATAAAAAAAAATTAAAAAATTGTCTATTAAACTACATATAATTAAGTGTATCTTAAAATTTTTTCCTTTCTTTGACCTTCCATCTCCCCTTAAAGCTTGTTGAAGGTCACAGGCCAAAAAACAAACTGTGCCAAAGATGAAAAAAAAACTATAAGTCCAATTCATTCTCTTTATTATGATGTTTTTTTCTAATACTGGAATCATCCCTTGAAATGAAAAATTCGAGTTTTAGAACGCTTGAAAGGTAAAATACCCCTATCGCAGCATCAGCATAAAATATTTGTTTATTATATATAAATATGGAATACCATAAGGTAACACTCAAATCGATTAAAATATATTAATGTTTAGAAAACTATTTGCATCTTCATCAAATTCTTAAATCAATTTTAGCAACGATACAGAAAAATATGATGGATATATAGTTATAATATAGAAATGTCTTTTTAATTATTAAAAGATTGCATATTCTTATGTGTTTTCCTATACTGTGTGCCTGTTACGTTACCATCACAGACAGACAATGGACATTTATCCTATACACACATATATAATATTTATAACGGTATGATGACGGGTGCGCGTCGCGACGCTTTACCCCGTACAAAAATGTACCGCCTACAAACCAATCAGATAATATTATGGGCGGTCGTATTGGGGTAGTAAGGACGCGTCGCACGATTTCAACTGTCAGTTGAAACTTGAATTTTAAATTATGCGGTTCTATTTATAAAAATAAATAAAATATCAATAATAAAAATAACTTAAATTTTTAACAATATTTATTTTCTGTGTACCTACAACTTTTTTTGTTGGTAGTAAAATTAGTGATTTTAAGTGAATAGTATAGTTAACTTTTTTTGGGGGGAAAATAATGGCTGGACCATTTTTATCCCCGTTGCCGGGAGATTTATTAACGGAATATATGTTTGGACGACGTCGTCAAAGGCGTAATCGTACAACATTTACACCGCAACAGTTACAAGAATTGGAATCGTTATTTCAAAAAACACATTATCCAGACGTATTTTTAAGGGAGGAAGTTGCGTTACGCATTAGTTTGTCAGAGGCGCGTGTACAGGTAACCATTTATTTAAAAATTAATTTGGTAATTTTCATAGTTGAAACTTTTACCAATAAAAATACAATAGAAAACGTTTAATTTTTTATGAATTTTGTATTTTACTAAATAATTTCTTACAATTCGTTTTATTTTTCCTCGTTTTTAAATTAAGTCTGCAAGGAAACTGTCAATCATGTGGATTATTTTTCCTCATTGGTTTTAAATTTATAGCCAACAAAAGAAAAATTGAAGATGTTGCTGTTTATTAGACGATTTCATTAGACAACTCATGATTTTAATTTTTGGAAATTAAAAAGGAATATATAAATGTAAATATATGCACTATTTTTTATTAACTGTTTTAAATGCTTATAAAATTAAGCGTTTGATTAATATGTATAAAAGATTAAACAATGTTATTTTCATTTACAACAAATTTTTGATACGATTTGGAAGCTATAAAAAAATTAGAAAAGTTATTTCGTATTTTAATTTTTATTTAACTAGTAGAATATTTAATAAATAATTTTTTTATTGTCCTATGACTTAATATTTAAAATATAAGTCGTCTTCCTTAGAGCTTATATGGACAAAACAGAAATTGAATGTAAATTTAATAATAAAGAAATAGAAAAAAACTATATTTTCATTTACAACAAATTTCTGATGCGATTTAGAAGCTATAATAAAAAAATAGAAAGACTATTTCTTATGTTAATTTTTATTTAACTGATTTATACATGAGAAATTCTTCTTTTTGATGGTGAGAGCGCCGGTAAGTCTAAATCTAGACAGTTATTATTTTAGAATGCAGTACCTTATACCAAGGATATTTGGACGTAAAGATACCATTGAATGCTAAAAATGCCGTTATGTGCCATTAAAAACCGTTACAAACGTATACGAATTAAAATTTTCTGGAGGTTTTGAATTTTCCTATGTAAAAAAAGAACCTTGTACGGGCATATTAATATAAAGTTCGGTAAATCGGTAAACCACTTAAAAAATTCATAATTAAGACTGACAAAAAGCTCAACTGGAAATAGATTTTTTTAATAAATTTCATTCAAAAACAGGTTTACAGGTTTTTTGTTAAGCTACATAAATTAAGCAAAATACTTATATATAAAATTAAATTTCTTAATAATTATAGTATATTATTCAACAAGCTGGGAATAATAGCCCCTATTACTCACGAAGTTGAAATTGAGGCGAGTGTCGTAATGCATCTGAGTGAGTAATAGCTATTGCAAGCGAGTAGAATACGATATTTTTTCTACGACTTTTTTTTAATTTAAATATTGAATATTTTTAAATCAAAAGAATACAATTTTTAATCTATCTCTAATTTCAATAAATATTTATATATGTACAAACGATGTAAACAAAATACAAGCTACTTTGTTTACTTATAAATTAAAAATTGATACATATATTATACACAAAACAAAAGCCAGCCCATTGAGTAATGAAAATTCCTCCACACCTTTGAATAATGCCTAACTTTCTCAACAATTAACGGATAGGTATGTAATGAGTGTGTTCTTCAACAGGAGTAGAAAAATATATTTAATAAGTAACTTCTAATTTGTTTCTGTGGCAAATAATTTGTTCTTGTAATAATTATTTGAGAAGTATCATAGGATGTCAAGACACTATTCTCCTCAAAATTCTAGTTGAATAATGTTATGAAAATGTATAATACATGTATATAAAACAATATAATACATGTAATAAAAACTTCAGGTCCGTTCTTCAAACATCTTGTCTATAACAGATGCCACTCACATCATTATTTTGGTATACTTTATTTCCAAAATTTATAATGGCATTAAATTTATGGCGTGGACTGGAGACAAGAAAAACTTTTTTACACGTATAGAAATAATCAGGGCCGGTTATAGGGGGGGGGCAGCCGGGGTACGTGCCCACTGCAGGTGTTAGGGTGCGGTAAAAGGACAAGTTCGAGGACGCCAAAATGTTGAATTTGAGATTTTGTTTTTTTTTTTTTTACTCGTCACTTGCGTTTTGTAGGGATTTTTGAATTTTGAAATTTGAATTTTTCTCGGGTAGAATGCCAACGACAAAGTTTGCCCCCCCTTATAATAATTGTAGGTCCGGTCCTGGGAATAATGAATTACTTCCAGGGTTGTCTTCCATTTTTAACATGATTTCCTTCGAAATTTTCGATCCAATTAAAAAATTATAATATTCGTCAGATGTGTGCTGAACCATGCAAAATTACAGTTCCGTAATCAATTCAGAAAAAAAATTATGAGAACTACGAAACCCTGATTTAATGTGTGTTCAACATGCACATGAGGAATTTTTTACATTACTCTTTTTATTTTTCAATTTTGAGAATTTTAAATTGTTTTCGTAACTTATACGACACTGTTTCCATTAAAAACTAATCAAATATGTATCAAACCACGTAAAGCAATGACAGACATGACAAAACCGTAAAGATTCCCTAGACGTGACTACAGAATGCTAACAAAATATTTCGACTTCTATATCTATCATTCTGAAAAATGTATTCTTCATTTTATTCTATTTCTTATTAAAGGTATGGTTTCAAAATCGTCGTGCTAAATGGCGGAAACAGGCACGTTTACAATTACTACAAGATGCATGGCGAATGCGTTGCTTAGGCTTAGCTGCACCACCTCTACTCCTCACGGGACGTGCACCCGAAACTCCGACATCCGCTCAACAACAAACAATGAACACTAGTCCAGTCGAGCCGGGTCATCGAAGTGGTAGCGTGTCACCGAATTTACCACCACCACCTGCAACAGGACCTTCGTATCCAACAATACCGACAACACACCCACCTCCGGGATCAGCACCACCAAACAGCTTGACACCTAACAATGGTGCTGGATCACCACAAACACCTAGATGCGGTTGTGGATCACCACCTCCGCTAGCTCTAACAACGTCCACAAATAATAACGATATCAGCAATCATGTCACAGATTTATCGACCCGTACGACTACCGCACAACATTACGGGCGCACTTCCACTTCGTCACATTCACCATCATTGTCCGTGTCACCGGTCAGTTCACCGGAAATTGATCCTGGTGAACAGAGTACACCACCACCACCGCCACCACAAAGACACTTTCAGCATTTAAATCGTCCTTCGCCGTATCATACCAAAGAGTTAACAACCAACGACTGAACCAACGACTTTTACATATTAGAGACAATTTTATAATTTTCATTTTTATTTAAATAATAATTATGATTATTTATTTATTTATATTACATAAATTATAAATAAATATATACGTTATATTAAGATGAATGCAATAATTAAAAATTATTATTATTAAGAACTGATTATTAACTAGCCGTACCCGTGACGTTGTTCACGCGAAACGTTGAGTAGTTTCATTTTTCAATTTGTAGTTTCTTGCAACACAAAATGCATTAAATTGTCTCCAAATTGACAATTGTGTATTTATTGTATTTTTCGGTACACAATTAGCAACATTTTCTTTGATTTCAGATTCAGAAAAATTTCCAAACCGATAGTACAATATTTAGTTTAATTACATTACATTTTGTTAGTATAGTTATGAAATTATGAAATATGTAAATTTACGTAGGTAATGTGTGTACATGCTCAAAATGATTTTTCCATTTTCCCATTTTTTCGAAGTGAAAAGTATCTTAGATGTTGATCTAGATAAAAATTTATCATCACACGAAAGGCTATTGGCGGATAAGCATGGGTAGAAATGCCCCTCACGAATTTTGTTGGTTTTTTTTCTGCTAACTGCTTCCGATATAAGATTAAAATTTACTGAGTTTCAACCCTTAAAAACTCACTCTTTGGGGGTAAAAAATTATTTTTTGAAAATCAAAAAAAATTTATAACTTTTTAGTGACTTGACGGATTTGGCTGGAATTTTTATATGTTTTAGATACCTCTATAGTGTATCTTAGAAAAAATTATCAGCTTCAAAAAAAAATTATAACCCCCCAAAAAAAATTGTTTAATTTTTCAATATTTTTTTTCATCAACTTGTAGCTATTGTACAATCACCATGTAATATTGTTATAACTATGATGCACCCGGAAAAAAATTCTGGAAAAATCACATATTCTATCAATCATAGTGAGGAGCCTGTAGAAATACTTTAGTGATTGTACAACAAACATAACCTCGAAAAAAAATCTTTTTTGTTATTATTTTATTTTTTTTAACTATGACGCACCCGGAGGAAAAATCTGAAAAAATTATATGTTGTATTGGTCATAGTAGGAAGCCTGCAAAAAAATTTTGGTGATTGTACCATAGCTACAAGTTGATGAAAAAAAATATCGAAAAATTAAACAATTTGTTTTGGGGGCTTATAATTTTTTTTTGAAGCTAATAATTTTTTCTGAGATACACTATAGAGGTATCTAAAACATAAAAATTCCAGCCAAATCCGTCAAGCCACTAAAAAGTTATAAATTTTTTTTTATTTTCAAAAAATAATTTTTTACCCCCAAAGGGTCAGTTTTTAAGGGTTGAAACTCAGTAAATTTTAGCAAAGCAGTTAGCAAAAAAAACCAACACAATTTGTGCGGGGGCATTTCTACCCATCCTTATCCGCCAATAGCCTTTCATTAAATTCGTCCAGTAGTTTTTACGTAATGTGTGTACAATATGATGATTTTTCTATTTTTCCGTGGGAATGAGACGTTTTCCCGGAATAAAAAGTATCTTAGATGTTGACCCAGGTAATAAGTTATCATCACACCAAATTTCATTAAAATCTGCACAGTAGTTTTTACGTGATGAGTGAACAGACAGACAGACAGAAAGACAGACAAAAATTTTAAAAATCGCTGTTTTGATATCTACATCGATAACTATTTACAATAACAGTACAATTTTCAAAAAATATTCCATGTACAGAAACGGTCTCGTTACAATTTTTAGTCGAATTTTTCCTTGAAAAAATTAGACTTATACAGTCTATACGACAAGAACGGTGAGAGGCGAGAGTAGGGGCGCTATCCGTTTTCGGACCCGTAGAACAGGAATATGTAGAAAAAAAATGTCTGATATATATATATATATATATATATATATATATATATATATATATATATATATATATATATATATATATATATATATATATATATATATATATATATATATATATATTCCCGCCACCTTTTAATTTGTGTAGGGCCCCCCTATGGAAGTTAAGAGATGAAATTTGGTAAATGGGGCTCATTTTCGAGGCACCTCATACTATCAAAGTGGGGTAAAATTTTGGGAAAATTTTTTATCCGACCCAACTTTTAAGGGGGTGGTGGGGGGCGGAAAAGCAATAAAACTTTTCCAAACCCATTTTAAATAATGTTTCGGTCAATTATCTACAACATATCCAAAATTCAGCTTCCTAGGATGATTTGGTGGGAGTAGAGGGGGAAAAACGATTTTCGCTGGATCTAACAGGCCCCCAGCCCCCCAGAATTAACGTAGAGGGTTGAAATTTGGTGTGTTGATAAAGTTCGTACCTAGGTTGTGCTTTTTGGAGGTTTTAATTTTTACCCCCACCCCCCTCATTTTTATGCTACAATTTCATGCATTTTCGACGTTTTCGAAGTTTGTACCACTCGCACAGGTCACCCAAATAAACCTAGAGGGCTGAAATTTTGTATTCGGATTGAGTTAGTATCAAGGGGGTGCCTTTTGGGAGTCTCGACTTTCAAACCCTACCGCCACCATTTTTATACCCAAAAGAACATGATTTTTCTTGTTTTTTAACAGTTTCGTTCGGGTCAGAATCTCCCCAAATAAACCTAGAGGGCTGAAATTTTGTGTACAGGTTAAGCTAATAGCCAGACACTGTTTTTTGGGGGTTTCAACTTTTAACCCTTACCCCCACGATTTTTACGCCAATATTTCCTTAATTTTTTGCTTGTTTTCTAACACGTCTAGAGACTCTCTAAGGAAACCTAGAGGGCTGAAATTTTGTACGTGTATTCAGTTAGTATCCAGCTAGTAACTTTTAGGGAGTCCACATTACTTTTCCCCCCACTTCTTCCATTTTTACATCGGAATTGAATGCTATTGTTAAATGTGTTTTAAATGCATTACTTTTATTCTAAATACAAGTAGGCGAATAGTAATTTAAAAAAATTTAAAAAAAAGTGAATACAATTTTTTAACAAATGAAATACATACATATTAAGTAATTTGAAAATGTTATTAAAGTCACTGTTTATTTATAAATTAGGAATTTTGGATTTTTATTATTTATAAAATAGAAATTTTGGATTTTTTTGGAAAGAAAAAATATCTTCATAAAAGCCTTCCAGTTTAGTATTTAAGTTCCTTTTTTAATATTTAAAAATAAAACACAAAGGCAATTGGCGGATAAGCATGGATAGAAATGCCCTCGTACGAATTGTGTTGGCTTTTTCCCTGTTAACTGCTATCGGCACAAAATTGAAATATACTGAGATTCAGCCCTTAAAAACTTAAAACCTTTTTTTAAAGCCCCGATCAACCGGACACTCATCATCAGTTATGAAACCACCAAAATTACAAATCGCTTGTGGACTTTCAATTATATTTCGCTTGTAGACACTGAATACCGAAGATGAAAGGAAAAATTCGACTTCCGTGATGGGGCTCCGCTGCTCACGGCGTTTTTATTATATGTATAAATGAAAGTATTTGCATATATCAAACTTTATCCCATCCATATAAAATACCTGTCAAAATTCATATTGAAAAGTTTTTCTATTCCAAAAATCTCTCCAACAAAAGCTGGAGACACTTTATGATAAAGATCACAGTATTCTATAATTCTGAATCAGTAACAATTATCCATATAAAAAAACGTAATTAATATTTTTAGAAATTTCTTGTTAAATGTGTTATGACGTTTGGTACGCTAAAGCATTCTAGAAATTAATGAATGATTTTTGGATAACGTAAAAGCCCGTATACTCGAACGCGATTCAATACTCGAACAGTTTTGATATTTATCGGTTTCTTTCAGAAATAACTTCATTAATATACAGGTGTCCCAAAAGTCAACGATATCCCTTGGAGGGATGATAGACCAGCTCATGCCTGACCAGAATATCAAAATACATATTGTCTGGTAAAATATAAGATGGGGGGGCGGTCCCCCCTGCCCATCTTCGGTTTACGCAGGCATAGTTTAATTTTTTAATTTTTCTTTAATTTATCAGTTAGGTGGTAAAAATATGCATATGTACTTGAGGCTACTTCAACCGATAGTGTTTTTCTTGATTACATTTCCAATACATCCAAGAAAAAAAACTTTTTCCAGTACCATTTCTATCATAAAAATTTGGACTGTAATAGAAATGGTAACTGTCAAAAAACTCACGTGGTATATATGTGTGTTCGCGCGCTCTCGAACGAAATGTCCTACGATTATGAAGTTTGGTGAAAATATTGGAAGTCCCAAACCGTTGGACGAATTCGTTAACCAGACACATCCGATGCCCGGAACATGGTTCTTTTGGCAATTTTCGTGAAAAAAATTTGTTTTTTGCCAAAATTTAGCCTTATTCAAAAATTTTTGTGAAATTTTTTTACACCATTGGAAAGAGAAGAAAAAATCACATAAAAAAGGTCTTTAAAATATTATACTATATCAACTAATTTCCAAGAAAAAGTAACTTTTATAAACGGAAATTCGCCATGTTATGCAGGATGCTGCGACAGCGGTATTTAAATTTTGCATCCAAGTATACAAATTAATTATGATATACCTACAAAGATTTTTTGTATAGGCACATATGACGTAAATATTTATTTATTTTTATAAAATTGTGTATAGTAAATATTCAACAACTAGAAAAAAATATTAAGAAATTTTAAGATTCATTTCTAAAATATTTTTTCATTTGTTGAATTATGAATAAATTTCCTTTAAAAATACAAATCTTCCAATTGTATATATACATAATATAATAAATTATAAGTAAATAAAATATTAAAATTTTATCAAGAGTTTAATTGTATGTAAATTAGACATTAATAGACATTTTTACTAATTTCATTAGAACTTAAACTCCAAGAAAATATAACATATTACCTATTTTCTGTGAATATTCTTTTCGGATTTTCGGAAAATGTGGTGGGGATAATTCATTATTATTGATAATATGCTAGGAGAACTGTCCTAGCGACATAAACAGTTAAATATAGCTTTACACTAGCAAACACGATTTTTATTCCTGCCAATAAATAAATAAGAATAAATACGAAATCAAAATAATAAAAAAAACTTTCGTTACAAGTTTAATCTTATGAAAGTTCTTACATTTTATGCAAATACACAATATAGTATTCTCATATTAACAAGGTAAAAGTAAATGTAAAATGTATATATATATATATATATATATATATATATATATATATATATATATATATATATATATATATATATATATATATATATATATATATATATATATATATATATATATATGTATATATATATATATATATATATATATATATATATATATACATATATATATATATATATATATATATATATATATATACATATATATATATATATATATATATATATATATATATATATATATATATATATATATATATATATACACCTGTGTGCAAAATAATAGCAGTGCTTCTATCTCGTGATACATTTTCAAAATTATGGGTTTGTCTTGTATTGTCTATTAATGAAATCTATTTGTGATGAATCGTTAATACTCACTAATGCTAGTTTGGGTAATTTCTGTAAAGCGACACTTACTTTTCGGGTAATTACCAATTTTTTTTTATAATCGTATTAATATAATATTGTGCAAAATAATAGCAGTGATCCTGAAATAGTCTACGAAGTAGGTTTCAGTAAATAGAAAATTCAAATATTTGTTGCTTTTATGATAATAATCATTGAGAATAATTTAGATTTAATTAACTAACCTAATTGAAAATTTTATTAAATATTTTACGTAGTAAAAATAGGACGAAATAAATACTGCAGTGAAGAAAAGTGAAATTTAATTAAAAAATTATTATCAGAGGGTGTAAAACTTACAAGTTTATTCAAAATGTAGTTGGATGCTCTAGTAAAATGATTATAAATGCAAAAAATTGGAGGGAGAAACGTGAAACACGCGGGCGCAAAAGGAAAGTTTCTTCAGTTGAAGCTAGAAATATTATTCGGTTAGCACGAAATGATCCTTTTTCAACATTTTCGAAAATAAAACAAGAATTACAACTAAATGTAAACACTTCTACAATGAGACATCGACTTGGGGAAGCTCACCTGTATGGTAGAAGTCCAAGAAAAACACTTCTGCTGAAACCTAAACATGTACAACAAAGAATAAAATTTACACAAGAACATCTTAACTGACCTTCTAATAAATGGCGAAATATTCTTTGGACTGATGAGTCCAAAGTTGTACTATTTGATTCTGCAGGACGAAGACAGTATATAAGAAGATAAAAAAATGCTGCATATGATCCACGATACACAGTTAAGACAGTTAAGCATGGAGGAGCAAAACTCAATGTCTGAGGCGGCTTTTCCTATTATGGTCCTGGTCCAATATTTTCGATAAAAGAAAAAATGAATGAAAAAATTTACGTTCATATACTCGAAACGATCATGTTGCTTTACGCTGAGGAACACATGGCTCTTAAATGGGTCTTAATACAGGATAATGACCCCAAACATACCAGTTGTTTGGCAAAGGTTCGGTTTGCGACAAATATGGTTCAGGTTATGGACTGGCCAACTCAGTCTCCTGACCTGAACTCTATTGAAAATTTATGGATTGACATCAAACAAGCTGTTTCAAGAGCAAAACCAACAACTGTTAAGAAACTGTGGCGTGTGGTCAAGTCCTCGTGGAATTCAATCACTCCAGAACGTTGCCAAAGTCTTGTTAATTTAATGACACTACGCTGTGCGAAAGTATTAGCTAATAAAGGCTATACAATTAACTATTAAAGTACTAGTTAGCATTTAGAGTTAACTAATATCGATTATTTTTCTTCTTTTACTTAACATTTATTGATTTACTTTTTTATTTTTGTAATACTGCTATTTTTTTGCACAGTCAAAATAATCTGTCATTAATTAAATAATGTATTATTTTCAGACTGTAAGGAGTATAATAAATTTATATTAATTTTTATTTTACTTATATTGTCTACTATTATACCAATCACAAACACGTCATGATTTATTTCTAATAGAAGATTTTTTTCAGAATCTTAAAAAATAATCTAAGCACTGCTATTATTTTGCACACAGGTGTATATATATATATATATATATATATATATAT
The DNA here is from genome assembly GCA_035578155.1 of Brachynemurus nebulosus. NCBI lineage: Eukaryota > Metazoa > Arthropoda > Insecta > Neuroptera > Myrmeleontidae > Brachynemurus > Brachynemurus nebulosus. The sequence goes on from JAPWDM010000002.1 coordinate 59,993,116, forward strand.
ATATATATATATATATATATATATTGCTTGAATGCTTTCCTTGCTTACATGCGAGCATAAAATAAAGTACAGTAGACTTTCGTTTTATGCACATTTATGTTAGAGATTATTTTACGCACATGAATTATTACATCAATCAGGTCTAATATTCGAAACTTGTATTCACTTTGGGCCTTTTGTGAATATCTATGAAATAAGAATCAGCTTAATGAGTTAAAGTACCTTCAAATTTTATTATAAAACGGCCTAAAGTCACATTCAACGTCGTATAAATTAGCATTTCAAAATAATTATTTTAGCTAAGTACCTATGCACAATATTTCTTTTTTAAGTGAATTTCTATTTTGTAAAAACTTTACTTATTACAGCGGGTGCCATGAAAAGACCTCGAGAATCCGAAAATCAGGTTCACTAAATTTTTGTATATATATATATATATATATATATATATATATATATATATATATATATATATATATATATATATATATATATATATAATATGTATGGATATATGTGTCTGCGCGATAACTCTCGAAGAAAGCCGCCTTTGGTGTGTAGGTCAAAAGTCCCAATAGCTTGGATAAGTTCGTTCGCCAGATACATCCGATTTTTGGAAGCGAAAATTTTGGCCAATTTTCGCCAGTTTTTTTTTTTTTTTTTTTGCAAAATTTGGCCAGAATTGCCGAAATATATTGAACAAAACAAAATAAAATTCGCATATAAGTTATATTGTATGAGGGATGCCAGGATCCGGGGGTCCCAAAGCGCCAAAAATAAAACTATCCAATCGATTTTGAAGATTTTTTCACCTTTAAAAATTTAATTTCATTTTAATACATATATCCTATACTATATGAGATCCGCCAAGGTCCTGTAGATCTAAAAGGCGCGAAAAATTAACTTTTCAACTGATTTTGAAAATTTTTTCACTGTTAGTGAGCTAAACTATTTTAAATGGATACAAATTGTTATATGAGATCCGCCAATGTCCAGTCTTTGGAAATTCACTATGTTATGCAGATGCTGCGACAGGGTATTTCATACTGTTACACATGCATATTGTCTACTATCGATGCACCGTAAAAAAAATATTCATTGTCTCAATTGTTAATTTATTGTGGGTTTAACAATCGACAACGATTTATAATTTTGTCTACTTAATGAAGAGTAATCTTAAAATATGAAATTACTCATATATTTATGTCCTCAAGGAACTAACGAATGATTTTAAAACAAATCACTATATTGAGCTATAAAGACATTTTCAAACAGTAATTTTCATACATTACAACTTTTTAGTTTTGTTTTATTTGTAATTAATGGAATTAAAAACAACAATACAGATTTTTTTCGTAATTTTCAAATTTAATTTTCTTTCACAAATAATAATCTTTTTTGTGAACTTCGAATCTCAACGCAGGCATGAAAATCAAGCCTGAATATGTATATGCGGACTTAATCTTCCCAATATTTTCGTACAAAATAACCCCCGCATAAAACAATGCTCTACTGTATATTAATACAATAGAACAATAGTCAATATCAATCGTTTAAAATAAATACAACATAAAAAGGTACAATATATTTTACAACCGATAAATTGACATTTAAATTTACGTGTATTACATACAAACAAACAGAAACAACACTCTGACTCAAGAGCAATGATCCTCGATCAATAATAACTAGAACTTGGATTTATCAGATAATCAGATCTTGTTTTTGAAAAATCATGTACCCCAGCGATAACTCTCGAATGAAATATCCAGTGTTTACAAAATTTGGTGTTGGTGAAAATGTCGAAAATCTTAAACTCTTGGATGAGTACTTCAGCCAGACATGTCCGATGGCCAGGTACTTTGAATACTTTCCGTTAAAAAATGATTTATTGTCAATATTTATCAAAATTCAAACCAGACAAGTCTCATTGTGCTAATTAAATTATTAAATTAAATTAGCAAAATACTTCATTAAGTTCTGTTTACCTGATATCTGTACCCTTTTTGTAAGGTTTTTAGGTTTTTACACTATTCTTATAATATGTGCTCGCCTTTATATGATTATAAAATTCCTAACTGTTTGAGATGTGGAATTTTATAATAACGGATTTCTCAAAAAAATCTATAAGAAGAACAATGTAATTTTGTTAAAAAACTCATCCTGAACTTGGCGATTTGGTGCTTGCAGTTTTATGTTTCTCAGCAGGTACAGATATAATTTTTTTTAATTTTATTTTTATTTTTTAATCTAATTTTTGCAAATAAATGTACAGTAAGGTCCAAACAAATTCAAGCACAATGGTGAAACAAGTTTACGTAACGAAATTTACTCTCGGCAAAGTATTTTGAGAATTTTATCTCTAACATGGTTGCGTACATACCTATTCTATATGATAGAAGTCCTGGGAAATTCGCTATCTTACGCAGAATGTTGTGACAGGGGTATTTATTTTTTAATATGCTATTCAAAAGTTACTCTAGATAAGAAAGTACGTTCTAAATATTAGATGAAATAAACATACATATCTTTCGGTAACTTATTCAAATATTGATAATATTTTATTACCGGGTATTGTGATATTGTATACGTGTATACAGGAATGATATAACTCAAGCCCAACATTGTATTCCTCCTCCGTAATGATCTGAAGTTCCGGCATCTTTGTATTCTAAGCCATCTGGAGGAATATCGAATACTATAACCCAATATTTTATCTTCTTAAAAAGTTTATTACGCCACAATAAGTTTTTAATAGATTCTTTCATTATAAATTATTTATGCGCATAAGCCAAGAATGTTCACTATTGTGCGTAATTATCTTAAAAAAAAGGCAACATACACGATCGGTTTATAGATAATATACACTATACGGTGTATATATGTAGATTTAAATGTAGAGACTATGGATCGGTTTTTTTGACACTTTCTCAAGCATTACAAAAATGTTTAAAAACAATTATTTTTTATTTTAAACAGAATTTTTGTTGCGTGGAATCATTTCGGCCATTACTTGGAATGACATTTGGTCGTATAATATGAAATATCGTTTTCCAACCACTTGGTCGACCATGTTATTCAAATAAATACCGAAACTTTTTTAAGCATTAGAGAAATGTTTAAAAACAATTCTTTAATTTTCAAATAGAATTCATTTAGTTTGAAATCATTTACGCTATTAGTTAGAATAGCATTAAGTCGTGTTATATGAAAGGTCTGACCATTTGGTCGACCATAAATATAACCCACCAAGTTAGCCTAGCCATTTTCTTTTTCCAAACAAAATGGTTGTGCCATATTTCGCTAGTCATGTATACTATCACATGCCATATTGCAACAACTATTTCTCTCATGGCATACAAGAATGGTTTTTGGTATTTCTTAACAAACTAATTATTTAAAAATCAAGTAAAATGATAATTACTTATTTATTAAAACAAAATTAAGAAAAAATATAATATTGTTTAGATGTTTAGGAAAACTGTCCACTACACTTTTAAATTTTGCCTTTTCAAGCATAAATCAAAATTAAATTTAATTTTTATTGTTTGATAATGGCATTATTCAGATGGAGCAATTCAAAACCTAGCTAAAAGAAATTATTTAGTTTTAATTATTTAGGCTAAAGTGGGGTAAGTGCGTACCCGGGGCAAGTGCCTTCGCGTCAAATAGAATTTCGAACTAACTATAAAGTGATTTAAAACCAATTTTAAAATACCTGCTAACACTCAAGAGAAACAGGTCAACTTTAATTTCGCACTTCTGTCAATTATACAGAGTAGTAACGGCTATGTTTATCAACAATGTGTTTTATGGTTTAACAACGAGTTGTTGAGTACATTTTCAACTTTTTAGTAGAGTCTATTATAATATTTTTATATTTTTTATTTAATATTTTTATTAAGGCAAATTTTAATTAATTGAGAAGATTTTTTCTATTATTCTGTTATTTTAAAAACACTACGGGGCAAGTGCATCTTTTGGATTGGGGTAAGTGCGCTCTTAATGTATTATATGATGTAGCGCTAAAGGGAGCGCACTTACCCCACTGTATTATATGATGTACATTCTGCTTGTTTTTGCCCATAATTATTTATTTTAGGTAGAAATGGTACGAAATTACATAAGAAAAACTGCCAGAAGCACACAGTATTCAGCAGCGGCCTTGGAAACTTCATTAGATGATATTAGTATACCTCTCAATTATAATATAATATGTTCAAATTATGTTTTGTTTCTTATGGCCTCTTAAAAGGTAATTTATCACCTGAGATAAAAAGATATTTAAAAATTTTTTGTACAGTTACGTAGAGAAAAGTATGCTTATTCAACACACTTGTTCCTCAATATAAATCAAGCAAAGAATACAAAATTATATCAAGAGAACGCACTTGCCCCAAACCATGGGGCAAGTGCGTTACATGTACACATTTCAAAAAATAAATTACAGTTCATTATCACGAAGCTCTCTAGAATTTCCTTCTTTTGATTATTTAAATTTAAAGACCAGGTAGTTGATACCGCTGATAAACAATCAGATGCGATTAATAACATTGATACAATAATCGTCTGAAGTTAACTATCCAAAAATGGGGGTGCACTTACCCCACTGTACCCTATATACATAGGTAAGTACTTGTTATTTGTTCAATATTTTGTTCGGATGGAAACTTTGTGGTGAGATGCAGGGATACGGCATTATTCAGAGCTTTGATTATACACTAGCGGAAATAATTAAAGGATGAAAAAAAAATTCCAAATTTTTAGCGATTTTTCGAATGGCTGTATCTTCGTGAAAAATGGTCGTATCGGAGTCGTAACCAAAGCAATTTAAAGCTGAAAGTTTCTAGTTTTCAGATCTTGCGATAAAAAAATTTTCAAAGCAACATGTATCGCTCAATCCTAATAAGTACACTGAAAAAAATTTCCGAAATTTTTTCGGTTTCTTTTTTTGGTCCACGGACTTGGGAGAAAATTTTCCGACTTAACCACCATATGGACCGGATAACTTGTTCATTCAGCTTTAATTTGCTTTTTTTTAGACCTTTATACGACCACTTTTCGCTGAGATAACGGACTTTGAATGGAAAAGGATCGTTTTGTATTTGACCATCGATATCTCAGCAACGAATGATCACACAGAAAATTTGAGGTGTGTTTCGAAAACTCGAATAAATTCTCTACAAGGATTAGCCATTGTTTTTTCAGAAAAAAGTTTTTTTGCATACTCTATATGAATTTGAAAAATCAAGAATAAAAGAGCTTTTGGGGGCTTTTTGGAAAATCAAACGCTGAATTAAAAATTTCGAGAAAACCGTTAATGTTAAGTGTGCCTTTCATAGTTCAATATACCCACAAAAACCCCACCGAGTTTCAATTAAACCCAGCCGGCCGTTTTTTTGTTTCATTCGATTAAATTTTTGAAAATATTAATGGATCATTTTTTTACTCTTAAACTTTTATAATCTTGAACAAAATAAAAAAAAATTTTTCTCAGCTTTTTTCACATTCTTATCAACAACAGTATTTAAATTTATAAAAAAAAGAAAATTTCTTAAAAATTTTCAAAAAGAAATTTTTTTTAACGAATTTTTCGAAAAAATTTTTCAAAAATTTTCTTGAAAAATTTAAGGGAAAAAATTTTTTTTGAAAATTTTTTAAGAAATTTTCTTTTTTTATAAATTTAAATACTGTTGTTGATAAAAATGTGAAAAAATCTGAGAAAAATTTTTGTTTCATTTTGTTCAAGATTATGAAAGTTTAAGAGAAAAAAAATGATCCTTTAATTTTTTCAAAAATTTAATCGAATGATACAAAAAAACGGCTGGATGGATTCAATTGAAACTCTAAAAAAAAGCAAATTAAAGCTGAATGAACAAGTTATCCGGTTCATATGGTGGTTAAGTCGGAAAATTTTTTCCCAAGTCCGTGGACCAAAAAAAGAAACCGAAAAAATTTCGGAAATTTTTTTTTTCAGTGTACTTATTAGAATTGAGCGATACACGTTGGTTTGAAAATTTTTTTATCGCGAGATCTGAAAACTAGAAACTTTCAGCTTTAAATTGTTTTGCTTACGACTCCGATACGACCATTTTTCACGAAGATACAGCCATTCGAAAAATCACTAAAAATTAGGAATGTTTTTTTGATCCTTTAATTATTTCCGCTAGTGTATTAAATTTAAACAAAATTAAGAATTTCTTGCTAACATTGAGTTGAATACTGTCAAGTACCAACATGTAAGTTATACAATTAGCTAATAATTTGATAGATCCTAAACATAAAAATTTTTTTAATTAAAAAGGACGCAATAAAAGTCAATGTCAGAATATGCTCCAAATAGAAAATATAATATGTATAGGTTACTGTGACAATGTGACATTGCAAAATTGTGTTTCTATTTTCAAAATATTTACAACCGGTTTATAATCGTATAAAATATATGAAAACCACACATTCACCTGCAACTAAGGAGGTTGAGTTGTTATAAAAAGAAAAGATGAAAATCACAACCAATAAGTTCTTTAAGCAGGGGTGTAGCTACCGCCGTATCAACCGTATCAATGATACGAGGCCCCCGAGCTACAGAGGCCCCTAACGGGTGTAAGCAAAAATAGATAAGCATATAAAGAAACTGTCATACGTGCCTATAATAGAGTTTTCACTTCAGAAATGACAAAAGTCAAAAAAGCGACCCCTTTTTTTCCGGGTTAAGCGTGCGCTCAAAAGTTGGGAACATGGGTAACTTCAAAAATGGGACTTCGATGGGACAGGAACGGCTACGACTTGTCACTATTGTCTATAAAGGCAAAAATTTTAGAAAAACTGAAACCGTCTTCAGCTATAGATGATTTAATAAATCAATTTGCCGGAAAAAAGTCAAGAAAAGTGTATATTTAACTTGAATTGTTAGGCTCAATTTCTAGGAAGAAGTGATAACTTATAATCAATAAATATTTATTTTAATTTAATGCAAGCATTTTTGTTTCTTTTGTGAGAAATCTGTACCCTTCATTTGGGCCCCCAACTAATTTTGATACGGGGCCCCTCCAAGGCACGCTACGCCACTGTTTTTAAGGTAGTTGATCGATAAAACGATTTTTTCGAAGGATTTTAACGAAACCAAATATTTATTTAATACCAAAACTACGAGACTATTCCGATTAAAATTGACTAGCCCGATTTTGAGAAAAACGATTTCAAAGCTTTGTAATTTTAACACGGGCTCTTATGGGAAGACTCTATTTTTTTTTTTTTTTAATAAAATGAAAACGTGTCAAAGGAATTTGATAAAAATTTAATATGTAATTTAAGATAAATATGCAGCAAGTACGCCAACTACCGGAAATTTCCATTCTGCTACGTTTTATTATTATATATTATTTGGAATTACGTATAATTTTGATTAGTCAATTAAATACCTGAAAAATTTATTTATGAACAGATCAAACGATTTTTATCATTTTATTTCATTATAACAGTTAAATATAATTAAATTAATTTCGTCATAATTTTATTTAAAATAAAATCGAAAATTTAGGCGATGTTGGCTGAGTTTACGGTACACAAATTATATTACATTATAGTAAATCCTTACCTGTGGACCCACAAATTACTATAATGTGGTATTTTTATAAATATATGTAAAGCATTCACGAAAGAAAAACTAACAAAATAAATGTGTAAATCGTTTTGATTCCGTTTTAAAAATAGATTAACTTTACTAGTAAAAACATGTAGAATGCCAAAATTCTAGACCCCTTCTTCCATTTTGCTGTGTTCTAATTCTGCACGGCACTTACACCCCTTACTAACTCGAGAAGAAGCTGGGAAATTCAAATTCAATTGTTACGCAACAATCATTCCAAACCAAATCATTATTATGTATACCTATATAATTTATATCAGGTACAAAAATAATGTTATACATATATTTCTAAATAGTAGGTATGTACCTATATGTATATATTGAGGCTCAGCAAAGCATTAGGAATCCAGTTTGATGCAACGAACAGGGAACAACTATAGCTTATTCTTAAGTTAAATAATAACAAACAACTAAGCAGGTGCATATGTGTTAACGCTATTCAACGCTCTACTTCCTCAAAAATTCTATGTTCGTTGCATAGAACCTGGACCCAAAATGTGTTAATGAGCCACATGGTATGTATCTGTATGAATGTACGTAACTTGAATAAAATAATAGAATAGGAACCTATACTCATAAAGATTTATAACAGTGTAGGTGAATTTTATTAAATACCTTTCCGACCAAAATGTAAATGGTGACATTGAACTTCTTAGCGCAATGTTCAACAGTGGTTAATCAAATCACGGAACAAAACCATTCATAATATCTTTAAATAGTTTTAATAAATTAATTCCAAATTGTGATTAATTATTATTATTATCAAATTTGCAATTTTAATTTATTAAGTGAAAACGAAATTTTTCAATAATTATCGTAATATCTATATATAATGTGTTTTTAAACAAAAAAAAAATTAAGAATAAAAAAAGGTAAGTAAATTTTTTAATTATTATTTTCAGTATTAAATAACAATTTATTGTGTTATACGTACATGCTAGTTACCACATTTTCAATTCAACAAAAAAAAATTCAAACGTCTTTTATAGAATAAAACGCACATAATATATAATTTTTTTGGTGCATCTATTTCAAATCAATCGTGCGAGTAATACAAACAAATCGTGAAGTGCAAGCTATACTTGGGCAAATAGTCTTCCGTATAATTAGTGTTTTTTATGGATTTAATGTAATATGTAGCATATGAAAGTAGAGAAATTATTTTTCCTGGCGATAAACTTTATTCCCTACTTGGTCCGTTTTCGCTTACCAAAAACAAAGAAATATTTACTAAATATATCAATATTCGTTATCTGTTTTCCTTTCTATAAATATTATTGTTAATTTCTTTAAGGGGAGGTTTACTCGAGACTCCTTAAAAATTATGTATTTTTCTAGAATTTTTTTCTCAAGAACGGAAGTAAATATCAATTTCAAATTTTGTGCACATATTTATTAAATATTAGGCTACACAAAAAAAATTTTTTCAAGGAAAAATATAAAAAATTGTCCATTTTATAGATACTGCAGTGGGACGATCCGAAAATCCAATGCTTTGTTGGCGGACATCCTAGCGCCGGTAATAAACCACCGAAATCCAAAAACAAAAAAGATTTATAAAATATATGAAGAGTACCGGCACCTCTACCTATAATTTCAATAAATTGCTGAAAGAAAAAAAAATGGCGGATGTTTGAACTTTTGATTACGATTTTTATCTTATTTTTGGCTCTTTAAAGTAAACTTAAAAATAAAAAAAAAATTGAAAGTGTATCGAACTTAGGTAGAGGTGCCGAAGAATTGAATTATCTTTAAAATAAAAAATTTGAAAAAAGGATCCACCGAATAGTTTTTGAGTTTTCGTGTCCGCCAGTTCCAAAAATGTAGTTCCGAGATATAAAATATATATAATGAAACGTATTTTCAAAATTTTATATTTAATACTCATTATTGCGTGAACTACGTTTTTTGAATTTTTTTTTTATAGAAAGCTGGATTCGGTTAATGTGCAAGAATCCTGTTTTTAAATTATTTTCAGTAAAATCACTTTGGGAACATATTCTACACATAATTTACTATCAATTTCGGCAAAAAAAATCGATTTTTTTTTATCAAATCTCAAGTAAACCTTCCCTTAAATTACTTTCAGCAAAATCACTTTGGGAACATATTCTACACATAATTAGCTACCAATTTCTGCAAAAAAAAAAAACAAAATCGATTTTTTTTAACGACTCTCAAGTAAACCTCCCCTTAAATATTTTGAAACTATTATTTCCAAAGAAATGCTAACAAAATTTTACAAATATTAAACGATATTCAGGTGCAGAAATTGTAATACGTTTTTTGTATGCAGATTTATCAATTATTCCTTTTTTAATATCTGGAACTTATTTTGTAAAGAAATTACCAAAATATCTGCTCAACATAACATACATAAAATATTTATTAATGAATTTTAGTTTTAATTGATTCAATTAACTATATTTAACTCTAGAAATTTACTGGGGTTCTCTGAACCTTATTTTTTCTACCTAAAATAATATTAAATTTTACACAAATCTCCAATTATGAACATTTCCTTTTTTAAATACGACTATACTTATAAAAAGTTTGTCAACTTGACTATGTAAAACGTCTTTTTCGAAATTAAAAAGAAAAGTAGGTACCTTTAAAAAATAATCCTTAAAAATTAGTATGGCTTGAAGGTGTGGACTCCAAAAGTTAAATATTCTGTTGAAGAATCCTGCATAACTTAGAAAATTTCCGGTGATCAAAATTACTTTTTTTCGAAAACCCGCTTACATAGGATAATAATAGTTCACAAAAGTATCTTATGTGATTTTTTTCGCTCATTGTCACAGTATAAAAAAAATGTAAAAATCTGGCAAAATTTTTGCAAGAAACACAGTTTTTTAAGATTCTGGGCATCGGATGTGTCTAGTTGAAGAATTCTTCCGAAGGTTTGGGACTTCCTGCGTTTTCTTCATATGTATATAAGCAAGAGCTAAACTTTCCATTCGGAAATTCTTTAAAAAGTCATGATATTGAAAGAAAATTCTAATACAAATAACATATCCGACATAACTTCATTATTACTAGCACATTAATAAATAATTTATAAAAAACAAAAATAGTCAATGTTAGTTATTGTTTAATTTATTGTAGTTAATAAAGAATAATGAAGAATAATTATAATATGATACACGAATAATAAATACAAAGTTCACTTTATTAAGTAATTATATTATACAATAACAGTTCTCTATTACCTGAATACATATTTTTAAAGGACATTTCTATTTTAAATAATTAAAAAATAGTGTTAAGTACGTATAGTTAAAATTATAATCGTTTTTATGCGGTTAATCTATGTAAATGTGATTTCAATTAAAAGGTACAGAAAATTAAAATGTTACTATGTTATATGCCTATAATTCTACACTAAATTTGCAACAAAAACAAAACAGTAACTGATAATGTGTCTCTTTTGTTTGGTTTACAATTAAAATATTTTAAATTGTTTGTTGAATTTTATTTCTAGGATCAATTTTTATTTAGTGTTTTATTTTAATTTGTTGAATTGGTGCGGACTGGGCATTTCTTTAAACTACGATTTTTTTAAGAATTTTCAATTGTTTAATAAATATATTATTATTTTTTAATTTGAATATAACACACAACTCTTTATGTTTCGCATTTGAAGATTAGGATAAATAGATATGAAAATATAAATTACAATGTGAACTATAATATACAGGTAATACAAATCAATAATACTTAACTATGAATAATACCTACTTTAATCCGTAGAATTTTTTATTTCCATTCATTGAAATTATCAGAATAAAAGTGACTTGATTTTTCAATTTTTAGTATCTTATTCTAAAGTAACTTTTAGTAATTTTTTTTTTAATAGGAAATTAAATTCTGATCATAGATTAAAATGAAAATGGTATAGTGAACATTATTTACTCTCTAAATTGCTACACTGTAAAACAAGTTTACAAAATGCCAAATTTTTAAAAGGGTAAAAAGAGTAAAAAATTTTTAAACATTTAATATAATTTACTATCTGTTCTTAAACGTTACCCTGTCCTTATTATTAATGTAAAAAGAAGAAATCAATGCATTTTAGGCAATTTATGTATATTAACTGCTTTTGTTTAATATTCAACTAATAGTATAGTCATTTGGTTCAAATAAAAGCCGGGTTACATGGAAAGTTTTCCGGGAGTTTTGAAAATGGGTGATTTTATAGATTTTGAGGTTCTTTTTTCGAATTTCAACTTTGCCACCTCGTATCTTTACCGCTCGCGCCGCCATATTGGAAAATGGTGTCGAAAAGCAGTTTTTTAACGATATCTCCTTTCCGAGTCATTTTACGAGGAAAATATCTATATACAAAATTAAACTAGAGAAAATTTCCTACAATTTATGTCTAAATAAGTTTTTCATAAAATCAATAATTTTGGCCAACGGGCGCCGCAAAATGTTACTAAATACGCGTTTTTGCGGAATAACTCGTTTCCACACCACCTTGAGGTAGAATAAGCGGCGCGTTTTTTTAATGTCGTTTCCCCAGTAGGCCTAATCCACTTGTCATATATGATTCGGAAATTTAGCGTAATCTTTTTCGTTTAGATGTTCTTGATGGGCCAAGTGTTGACATTTCATCGTCTTCAGTACCTACCAAGGTTACCATTCTAGTAACCTTGATACCTACAACTCATAGTTAATATTTCGTAAATATAAGAAAAATGTGTTATCGTAGATGAATAATAGCGTTACGCTCACTATTCCTCCAGGTAGTGGGTAAACGAGTTATTCAGCATAACCACGTGTTAAATAACAATTTGCGGCGCTCGTACGCCGAAACTATTGATTTTACGAAAAAAATTGTTAAGACATAAATTGTAGGAAATTTTCTCCATTTTAATTTTGTATGTAAATATTTTCCTCGTAAAATGACTCGGAAAGGAGATATCGTTAAAAAACTGCTTTTCGACGCCATTTTTCCAATATGGCGACGCGAGCGGCAAAGATGCGAGGTGGCAAAATGTAAATTCGAAAAGAGCACCTCAAAATCTATAAAATCATCCATTTTCAAAACTCCCAGGAAACTTTCCAGGTAAAACTACCAGATGACTGTACTATAATGAAAACCTAATTTTACACAATTGTATAAAAAATACACTTACAGATAGAACTTTTCTAAACGAGTTGAATTAAAAATTCAGCTTTCTAGGGCGATTTGGGGAGAGTAGAGAGGGGAAAAAGTGTTTTTGGGCTCTGACACGCCCACGCCAGCTCGGACATATAAAATGCAAAATAAAGCTTTCTGAGGTTTACACCTTTTTTCACCTTGTATGATTGTATTATACTAATAATAACTTTCAGTTGTAGCGACAAAATTGTATCAGCCTGCTCTAATTTACTAAAAACATTGTATTGAAAGTCGTATTACTCGTGTAGAAATAATTATTTATAATACCCAGTTATTAAACTAATTAATTGTATTTTCTTATTAGCAAACAACTCAACATAAAAAATCAAATACATTTCCGAAATTTATCAGTCCGAATAGAAATAGATTTACCGAACATAGATTAAAATCTGTGTGATCTCTGATATTTCCTGATTAACAATATTTAATTTTTAAGACATATTGTCACAAGCAGATGATATTCTGATAGTTAATTATAAATTTATTTGATGTTTGGTACTTTTAATTTAATTTAGCAAATATCAAAATGTTTTGTATCAATGTGACGACAGAGATAATGAAACTTGTAAAATTTAAGATTTTGTTTTTCGAAACCCCAAAAATTACATACAACAAAAGCAAAAAGATTGAGATACAGTTTTAAAGTACCTACTTAAAATAATTCATTTTTTCTTTTTACGAATTTCTTTATCAATTTCTTATCAATATAATATTCAAATCGTGCTAATACTTAATTATAAAATATAAAACAATGTACTCTGTATGTTTATGCATTATTTTTGAATACAATTAAACTTTTTTTCTTAAATACGTAATACAAAAAAAAAAATAAAAAACTGTGAGTTCTGTTGAAAACTCTAAAATTCTACTATATGATTTAATGATTGTAATAAGTAAATATAGTAACTTTACGAATTTATTGTTTTAGGAATACAAATGTTACTGTACAAATTAGTTGGAATCCTTATATTTACAATTTGTATAAATTATAGTAAATCAACGACAAGGTATGTATTCGTATGTGTGCACTAAATTTAGAAGTAATTTAAGATACCCACAGTGTAGAATTTTGAAAAAATTAATTTTTTTCTTGGTCTTATCTTAAATTACATACAGTATGCATGTTCTCCCAATATTTCAAATTGAAATTCGAATTATTACGGTCGTTACGACCACGGATCAATTGGATTCAGTCTACTAAATACACTGTGGATCGATTGGCGCCTTTTGGCGGGATGTTGTTATACCGCTTTACATTCAGTCTTTCCACAACCAATAAACGTATAAGATCAATTGTTATCACCACAGTATCACATTGTTGTTGAAACAATGATTTGAAACAATTTTGAGACAAACTCTAAACGTGTATGTCTCGAAATGTCCTTTTTAAAAACGGTACCCACTCTCAGAGGGAAAGTTTCCAAGCTATAAGTTTGAAATTTTGACAAAGTATTCTTTATTCCATTCTCCATGTACCTATGGGAGCTTTTTTTTGAAATCTTCCTATTTTTTCACACGGAAAACTGTTAAGTAAGGCCTAAAATTTGTTTTTTTATTAATTCAAACCGTCGCCATTTTTTCAAATTTCAAAAAGAAAGGAAAAACGTCCAATGGTACATAGTGGCTTACTTACAGATTGATATTCTATTTGATTTTTTTTTCGGGTGAAAACGGCGGCCGCAATCGTGGACACCAATAGCCGCCCTTTTTTAAAGACATTTTTTTTCAAAAAATTATCATAATTATAAAAAATAAATAAATGTTGATCAGAGGCTGCCGGATCGTGAAGTGAAAATAACAAACACGTTGACTTTAATTAAAGTCCTTTATTAATATTAATTACAATGGAAAAACTATTAGGGAAAATTAACACATGCTTTTTGAGCTAAGATGGCTGAAGCGAATTATATGTGTATATGTAGATGGCAGCACTATATGGAAAGACGAAAGGGCGGCTCGATTTGAATTATACTTAACAATAAAAATGAATAAAAAAAATATTTTTGTATTGTTAAATAGTGGTGTTAATCGTAAAAATAATTCATCCCCATTCCCCCATCCTATCCATCCGAAAAAAAATTGTGAAAATTGACTATTTTTCGGCCGGTCACACTGTGATGGTACCTTACGAAAAAAAATTTTCTTCCAAGGCTCCCACATCACACAGCACTTTTAACCACAAAGATTAATTTATAAAAGACTCATTACGGTTGCTAGACAATAATTCTGCCCTTTAAAATGTTTTATTATTCTCTTAAATTAGTCCTGGAAAATCTTACTGAACAGAATCAATGAAGTTCAATGCACAAGGAATTCCAGCCAAAAGGCCAGGAATCCCAGGGAGCTGAGATTTAATAAATTTTTTTCGAGATATTCGTACATTTTTATTCCAGAAAATGGCACTGGACATGGATGTGTAACGAACAAACGGGAAAATGTAACCGTGAATTTTATCCAAACATCACTGACGGAGATGGAATGTTAAAAAATCCACTTGACCAACCAAAAACGTACCGTTCATTGGATATTTGTCGTTTACTTTGCGGACCATATAGCTCCTTATGGCCCATTCCAACGGGCTCTGTAAAAATTTTACGTCAAGCCATACCGATACATCCGTCGAAAATTAATTTCGAAATATCCGAAACTACTGTAGAGGCGCAAAAATATTTTAATGATATTACGCAAATATTCCTGGAGAATTTATATAAATACTGCGGCACTCCGTGCAATGTTACAGCGGATACTAATGTAATGGTTTACATTTATACAAAATCATATGATCTGAACCTGAATTGGTACACAAATGAGTCATATTCGTTGGAAGTTACTACAAAAGGTAAAAAATTAATAGTGTTGTTAGATGTATATTATGGGTAGGCCAGAATTTTTGATATAAATATTTGACCCTGGAGCAGAGGCGTAGCTACCGCCGTATCAACCGTATCAATGATACGGGGTCCCCGGGCTACAGAGGCCCCTAACGTGTGTAAGCAAAAATTAGTAAAATGTTATCCATAATGTCACTTAATCTCGTGCTTCCCGGGAAAAAAACATGTAAAAAAAAACTGTCATACGTGCCTATAGAGCTTTCATTTCAGAAATGACAAAAGTCAAAAAAGCAATCTCTTTTTTTCCCAGGTTAATTGCTCTGAAAACATGCTAATCTAAATAACAATCTGAAATTCAAAAAATTCATTCCATTAAGGACTCATGGAATTATTTCTGATAAAAATCAATAGTCTTGCGTCCAGTTTTCCGGAGGTAATAACAGCATGCTTTCTATTCTTGACCCTTCCAGTTACAACCACAACAGTTGAAAGTTTTCGAAAGACTTCGATGAGGCAGGAACGGCTATCAGATTTGTCACTATTGTCTATAGAGGCAGAAATTTTAGGAAAATTGAAACCGTCTTCGGCTATAGATGATTTAATAAATCAATTTGCCGAAAAAAAGGCAAGAAAAGTGTATACTTAATTTGAATTGTTTGGCTAGCTCAAATTCTAGGAGGAAGCGATAACTTATAATCAATAAATACATATTTATTTTAATTTAATGCAAGCATTTTTGTTTCTTTTGTGAGAAATCTTTACCCTTCATTTTTGAGTCCCGCAACTAATTTTGATACAGGGCCCCTCCAAGGCACGCTACGCCACTGCCCTGGAGGACAAACAAAAAAAGTCGCCATTCTTCTCTTAAAAGTTTTGTTGGTGTATAAAGAAAAATCATAAATCTATTTATTAATTTATATTGTTCAAAATTTTTGAATAAGCATGGACTTACGTAGCCTAACCGTTAAGATTACCACTGCGATTATTAATAAAAAGATAAAAATAGCAAAAAGAAAACTATAAGAAGGTGGGTAAAACTCGGCCATTTTTCGCCTAAGATAATCATGAAAATTAAAAGGTGTCACTCAAGCCATTTTAAAGAGTTAATATAATTTTAAATAGTAAACGTCTGAAAATGTCTACCATCGTTTAGCCCACAACTAAAACGTTAAATGCATGTTTAATCGCAAAATTGTGTTGACGTTTGAATTTACCAAAGTATATAAGCATTTAAAAAATAGCAATATCAGAGAAATGGACCGATGCGATGGGTGAAAAATGGCCAGTCTTTACTCACCGGTCCACCGCCTTTTGATGAAAATCGAATTGGGGTCTGTGTCCTCAAACAAAAGCGTGAGACATCAAGAAATTGGAAAAGTACATAATATATCAGAGACGAAGAGAAACAGACAATTGTTTTTTTTGTTGGGAACCATTGAAATAGACGATTTTTTTCTTAAAATATCGTTACATACAACCAAAAAAATTATTTGAGAGGGAAATTGTGTTCAAAATTTTTGAAATCAGTAGTGATTTTAGCGGATAGGCCCGAGCCAACCCAAAAATTTTGAAAAAAAAAAAAATAAGAAGAAAATGTCTAGGGCCCCAAGGTGGATTAATCCGCTCTGTCGACACTTTATGTTTAAAGACACTTTATGTTAAATGTTTAAAAACAATTCTTTAATTCTGAGTAGATTTCTTTTAGTCGGGAAGCATTTCCACCGTTAGTTAGAAAACGATTAGGTCATGTAATATGGAATGTCGTTTTCCAACAACTTGGCCGACCATATAATTCAGACAAATATTGTCACTTTTTTATGCATTCGAGAAATGTTAAAAAGCAATTCTTTAGTAGTTTGGAATCATTTTCGTCATTATGTGGAATAATACTAGGTTGTGTAATATGAATTGTCGTTTTCCGACCAATTGGCTGAACATCTACCTCAGATAAATATTGACACTTTTTTAAGCATCAGAGAAATTTTTAAAAGTAGTTCTTTAATATTAAATATAATTCTTGTAGTCCGGAATTATTTTCACCATTATCTGTAATATTATTATTAAGTCGAGGATCGGATCATCGCCTAAGCAAATCAAATAAATAGTTAGGGGCCGATATTTTGAAGGGTCTAGTGAAACTAACTATTTTGAATAGTTGAATCAATATAGATACAGTAGACTCTCGTTAATTCAAACCTGCGATAATTCGAAACTCTCTATAATACAAAGGTGTCACGAGTTCCCTACAAAATCTCTTTATATTTCGAACTAAAACAATACATTTTTATACACTTGGTAATTCGAACAAAAAAATCATTGCTACGTAACAAAACGACGCGTTAATTCAAACTCATCGGCGTCAAACACTCGACAATTCAAAGTTGTAGAGAGAAAGAAATAGAAAGATTGTAAGTACATTTTGAGACAAGTTCAAGTTCATTCATCGCAAATGTTTAAAAAATTAAAGTTGTTACCTGCGATAATTCGAACCTCTCTATATCTCGTAATATTTTCGAATTAACGAGAGTCGACTGTATATCTATTTTGAATATTTGTTTTAGTTTCTCACATTATTTAATTTAATTTTATTTATTGTTTTATAATTTGCTTGCTATGTACACATCTTGTAAGGGCGGCAGGGGGGCTTGGTAACAAAAAATATCTAGGGCCCCAAAGTGGGTTAATCCGTACCTGAATGGCTTGTAAATGTTGCTAAAAACTACATTCTGTTCAGTTTAAAATTAAATTAAATAAAAATTCGGGCCTACCCAAAATAAAAATCCTAGAATCGCCCCTGTTTTAAACGTTGAAATACCAAACATTATTTTTATAACCACTTTCTAGATATCTTACTTAATAAAAACTTTTTTTCAATTTTAAGGAAGCAAAGTCTCTGTTCAGATTGCCTCAGAAACCGTATTTGGAGCACGACATGCTCTGGAATCACTCTCACAATTAGTTGCATCTTACGACGAGGCAAACGGACATGGCTTAGTGCTTGTAGCCGGTGTTCGAGTTAAAGACGAACCAGTTTACACACACCGAGGTCTTCTTATCGACACAGCTCGCAATTTTCTACCAGTCAAAACCATTAAACGGCAATTGGACGCTATGGCCGCGTCTAAAATGAACGTATTACATTGGCACGCCACTGATACGCAAAGTTTTGGTATAGAATGTGCAAGTGTACCACAATTTACGCAGTACGGTGCATATTCAGAAAATCATATTTATAAACCAACAACGATCAAAAATTTGATCAGATACGCTCTTTTACGAGGAGTGCGTATTATTTTAGAAATAGATGCACCAAGTCACGCTGGAAACGGTTGGCAATGGGGACCAGAATATAATTTGGGTGATTTAGCGGTTTGTGTTAATCAAGAACCTTATTCAAAGTACGTAAACAAAATTATCTAATTTTAGTCAAAATATTTAAAAAAATATATATTATTTTCAGGTATTGTATCCAACCGCCTTGTGGACAGTTAAATCCAGCCAATGAAAATATGTACAATGTTCTGGGACAATTATATAAAGATGTCGTGGATACATTTAAAAATACAGATGTGTTCCATATGGGAGGGGATGAGGTAATCAAATAATACTTGTACCTTGACGTAGCTTATAATGCTTATACATTAGGGATGTTATGGATATCCGTAACCGTAACCGAAACTACCGGATATCCGAATTAATTAAATATCCGAAACCGAAACCGTATCCGAAAATAAAAGTTTCGGATTTGTTTCGGACAATTAATGTTTTATCTTGTTTATAAAAGCAACTTTTAAGGAAATTTCCAAGTTTCGAGCATTTTAAGTTATGTTTTTTCGATGAAACTTTTTTTATGCGGTCCCGATCCACGGCATAAAAAAAGGTTTTTTACAATCTGGATCGAACTATACTTTTTATAGCTATTTACGTATGAAGTTTTTAAGTATATTTTTTTTGTATAAGTTTTCAAATCAGAGGGGAGTCACACTTTTTGACATTACACACTGATATTACAAATTTAGAATATATGTTATGTACTGAAATATTTTCATGTAAGACCTTTAAAAAATATCTATATTATCAAAATGACGACTGACTTAGGGTAACTTACGTCTAAATTTCCCATTTTTGTTATCAAAATAACAAAATTCTGTTTATAAATATGACTGATTCGACAAAACTCTTTCCTCTTGTAATTTTACATGCTTAATTTTAGTAAAAATGAAAAGAATGATTTCAAAAACCTACAATTTAGTCCCAGTTTCATCATTCTATGGTTTTGTTTACGATTTTTAAAGCATTAAAAAATTTTGATGAACTTGAGGACCCTAACCAAATCAAAAAATTCGATTTTTTTCAAAGTAACCTTCATAGAAGTGATTGAAACTAGGGTGACTGGTTGAATTATATTAATTTGGCTGTGAGCTTTTCATTTTTGCTATCAAAATAACGAAATTTCTTTTAGAAACATGTCTGATTTGATAGAAATCATTTTTTTAATCCCCATTTGAGCCTACGTAATTAGAATGAATTTTCTTAATTTATTTGTAACAAAACTTATTTAGGTATATTTACCATGTTGGAATTCATCATCACAAATTATAGAATATTTAAAATCTAAAGGATTAGGACGAAGTACCGAAGACTTTTTATATCTATGGTCAGAGTTTCAATCAAAAGCACTTAAAAAATTTGATGAACAAACGCAAAATAATAATTCAAAAATCATATTATGGAGCAGTCAATTAACTGAGCCAAACCAAATTAAAAATTACTTGGACCCACAAAGGTGAAACATGTTTCAAATAATAATTTCCTCGAAATTCATATTAATATCAAACATTTCAATTTCTAGATATGTTATACAAATTTGGCGTCCAGATTCAGATCCATTACCGAAACAATTGTTACAGAAAGGCTACAATATAATTATCTCAACCAAAAATGCTTGGTATTTTGACCATGGTTTCTGGGGAACAACCAAATATTATAATTGGGTAGCGGTATACAAAAATCGAATTCTAAGAGACAAAGGCGTTTTAGGAGGTGAAGTTTGTATGTGGGGTGAATATGTGGATAAATCGGGAATAGACAGTCGAATATGGCCACGTGCTGCTGCAGCCGCGGAACGACTTTGGTCTGATCCAGAAACTAATTCAAATGCTGCACTTCCAAGATTTTATCGACAACGTGATCGATTATTGCAGAGAGGTGTTGCAGCTGATCCTTTGGCGCCAGGATGGTGCTATCAAAATGAAGAAAAATGTACCGGTTATATTAAATAACTAAAATTATAGTATTATTTTTTTAAATTACCTAATGTACTGATGTGTTAGATTTAATAAAATTATAGATATAAAAACAATATAAACCATTTATTTAATCCATTATTGAAATTGATGTATGTATGTAAATACCACAAAGTCGAATGATTTCGATTCTAAATAAAGAAAGATCATCAACTACAATGTTTTTTTTTGACATCTTTAATTTACAAAGGTAAAATTAATTCGCTTGAGCTATAACAAAAAAAAAAATATGTAAATATTTTGACATTTTTTTTTAATTTTAAAATGGGGTTACATAACAAAAAATCAAAAATTTTTGTATTTTTGGTCAATAATTTCCATTGTAAATGCTTGTATGGACCCATGAATGGTCAAAATTAATCTTACACTATCAATACAAACTAGTCTATATCCAGGGCTGGCGAGATGGTGAGGCAGGTGAGGCAATTTCCCGGGGGCCTGGGTCTAAAAAGTGATTCCACAACCTCGATTAGGGGGCAAGAGAAAGTGAGACGACGTTTTTTTTTTGCTCGTCAATTGTATTTTTGGGAAAAAATGTTTGAAAATTTTTTGTTGTGTCCGGGGGCCCTTCATTTTTCTCGCCGGTCCTGTCTATATAATAACTGTAATTTTTGTACTCTAGAATTTTGGAAACTATTCCACCTATCCATATGAAATTTGGTTTGGAAAATTGCTTCTATTAACTTCAACTTTCCTGCAAAAATGTAATCCTGTAACGTAACTAGCTTCGTACATTGAGGCTATTGAAAATTTGGATAATTTGGTCTATTGACAAACTATTGGTCTGTACAAAATCCTAATTGTGCGGACCCGACTCACTCATGACCGACTTTTCGGCCTATTCAAATTACATTTTTTTTACTGAACGTTACTATTTTTGATTCATTCTTTACACTTTATTTAACATTTTTTTTTTTTTTTTTTTTTTTTTTTTTTGATTGAAAGAACTTATTATTGATACGTAGCTCCTAGGTTCATTTTTGTGGGCACGAATGTTTAAGAATCCTCGGCTTTCAGCCTCGGAGGCCACAAAAATAACCCATACGCTCCTCGGTAAGTAATCTACTATAACTAATACCTACATCACATAATTTCAAATATCACGCGGCTAAATACTAGTTTAAAAAAATTCGTCAAATGCGTGTTTTTGACACGCACTAAGTAATGTCATCTCAGTGAAAGTGTTAATTTATGATTTTTTGTTAACTCTATAGTTGTTAACTCTACAGCCCTCTTGCGTTTATTCAATATGGATGTACAACTCAATGATTATTCAGTCACACAACGATATTAATGTGTCATCTTCGATGACATAATAAAAATAGATAAATATTTTCAATTTTATCAATAATTATGCAAACAAAAAAGATTTGTTTAATCCTGCATTAACATTTTTCCCTAAATTATCATAAATAATAGGTGTATGAACACTTTAAAAATATATTTTGATTAGATCTAAATAACTATAATTATATTCTTACTTTTCTTACTTAAATAAATAAACCTAAATAAAAATTTTCGTACTTCAATAAACGAATGTAACGAATATTACAGTCAAAATGTATCTTACGTAAAAATGCTTGTTATTTTTAACTAAATATTGAACAACTATAAACATACTTATGTTCTAAATTACGTAATATTTTGCAACATTGGTAAATAACATTTAATATTTATTTATAATTATAATTACATAATATGCTCTTGGGAACAAATATTTGTACAATAATGTCCTAGAATATCCTAGAAAAGTTGTTAATATAAAACATAAAACGACAGTAGTTGGAAAAGTGTGAAAATAAGGACAAAAAATAATATTCTTTATGGTAGAATATAAGTCATAAATTACAAAAGCAATTAAATAAATTACCAGAATATGACAATAAATTCAAAAATCAATTAATTAAGAATTTTTTTTGGTTTCTGATACTTTTTATACCACAACTGAATTTTTATATTTTTATTATTGTCAATTTATTTGTATTATACATTTAAGTATACCTTTTTTGACGATGACACTGTTCCTGTTCTTAATTCTTATTCTTTTTAAATACTTAATTGTTTAAAATATTACAAAAAATTGCATATTTAAATATATTTTTATTAATTATTATTACACATTAATTAAAAGGTTTGTAATAAATGAGAAACATGAAATAAAAAACCAAACATCTGCATTTATTGATCGTATTAAATTAGAACATTTTTTTACAATTTCATTCAAACAAGTTATAATTTATAAAATACATAACATTTTTTAATAATATTTATTTGGAACTTGTGTATTTAGTGACGGCTTTTGTACCTTCGCTAACCGCATGTTTAGCCAATTCTCCAGGTAACAATAAACGTACAGCTGTTTGAATTTCACGGCTGGTAATTGTTGATCGTTTATTGTAGTGGGCAAGGCGAGAAGCTTCAGCCGCAATGCGTTCAAAAATATCGTTAACAAAACTGTTCATAATACTCATTGCTTTACTCGATATTCCCGTATCCGGATGAACTTGTTTTAATACTTTATAAATATAAATTGCATAACTCTCTTTTCTCTTATGTTTCTTCTTTTTTTCACCCTTCGTAATACTTTTTTGAGCTTTACCAGCTTTTTTCGTTGCTTTTCCACTCGTCTGTGGCGGCATTTTAATAATTGTCAATGCACAAACACGTTTAAAATTACGAGAACAATTAACAGTCAAGTCACAAAATTAAAACAATTAAACAGGAAGTAACAACGTTAAAAAAGCACTGTCAATCCTTGAATAATCTAGTCATCTAGTAAGTCTAGTAATCTCGGCTAATTCCCAAATTTGATAGAATTTATAACATAACGTAATCCATCTACATACGTAATTAGCGCCACTAGCGCCATCTAACAATTGTAAATAATTTTTTTTTATTCCCTAGTTTCTAGTATTATAATATCACTTTTAATTTTAGTATTTCCGTAAAACAAATAAACTAAAGTATTTATATTCCTTATTTAATTCATAACTCTTAAAGAACCTTTTTTTAGTAATTTCTTTTTTAATTAATTTTTATTTATTTGCGTCATGTGACCATTTGACATTTCACATTGACAAACAGAAACGTCAAAAATGACAACTTGTACAAAGTAGTGTTGAGCGTGTTGAGTTTTTTTTTTTTATTGTTATTTAAAATTGAATGTTTTTCTTCAAGAAAAGATGAGTGTTCTAAGTTTTAGTGAATTAACTGAAGTTAAATCGAACACGTCGTTTAGTGATAATACTAAAGCAAAAGTTACAAATGCCGTAAACTATACAACAATCGTCAATACAATAATCACTGTTGTTGGAATCACCACTTTATTGCTCATAATCTATTTTAGTAAAGATTATATCAATGTTGTGTTAATTTGGGTAGAATCTCAAAATCCACTTACCATATTCTTAATTTATTTAGTTCTATTTACAATTGTATCCTTCCCAATTATAATTGGTTACCTATTTTTGATAATATCATGTGGATATTTGTTGGGTATATACAAGGGCATGTTTGCCGTGGTAATCGCAGCAAATATTGGTATCTTCATTGCACACAATACCATACGATTTTTAAATAAATACTATCCAGTGGAGATTGTACATAAAAATGAATATTGTCATTCAATTTTGAAAGTTTTGTCTGGTGATCATGCATTTAAAATTGTTTTATGTACACGACTGACACCGATACCATTTGGATTACAAAATGCTGTATTTGCGGTAAATATCTAAAAAAAAAATTTAATAAAATAATACATGAATGGAAAAATGGTTTTGGGGACGTTTGTTATTACCGTTGCAATCAAATCTAAAGACAGAATGGGGACTGGATTTGGCAATATTATTGTCATCTAGTACTATCAATTTTTAGTAAAAATTAATGTGTGCTCATGGTGGCCACATTACTGGAAAACCTGGAAATGTTAGGAAATTCTAAATTTTCTGGAAAAGTCAGGGAAAGTTCAGGGAATTTTACCAGACGACTGGAAAAAATTAATTTTTATAATTTTGTTTATTTAAGGACAAAATTTCAATCAATTTTTCACTTGTTTTGAGATTAGATTTAAAAATTGGCGCTGATTTTTTTTTTGGTTTTGTTTTTTTTTAATGTCATTTACTTTTTTTAAGAAAAAGTGTTAAAAGTTATTGAGAATCTTTTTTTTAGGTTTTTAGGATAAAGTAGGGGCGGCATTTTTCACAAAATAGGGAATTTTTTAATAAAACTTCTGGAAAACCTGAAAAAGTCAGGGAATTTGATCTTTAAAAATCTGTGGCCGCCATGGACTGGTGTCTAGTATCAAATTGAACAATTTTTTGGTATTTTTCAATAATTAATGTGATTAGTATCATTTGAATACGATTAATACCAGTGTAAATTTCGTCATAAGGTATTATTGCCTCAAAAGTTGTCCTGGGTTTTCTGAAAATGAAAATTTTTCGTTCAGTTGATGTGAAATTTTACACGTTTTTAAACATTTTATAACCACTGATTCAAACAGTTTATAACCTTTTATATCGTTTTAGCCACATTAGTACGAATCTGAAATTATAGTACATAGGTATTTTATTTTATTCATTATCCTTAAGACAATTATTGCAACTTAAAACAAATTTAACTCTTTAAATGATTAAGACGAGTTAACTCGTCCTGCAATATGACGGCTCAAAATGCCGTGATATGTATACATATATTCACTGGTACAGGTGCCGCCATCTGTGACAGATTTTCAGAAATACGGTATAATTCTAAATAATCTTCAATTTTATCAACATATTTTAGGTATAATTTATATTTTGTAAATTTCAGGGCTCAATTTTTTGATGTTGGGATCTTTGATTTTTTCTTTTTTTGTAACCTTATCTATTGTACTTATCACTGGCAGTAAAAAGTCCGGCATTTTGAGACAAAAATATTTTTCCATATAGTTTGTTTAATCGAGTTAAATACTTTTTTTCATTTGTTAAACTAGACGCCACTATCGGCACCAGTGCTGTCACCTATGTTCAAGCCCCTCTCGTTCTGTTTTAATTTTTGAAATATTCAAGCTACAATTTTCTTAAGGAAATAAATTAAATGTCTAATAGGCCATGGTAAAGTGACCATACATTCCAATCTCTCAGTATTTATTCCGGTTTAAACGTTTTTATTTTCAGTTACAATAGTTTTGTATCGTATACTTTTAGTATTCACACATTTCACTGAAACCATTTTTTCATTAATTTTTTTCGGAACTTTTAGGGTACCCGCATACTTACCAATTTTAGTTGGACGACAGTTTAGTTGAAGTTGGCTGAAGCCAACGATTACTAACCAGCTTAATTTATTTGTTAAACTGTTTTTGGTGATGCTCGCTAACTTTAATTGAATCGTTATATACATATGCGAGCCTGATTTTACTTTTATGCGTACTATCTGAGCGACTAAACTGTTGTACGACTAAAAGTTGTTAGTGTACGGATATTCTTACATGGGAAATCGACTAATGGTTTCAATTTCTCCTTTAGTTAAGTTCTATATCATGGAAACGATACCATCTTGCAACTCTGTTAGGCCTATTACCGGCGCAACTCATAAACGTGTATTTGGGATCAACTTTACGAGACATGCATGATGTCTTGGACAACAGAGAAATATCTACCACAGGATACGTCGTGTTCGGATTACAGGTAACGTAAAATCAAAGTTAGAATTCAGAACAATCTTTTATTTTTAGTTATTTGAAGTGAAAATTTCTATATCGATGGTAACCCTGCGTAAGAGTGTAACGAAATCTGGGACAGCGATTCTTGAAAAGTGAAGTGAAGTGGAATGGAATGAAATGAAATAGCTGAGAACAGAACCAAAGGAAATACATTTTTATAAGTTGGTAGGTATACATTATTGTAATAATGGGTACTCTGTCGGCGAAATTGATTACTAATAAGAGGAGGTATTATTTATGGTACACAGAGTTCATTTCCGGTTACATATTATGTGGAATCTAAAAAAATAAAATTTACAAATATTCATCATTTTATTGCCATCTTTCGTCTATTCCGTTTGCGTTCGTTGTGTTTTTTGAGTAGCTAGCTGTGCTTTATATTAACTGTTTTAATTTTTTATTTTTTTTCTTGTATTTTAATTATTTTTTATCTTTTATTAATTTTTTTTATTTAAATTATATATTTTCCTTTTTAATAGTAGGGTAAAAGACCCCATTGTCGATCGGGGTTATAAGTCCGATCAGTTTTGACATTTATATCTTAATGAAGTTATTTCTGAAAGAAACCTTTGATAAAAAAAATTATTATTAATAGAATGATTATTTTTCAATTTAAATTCACCTCACATTTAATGCCTCCTCACTTAATTTAAGAAATACATATATATATATAACGAAAAATTTTTGTTGAATTCGTGAATTTTTAGTATGATGGATGATCATTATTCAAAATACATGAGTTATAAATTTTAATATTTTTCACCGAATTTTTAAAGTTATTAGCACAATAAAAGTATACAAATAATTGTTATTAGTCCACTTAAGAGATTAGGATAGCTAAATTAAATTTTATATGCGTTAAATATTATTTGTATGACTGATTCTTCTTGGGATCTGAGTTTTACAGTTAGGTACCGCATTTTGAGAATTATATATTGCATACCTATTTTATAAACATTTTTAATTAATTTTTGGGTTTAAAACACTTAACTAACCGTTTTTATAATTTTACTTTAATATTTTATTTATTTCAGAACGTAAAATCAATTGAAAAATAATTAATATTGAATTAAAACTTCCAAATTGTTATTTATATAGGTATTTTCAAATAAAAACGTCAAACATAATATGTATGATATGTATGTATTACATCTGAAACGACACATACAGATACAATATAAACTAAATTTAACTGTTTAAAAATTCACAATGGTTAACGGCTAAGTCAGATCTTATACAAGGTTTTTTTTAAAGATCAGCAGAAAGCGAAACGAAATTGTGATTTTAATGGTTTATTTTATCGAATATTTAAACCGTTCTTGGCTTTTGCTTTGACGTTCTATGTTTCACTAGATGTCACTCTATGATAATACTCTATGACATATAGCCTCACCTAGTAGTAGATAGAGTGTCAAAGTGGCTTGAAGAGAATGGTTCAAATATTCGATAGTAGAAAGTACGTCATGTACATTAATGCGCGATTTTTCATAGGGGTCAGTGTATTGATCTTTCAAAGGAGGTTAATATTTTCTGTCCGCTTTTTCGTAGACGTCAACAAATTATAAAACAAAAACATTAATAAATCAAAATTTTTGGGTTATATTTTCTTAAAAACATATCCATTGGATTAAAAAAACTTGGTTTCATACTTATTAAGAAAAAAAAATGGGTGTTTTGTTTATTTTTTAATTTTTTTAAGCTAATTTAATGATACAGCTAAAAATAGTGATCGGTCATCGGGTCTTTTACCCTAGTTAATAGTAAAAATAAAATTTCGACATAACCTTGTTTTGTAGTAGTAATGTTTGTTTTTGTTTACTTAGTAATTTTATTTATCTTTTCATTAATTCATTTTAAAATTCTCCACCGGATTCAGCTCGATCTTGCATTCTCCTCCTCCGGTTTGATTTCGCTGTTTAAAATATGTAACCGGAAATGGAAACTGTGTATCATAAATAATACCTCCTCTTATTAGTAATCAGTTTCATCGATAGAGTACCAATTATCACAATAATGTATACCTACCAACTTATAAAAATATATTTCCTTTGGTTCTGTTCTCAGCTATTTCATTTCATTCCATTCCACTTCACTTCACTTTTCAAGAATCGCTGTCTCGCTGTAGTGGTTGTAAGATGAAACAAACGCTAGTGATTAGTTGATCATTGCTAAGTGATTAATATTTTACACTGTTCAAATTATTTAATTTATCCATAACATTCTTGATGTCCTATTTTGTATTATTTTGTATTAGTAAGAATGTAACAGCATGTCACTATCGAGAAACTTAATATTTTATGACTTTTGTCTTTGATAGTAATAAAAATAAATATATATTTTATATATACCAAGAACATTCTGACTATAAAAATAATATTTATATTCCTGTAATTTAGATAAAAATATCTTCACTTTACTGTCATTATTATTACCTATCAATTAATGTCTGTCATTTTCGGACTATTAAAATTCAATAAAATCTATGGAAACCAAAGTAAATGAAAATAAATTTTAAAATTAAAACAACTGAAGTCTTATTAGATTTGCATTTGATTGATTCATCAGAGATTGATTTTGACATAATTTTTTATTTATTTTATTTTATTTTATTTATAAATTTTTTTTTGGTAAACAGACAATTCTAATTATCGACTCTGGTTCTAACCTATATTTAATCTTGAACTCGGTTTAAATTTATAGGTATATGTTATTATTTGTTTTTCACATTTTTGTTATTGACTTCGTACCCTCATCTATAACCACGACTCATTCAAATATTACTCTTTATAGAATATATTTATATTACTTCGAATTGGTCACGAGATCGCTATAGAAGTTTACACTTTGGTCGAGTGGTTTTAAGCACACTAACATTTTGTTTTCTTACAGTTGGTAATTGCAATCTCAGTGATGTCATGGGTTTTGTGTAAAGCTCGGATCGAACTTACTCAAGCTATCAAAGAAGTAGAACGATCTAATAATCAAGTAGAGTTATCCGATTCGTCAGAATTTGAGAGCAATAGTTATATTTTAACTTAAGTAAACTGAATGTAAGTCTTCGTTCCAAATTTGTACTTGGGGGTAATAACGCCCACTTTTTATTCTGTTTGTCCGTTCCAATGTAAGTACGTTTTGTGCTTCCTGGGTCATTCCTGCCCCTTGCTCGTTGAGTCTTAAGTGGGCGTTATTACCTCCAAGTACTTGTTATTTATTTGTATCTGATCTGTATAAATTTACACGTAAAAGTGGCAGATTATTTTAGTAAATTATTATCGAATTTTATTTTGGTGCTTTTCAATTGCATTTCGAAAAACGACCAAGGCGTAATCAATATCTTCCTTTGCTATACACATCGGAGGCTTGATTCTAATTACCTAAAACAAACGAATATTAATAATAATAATAATAATAATTTATACAGAATGAATAATCTAAGAGTTGACAATGTTTTATTCTTAACATCATCTAATCGAAAAAAAGTTATAAAGTTATAGTTTTCTTGAAATAATTTTTTGTTAGCGAAAAGCCTTTAACAGTTTTTTTTTTTTAAAATTAGTTGATGATTCTGAAATACTAGTAATCCTCAAATTTCAATTATTTTATCTCATGTTTTTCAGTAATTTCGTTTTTAAAATCATTTTTCTTAAATACGCGCTGATGTCATCAAAGGCTAAATTCAAATAACGTCAAAATTTACGGTATTTTAATAACATAAGAATCAACCAGTATGTTAAAGTGATTTTAAGGCAAAGTAAATAATAATAGAAAACGCAATTAATTTTTCTATGAATTGATGAATAAGCGCCAAATTGTTAAATTAGTAATATAGTTACTTTTGAAAGTTAATTTTTCAAACTTACTTGATTTTACGCACAAAAAAGTAAAAATTTTAATAAAGTCCCTATAATAAATAGAGTCGTGACATGTCATCCATTTTCTGTCCAAAACAGAGCGGGAAGCTTCAAAATTAAATATCACATATTTGAGTAAATATTTTTGAGTACATAATTATTGTTAATTAGTTATGAATTAATGAACAGTTAAAAATTTTTAACTTAATTATTCTTTCTAGGTTAAACTAAATGATTTTTGTTAATATTTAATTTATTTCCAATGTATTTTACGTAAACTTTGGACAGAAAATGCCGGAATCAGTGTTCAGCACACATGTCAAGACTCTATTTATTATTGGCGACGCAAAGATTTTCACTCGCGCCTCTGGTGGTAAAATTAGAACTAGCATCAAGTAAAAATATACGAATACGATTAATGGGTGATATAAAATCTAGTAATCTGCGCATAAATTATATAGTACAGTTTTCTATCGCCAATTAAACGTCTACAAAAATTTTTACTTGATACAGCTTCTAATTTAAAAAACCAGGAGCGGTCACATAATCTTTGCGTCGCCAATAGGGATTCTACTATTAAAAATTCGACGCGACTTCTATATTCTAAAATATAAATCTCATAGAGACCCAGTATTGCCATCTACTGTCAATTTGAAATAACAGATAGAGTATGCTGTCAAATATCAAATACAAAATTTTTCTTACTTTTTAATAATTATTACCATTTAAAACGATTAATTATATCTATTTCAATTTTATAATGAGATATTGTTGCACCAAAAGTAATTAAGGCACCATTATTGCCCTCAGTGCTGCCATCTATTGTTCATGCAGATTTCCATACCGAATGTTGGACTGTTAGATAGTGTTCTTTTTTGGAATAAAACCATTAAAAACATTGAAAGTCTATCAAGAAATATATAGACAACACAAAGATTTTTACTTTCGTCGGTGAAATTAGAAGCTGTATCTGGTGGATTATTTGCGTATACGTATAATTGGCGGTAAAAATCTAGTGACACGCAAATAATTTGTATAATACGTATTTTGATATCTAGTAGACATATACGTATATGTTCTACCTGATACAGTTTCTAATTTCACCACCAGAGGCGCGTGCGTAATTTTTTCGTCGCCAATAGAGATGTGTGTACGTCTGCCTAGAAACTGATAAAATTTGAAGAAATTAAAAATATGGTTCTGATCATATCTCGAAAACACAAGAGCTATGAAACTCCTGAATTTAGCAATTGGTTGTTATATGAATAATTTTTTAATTAAGTCAGTTGCTTAGCCGTAATCAAAATGACAACTCTTAGATTATTGCATCATATGCACTTCTTGCAATCGCATATCTACTCACATTTCCATTAATACCACCTCTTCCAACTAAAATTCGATTATCTTTGCAAGTCTCAAAAATTTCCGAAAAATCATCCGGTTTCATTGGATTATTATTTGATTTTGATTCAACCATTTCCACGCCAATCATAAGTCCTTTTCCCCGAACGTCTCCAACACAATCAAAATCATCCCGCAATTTACTTAATTCATTTAAAAAGTAAGTTCCCAACTCCTTACTTCGTTGTTGAAGTTTTTCCTCATTTATCACCTATAACAATTTCATATAAAATCTAAAAGAAAAACCCCATTTTTCTTTTTTTTTACATCTAATACAGCAGAACCGATAGCTGATGCTAAAGCATTTCCCCCGAACGTATTAAAATGACTTGCGCCCGTTAAACTTTCCGCAATTTCTGGTGTCGTAACCACTGCACCTAACGGAAAACCATTTCCAATACCTTTAGCCATAGTGACAATATCTGGAAGTGTATTATGTCCTTCAAAACCCCAGAAATGATCACCAGTTCGTCCCAATCCTGTTTGAACTTCATCCGCTATATACAGTCCGCCATTTTGTCGTATTAATTCGGCCGTTTTTTTAATGTATCCTTTTGGAAATTGAACCGTTCCACCAACGCCCTGTATCGATTCAGCAATAAACGCAGCCACATTATTTTTAGGTATCGAGTAACGGAAAATGTCTTCTATTTGATTTAAGTAATTTATTGATGCGGCACAGAATTCACCATTTGGACAAGAACAGGCACGTAACGTTTGAACGGGGGAATCACGACAATATTTGCCACCCCAGAGTCCTCGGAATACATCAGGATTCATTGCCTACGTAACAAAAAAATTTTTGAACGAATTGTGGAATCAAAATTTTATTACTTTAGCGAAAACGCGTTTTTAGTTGGTATAATAAAAAATCAGACACGTACAGTTTTATTACAAATACAATAACCGTGCCAGTTGAAAATGCGTTAACGCTAAATCAATAAATAAACAAGAATTAACCACAGAAATTTCAGTTATTTAAAATGGATTTTCACAATGTAAAATTAGTAATGGAGAATATGTATGTGTTTTTTAATGTGTCTCAATTGTTACAAAATCTCATATTAAGTGTAAAAATTATCTAAAAATCTATCTATTAGTGGCGGAGAATTATCCATAGCACTATCGATAGTTTTTTGCAGCCATTTCATTTAGGTACTTATAAATATAGTACAGTGCAGATATTCAAAAAAACGGCCTAACCTCAACATCCAAAGTAACAGTTTCACTCCAACTCCAAGTTGTTCTATACGGTCCACATATTGCTTGGCAAAAAGTTACACCATTTTGAGCGTCGGGTTTTGGAGGGAGGGGGTAGAAGTAGGCAAATTAACTGTTTTTTTTGTTTTGTTTTTTTTAAATATTTCGGAAACTATGGGGTTTAGCGTAAAAAGTGTCATGTACAAAAATAATCTACATTAAATTGCGAACAAAAGTGGTCCTGTGCATAATCTTGCTAAAGTGAACAGTTCCAGAGTTACGGAGGGTGTAACAGTAGCAATTTTTAGTATTTTTAGCCACTGCTGCACCTATCACGAGGTGTAGCAGTGGCTGAATAAGAAGAAGAATCCGCTCGAGTGGGGGTGAAAAAAGATTGACGAACACCTGCTGAGACCAATTACAACAGCACGTCCTGCAGCTCCCGAGGAATTACTTTCCCTCATAGTGTGCGCTTGCAAAGATGAATGCCTCGGTAACTGCGAATGCAGAAAGAGTGGTCTATCGATACTTCTCCACCACTACTATCTATAAGTTAATATCACAAAGAAAATATTTTTTTATAATCTATTACAATTTATATGTCTGTCATTTTCGCGCGTAACGTGACGTAACAAACCATTCTGGGTTCTTCGGTTAAACTTAGGGGCACTAGTGTTCTCAATCATATGATCTGTTATAAATTTATCATTATAAACATAGGTAAATTTTTGATAGATTATCCAATCGTGGTTTCACAAATCTCTCATAAAATTTTTCAGAAAAATCCCAAAACAAACGCATTTTTTCAAAGAACAAAAATTTTGAAAACACAAATTTTTTGGTCTAAGGGCAGGAATTCTTTTCCAGGCATCCCGATTACCAGGCAAAAAAGATTACAAAATATATTTTTTTGTGATAAAAAAAATTTCATTTAAAAAAATATTTAAGATTTATTTAAATTACATTCATATTCTCCATTAAATACGACAATTTTTGAATTCTTTAAAATAAGTTAAGGACTCTACATATCTAATGGAAAAAATAACTTTTCAACTAAAGTTGAATTGATTCGAAATTAAATTTTAAACTTAAATTTTAGTGCTCTCTTTATTTATTTTCCATAAGATATACAGAGTGTTCTGTGGTAAAGACTTACATGATGTAAACCCGACGCATATGGGATATGATATTTATAATTATTCATTGCCGTAACCCCCATTGTAAACTGAGTTAAACCGTGATAGCCATTTCTTAACGAAATAATTTCATTATTTTTCGTATATAGTCGTGCCATCAAAATCGCCAAATCGTTAGCTTCCGATCCACTATTAACAAAATATACCACCTAAAAAAACATGAGTCTTTCATTTAAATTCTAACTCTTAAAAATTGTTTTCCATTGTTACTTTTAAATTTCCCGGCATTTTGTCAGTAAGTTTTTGCGCAAATTCATGTACTTTTGGATGTAAATATATATTTGTTGTATGCCACAATGTTGAAAGTTGTTCTGTAGCCGCTTTTGTTACTTTGCTAAAATTTTATTTATTTTATTTATTAATTAATAATTAGTGTGTTTGAATATGAAAGCTTACGGATGACAATGACCCACTGAAACGGTGACAATTCCACCAAATAAATCCAGGTACCGTTTTCCATCAATGTCGTACAACCATTGCATGTACCCCGACGTAAGCATTAACGGCTTTTTGTAAAATGTTGTCAAAGCCGGATTTAATCTAGTCTTTCGGATGTGCATTGTTTCATTGTATGAAAGACCCTTTAAAAGAATAATTGTACTAATCGCCTCATCCATATATGTAAAAAAGCAACTGAAGTGAAACTTCTATAGAAAATGATGATAACTACTTATATGTACATATAAAAATAAATACTCAAAAATGCCTTATTTTCGTGTATCTAAATCTTTTAAAAATCATCAAAAAAATAACTTCAGTTTTGAAATGAGAAAATTACCGCAAAAGAAACTCTGTGTTTACGTCACAATTTGAAAACAAACGTCAGTATTAATCTTTATAAGTATTTATTTAAATGCTGGTCAGTTATTATTATTACTAATAGAAATATTAAAAATATATCTTCGCTTCACCGATCAAAAATATCAAAATGGACATGTTTGTTTACAAATTGTGACGTCATGTTGCGTTTTTAGACTTGGAAAATAAAGTTTCTAATTAATTACGAAATGTTTTTACGTACGTTCCACGATTAAAATCAAACATTTTTAATCTTAACTGATCAAGGATTATTTAACAATAGAAGTTTCAGTTCAAAAATTATTATTTTTTGTCCTAAAAATAAATTATATTGCATACTTTATACGCAGGTGGTACATGATCAATTTTAGGAAAATTTGAAAGAGTCGAATATGTAAGATGTTTAAATTTCCGAATTTTCCGATAAGAACTTCCTGAAAAATAATAAAACAGTAAATAATCAATGTATGAATAATTGTTTTATTTTAAGATTAGTGTAGCTTTTTTTGAAAATTAATTTTTTTCTTTTTAAATTTCATATTTTCATTTAATATTAATATTTCAAAGAAAAACAATACATATAAAAGATTGGCAAAAAAGGCATCTTTTTCAAAATACGTTTTTTTAAAGCGATCGTCATGCCATAATTTTTTTTCAACTTTAATTTCTTAAATTTTTATCTAACCACAGTCTTAAATTTTAAACAATTCATTATACTTATTTACATGGTTTTAATTTATTTCAAGGCAATTAGGTAAATTTGCTAAAAGATTTTTCATGGCTCAAAATGAAATAAGTTTCCATCACTAAGCTGTTTGGTTACTTAACGTTTTTTCGATTTTGCTATAGCAAATGAATTACAAGGGCATTCGTAAACGTTTAAGAATCATATTGGGATGGAAAAATCACAAAATTTTCCATATGGACCTAAAATTAAATTATAATCACTTTTCTCGAATAAATTTTTTAATCAGCTTTTGTCTGATTGATCATCATTTTTTTAGAGTTCCGTACTCAGAACTACGGAATTCCTTATAGTTTCGTTCCGTCTGGCACTTGACAATGCCGCTTTTCTCGCCAAATGGGAAATAAAAAGTAAGTTTTATGTACAGACTTTTAGATTACCAATGATGCACAAATTTTTTACTGAAAACTCTCTCCAAAGTTTTAATTCCAAGTTTTCGACATGTAATACAAATTGCCACATATCTACAAGTCTATCAATGGCTACAAGTCTAAAATGACCTGCTCGAATTTTACTCTGAAATTTTCATAAAACATTCTTGAGAGATTAAGAAAATATGAAATTAAAAAAAAAAATTAAACCTACACTTCACGAAACACTTGAACGCACTTTTTAAAACATCCATAAAAGTTCCAACAATCATATTGATCGAATTTTTTCTAATAATGAAAATTAAATTTTGATTAATTTTTCTATATTTGAAAAGTCATCGATTAAAAATTATAATAAATTATTCAACTGTGTATTGTTAGATAATTTTATAATTATGTATTTTATTGTATGTTAATTTGTGTCCATAAAACTACTCATTGTTTGTACTTGAATGGAAAAAAATGTAAATGTTAAAAGTGTAAATAAGTTTTTTTTTTTATTAAATAAAATTAATAAAAGTTAGAAAGAGTTTCATTTACGTAAAATATTATTGATAATTTGTTTTTAAAATTATTGAACTATTGACCTATCCTTTCCTAAATATATAATATTAAATCTTTATCTCGAAAAATTTATTTTCAGTCATTTTAATTTAGATTTCATCTGACTTAAACGGTTGAATATAAGGTACTTGTATGCAGGGCCGTCGAGAGGGTAGGGCGGTGGGGCAGTTTTTACGTTTTTTTGTTGTTTTCTTTTACTCATCAGTTGTATTTTTGGGGAAAAAATATTTGAAAGTTGTGCCCGGGGGCCCGTCATTTCTCTCACCGAGTCTGCTCGTATGTATTAACGCCCATTAGCTTTTTAGATTTGAGCGGTGAATAAAGTTCAGTGAGCAATTTAACTCAGGAAATAAAATATATACATATATTATACCCCGTTTCAAATACAATTAAGCATAAGTCATCGTTAAAAAATTAAATAAACCTTTTATTCGAAATAAATCAATCTTCTATTTTTTTCTAAAAACAAACTGCAAATTCAAAATTTACCCAAGTACAATAATGAAAGAGATAAAGCCAAGAAAACGGAAATTCTTTAAGGGGGACCACCAGTGTGACATTTTGAAAAAATTGGAAAATTTTTTTGCATGTTTCGATAGTCTTATACCTTTAAAAATAACATAATAAAATTTCAATTCCATATCTCAAATAATTTTTGAGTTATAGCCATCCGAAGAGCGGATTCTGATTTCAATTATTGTTAACTTTGAGATATTGAGAAATGTATGAACGTTGATAGTTCGGGAGTTTCTAGACGTGGTTGCCAGTCACATGTTGTGGAGAAGCTAAACCCTGGCACATTTAAACGACTCATCTAGTTTTACTATGACCGTTATAGTGAGTACATCGTAAATAATTTTAGTAAAAATTTGCAGTGATTAAAACTAAAAGGTAAAGTAAAGAAAAGCTATATTTTTCAAATTTGCTGCAGTTATAACTCGAGGACAAATCATCCGATCGATTTGATTTTTATTGCAGCTTCTTTTATATATGTTTCTTCGTGCCATAAACCTCCAGTTTTCCAATCGAATAAAAAATGTAATTTTTGTAGGCCAAAAATCATCAAATTTTCGCGCAAAATTTGAAACTTTTTTTTAGAAACTCCGCCATTTTGTTAAATTTCAACTTTTTTTCGATTGAGGTTCATGGTACGGGCAATACCTTCTAGATTAATAGGCTTTTTGATTTTTTCGAATTCAGGCATTGTGAAGGTCGCTATCACTGCAGCAGTGGGGGAACTTTTTTTTGGAGCCTTGGGAGATCGCGAATAACTCATTGAATTTTCAATTTTTTAGTCCAAAAATTTTATTATGAGTTTATTATATATCAACGAATATATCCTTAAAATATTAAAGCATTCCATATAGTAGTTTTCTTTCCAAAAATCACGTTTTTCCAGGCGGTCACACTAGTGGTCCCTCTTAAATTTATAAGTGGAAAATCATGGTTAAATTTAAGTGAAGTGGACCATAGTTTATTAATTTCTTAACTGATATTATAAATGCTATAAAATAATAAATTATAGTACAATCTTTATTAAATAACTTTTAATTGTGTTTATCTATTTACTTATTTTTTTATAATAAAATTTTATTGGCCTTATTGCATATGATTTTTGACCATTGGTCTCAAGATTTTTAATTGTATTTTACCTAAAAATGATTTAAAAACAGAAAATCGTCTCATGTTCATATTACGTAAATGTTACGTGTATAAAATAATGATCAATATTTAATTATGCAATCTATTTTAAATGAAAACTGGGTATTTACAAATTTTAAAATTGGCGCTATTTACTTTGTCAGTTGAAATGATTTATCAGCTGAAAAATTTTGCATATCTATCTAATTTATTGACCGAGTGTTGTTGAATTGAATAGAAATGTCAAAAAGATATGGCCGAAGGTGGTAGTGAAGACAATAAATCGCATTCATATAAGGATTATTGTCATTCGAAAAATGATAAAGATGATGAAAACAATACATCTGAAACGGAAGAATTAAATACACCCACTAGACCAGATTTATTTGACGATAATGTTTTAAGTTTTGAACGAAAGTTATCCGGTGAAAATCTCACTTCAAGTAACATATCCAATTGTATTACAAATGTATAATTTTTTTGTTTTAAATTGATAAACTTTTGTAGATCAGAATGATCCTCCGAGAAGAGAAGATAACCCCTTTTCATTTAAACATTTTTTAAATCGTAAATCTTCAATTAACAATGTAAACTATCAACAAACTGGAGCACGACCAAAAATATTTTCAACCAATAGACAACACTCGTTACCCACAACAAATTTTTTAAATTCTTCTGCCAATCCAGAACCGCTTAGGATGTCATCTGTGGATAATATTCGATCGGAATTTCCGTCTGTTTTGCCCGATTTCGTTCAAGATCATCTAGTTGTAGAACAATGTTATTTGAACAATGATGCAAACAAAATTGATATCGATAATTTACCAGATTTTACCCTAAATAGGTAAGTTTTAGTTTTTATTAAATAAATTCTTTTTATTTTAAATTTTTTTTTATAGGCCTAGTGAAAATCATAATCAGTGGGAAAGTAATCATAACGGTAGTGATAATAGCAATAACGATTTAACATTCAATTTAACTTCGAATCGTCGGCGAGCACGAGTAGACTTCCCGTTGGACTTACCGTTATCATCAGATAATCCTGAAGAGGTTCTTCAAATAAATTCAGGTTCTCGAAGTTGTCCCCAATCTACAGAGGTAAGATAGTAATAGTCTTCTAAATTTTTGTTGAATTTGTTAAATCAACAAGAGTCTATTTTGGAAAACTGTGTTAAGAGTATTAACCGGTTATTTCAAGATTTTGAATATTGTGTTAATTGTATTTTTTATGTCACCGAAGGATGACATTAATATCGTTGTGTGATCATAGTTGGGGAAACATTATTATAGAGTTGTATATCCATATTGAATAATTATAGAGTTGTTACATAATATTGAATAAACGCAAGAGGGCTGTAGAGTTAACAACTATAGAGTTAACAAAAAATCATAAATTAACACTTTCCCTGAGGTGACATTACTTAGTGCGTGTCAAAAGCACGCACTTAACGAATTTTATATTTATTAATCTTTACCTAGTTTTTTACTGACTAATGTTTTAGATTTTTTTTTTTTGATTTCTTAGATTAGTCTACTAAATTAGTTTAATTGACTAATCTTTAGTTTTTTATTAAATTTGAAAGAGCCTAAGTATACTTTTCATAATGTTCATAAAAATATTCATACGAAATTTTTCACAAATATTTTAATATTTAAATATTTTTAACACGTTAATGGACGCCATTGCTGTACACTGTACAGGGTCAATTTGCATCTCATTATTGAGCAATTTTTTCAAAATATGTAGCAATCTGTCACCAGGGCGGTGACACAGGTAGTTGGGATTACATCTCTATGATGGAGATATTAATTAATTTGTCGAATGGGATCTGTCGAATGAGGGTATAACATCTGGTGTTTAAAAATCAGACTATTCTTAAAGTGCATTTGCTGAAATGTCATTAATGATTTGAATTTTATAGATCTACATTTACATACAATTGATTTGTTTCTTCCATTCGTTGACAGTTCTCCAGTTATTTCATGACATTTTACCATTCAAATTTGACGTTTCTATACTGTAAATTGTAATATTCATTAACTCATTCACTCATTTTTTCATATTTTTACCACATTTTAACTACTTTTCAGATACAAAATTCTCTCTCCTTCAATAAAATTTCTTTGCTTCGAACTTGTGTCAGCTCACTAATAAATAGTTTTAATATTTATCATTTTTTCTTCATATCGCACTAATTATTGCATATAAAACTATTATCAGTGAACTATTTCGTCAGCCATTTTTATTAAGCCACGCCTATTTGACAGTTTCAAATAGAAATATAGTTCCGAATAACCCGTGTCGCCGCCCTGGTGTTATTAAATTAAAATTTCAATCATAGAGATGTAGTCTCAACTTACCTGTGTCGTCGCCCTGGTGTCAGACCATTAAATATTTTGAGAAAATGGCTCATTTTGACACAGTTTTGTAGTGTCTATAGTTGTATCTTTGAATTCATACAATTATATGAAAAAACATAGTGTTACAGTAGGATTTGTTTTCGTAATAAGGGCTACTACAGCGCCACTTTTGACTTAGGTGACGTATCATGTGCGCAGGCGCGAGGGATTAAAATACGCTTTGATATTAGGTTATTTGTCAATAAATTGTTACACACTGTAAATAGTGTCTCAGAAAATTCCATTTTTAATTCTTCTATTTTCTTATATTTAATGGAAATTAAAACACCTATTGTTAAGATATCGAAAAGTATAAAATATTTTAGGTAGGAGTATCGAAAAGTCTTCCGGATTTTTTGTCAGACGGACCAAT
This sequence comes from Brachynemurus nebulosus, assembly GCA_035578155.1. Classification (NCBI taxonomy): domain Eukaryota; kingdom Metazoa; phylum Arthropoda; class Insecta; order Neuroptera; family Myrmeleontidae; genus Brachynemurus; species Brachynemurus nebulosus. The sequence continues at coordinate 60,034,312 of JAPWDM010000002.1, forward strand.
ACATTCGAACAGAATATCATCCAATATATCAGCGTCAGCGAATGAATCACCAGCTGTTGAAAGCACATCTCAAAGATGTGAACGTTCCGAAAACGATCATTTACGGGAAGAAATTCAACGATTACGTCAACAATTGTCTGAAAAGAATTCACGTATAGCAGATTTAGAACGAGATATTACGTTAATACAGAGAAAAGAAAAAAATTACATAGAAGCGTTAGCGAAATCAATGGAACAAGTCGAAGGAAATTTAAATACTAGTAATGTATGTTGAATTATTGGCGACGCAAAGATTCTCACTCGCGCCTCTGGTGGTAAAATTAGAACTAGCATCAAGTAAAAATATACGTATACGATTAATGGGTGATATAAAATCTAGTAATCCACGCATAATTTGTATAGTACATTTTTCTATCGACAATTAAACGTATACAAAAATTTTTACTTGATACAGCTTCTAATTTAAAAAAACAGGAGTGCTCGTGTAATTTTTACGTCGTCAATTTGTTGTATCACTAATTATATAATATTTTATTAAATACTTAATTAATTTTTTAACTATAGAAACGAACCCTTTCCGCTGAAAATACTATTTCCAAACTTAAACAAGAAATTAAACACTTAAAGGTAAGTTACTTTCTGTAGACTTTTGCTAACAAATCTCCCCGCAGCAAGTACAGTTAAACCTTTTTTTATACGGTCCATTTTGTGCGATTTGTTTTTATGCGGTTTTTAAAAAAATGGTCATTAAAATACATAATGTGAATCAAAATCAAGAGAAAGTAAGAAACTTAAACATTAACTATAGTAACTTTCCTTGAGAAAAATACTTTTTAATGGTTTTTAAGCATTTAATCAGTACACTGCATAAGAATATAAGTTAATAATAATATCATAAAAATGAAATAAATGAAATTCCCACGTGTAAATTAATGCTTTATCTTGTTTAGAAAAGCAACTTCTAAGGAAATCGTGAGGTTTTGAGCGTTTTGAGTTATGTATTTTCGGTTAAACTAAACTTTTTATAGCTATTTATGATATTTTTGAATATATTGCGATTTCTTTTATGCGGTCCCTATCTATCGCATAAAAAAAGGTTCAGCTGTATGTAGTACTATAAAAGATCCTCTCATTAATTTATATTTTAAATTTCATCAGAGTGAAGTACATCATTTAAGAAAAGAGAACAGTATATTACGCGAACACAATTTAGGCGCTGTGGGCGGAGCCACAAAAGAATGTTCCGGATCCGATATATCAACAAGAAGACTGGCTCAAGAATTGAGGGGCGCCGCAAATAGTGCTGAACATTCGCTACGTAATCTTCTTACCGGTTTAAACAATCTTCGCGTGATTGCCGATTCAGTCGAGAATATGCACAGAGTCGAGGAACGGAACGAGTACTATCTGTCGGATTTAGACGATGAATCTGGGCCGGCATTATAAGACACACGTACATAATACATAACAAAAACTCATTACTATTTATTTGGTATCTTGTACATAAGTACATATTTTCTATAATCATATAATTTAAGTAGTAGAAAATGTATTTTTTGTAGTACAAGATATTTTAGTATATTTTCCATAATTATTGTACGAAAACTAAAAGTAAACTATTACGTAAACTCTTAGTGCTAATTAAATTTAGTTACAAAAGTGTTCATAATATTATTTAGGTGATACTAGTTTATTTTTATAGTCATTTTCACCATAATGCTTCGAAGAGTAAAAAAAAAATCATTCTTTTTGTAAAGACTCAGTATAATCACTCAAAACATTTAAACAAAAAAAAGTTTATTACACACTCTGTTTATAACATATATTGTATAAGGAAATATGTAGATTCCAATGGTACAAGTTGAAAACAAATTTTTTTAAACAGCCCCGCCATATTTAAATTGAGGTCTGAGCACTTTCACAGTAAACATCCCGGCAGTCGACAATATTTTTAAAGAAACTTTATATAAAGCAATACATTAAATGATTCAACATGTACATATATGTGATACGTACATACATATACCATGTGAGTTTTTTGAGAGTTGCCATTTTTATTACAACCAAATTTGTATGATAGAAATGGTACTGGAAAAGGTTTTTTTCTTGGATGTAATGGAAATGTAACAAACCAAAACACTATCGGTTGAAGTAGCCTCAAGTACATATGCATATTTTTACCGCCTAACTGATAAAGAAAAATTAAAAAATTAAACTTGGGTAAAAATTTTTTTTTGCTCATTTATGTTGTTAATTAATGCATTAGATCAGTTTTATCGAAAAATTAATATATAGTTTCACTTAAAAATCTATAGGTTTGTATCATAACAGCTATAAAGCTCCTGACTATAGCAATCGGTTGCCCTCGTCGATATCTACAACTATTATTTGAACAATTTTTCGATTAAATAAACGGTTTGGCTATAATAAAAATGACAACTGTCAAAAAACACACAGTATTTGACATTCAAACACATTCAAATCAATTAGAGAATTACAGAAAGTTTAGATAACAAATTGGTAAAAATAAATTAAAAAAAAAAACAAATACTATTATTAGTTTTTATATTGTTTAAATTGTTTATTTTAAAATTTTTTATAGTAACCAAGAGGGTAGTGTGTGTTGGTGTTTGTGTGAGTTGAGTATATACACATCGGTGTGGTAACATCGCACACATACATAATGCGTAATCAATTAATCATTGATCGCGATCGGCCTCTGCGGTTGTTTTAATTATTTTCGGATGCCGAAGCCGTGGGACTGAAATTGTTAATGAGATATTGTTATCATGCAATTTGCTACAATTGGTGAGTATTTTAGGTATAGGATAGTGTATCCCACAGATATATATATATATATATATATATATATATATATATATATATATATATATATATATATATATATATATAAATTCCTATCTCTATACTGACGATACCAGTGTAGCTAAAACTTGCTGCCTCCCACCAGACTCAACATATTACTACCATAAACCTGTGATGTATGTACACTGACCTTGTGTTTGTATATGTGTACCTCGCTTATGCATCGTATTATATCGTATACTTACGTATAACATATACGTACTGTGTACCTACTCGATCGTGGTTGATAACAATGGCAACAGTCCACCAACAACCAATGTGGTTCTTGCACAGCTTGTGAACGACTGGCTAAGAGCTTGTATACGGTGCACAGAACTGCACAGTACGAACAACACAATTATGTATTTAGTTTGGTTCTATAGTATTCTGTAGTGTATCCTTTTACGATTAGCTAACACAAAATTTAAAAAAAAGTTAAAATTTCAGCTTTTCTCCTATGTCAACCGTTTGTGAATGTTTGTGATACTAGTTATTCACTTGTTAATTAAGAGCTTACGATTAGCCAACACTTTTTAAAAATTGATTGTAATATTAGCAGTGATAAGATTTCCTAGCGACAAGTCGCGAAACTAACGTATGACAGGAAATTTTTACATAATTGAGCGTTCTAATAACAGTTTTAAAAAGATTTTACGTAAATTGGGCATATAATTACGTGATTTAAGACGTTACTAAAAAGCATATCAACATTCTGAAAGAATACTGTTCATCCTGACGAAGAAGTCGTGTGGTATTTTTCACTGTCTCGAAAATGTCCAACAACGGAATCGCCACAAAATATTTATAAATCAATGAAATAACGTTAAACCCGGTATATTTATCATAATATTGCCGGAACGTATCTGTCATATATTAGTTCCGAAACGTCCACCAGGGAAATTTAATCATTATCAATCGATTGGAAATGGTTTGTGAATTCCGAGTATATTCATATTTTTTTAATCATATCACTCATCAACTTTTTTTTAAGGAGAAGTTGGAAATCTTTAGAATAATTTTTAAGAAATTTGTATCTTATATATATTTTTTAAAAGCTTTTATTTAACTTGATATGTTAGTATGTTGGTTTAGATCAAATCTTGGAATCAAAATTTAGACAGGTTCTAATTGAGCTAGAGGTTTCAAATTTTGCATACGTGTCTAACCTTGATGACAATGCAACATTGTATAATTAGTTTTTCCCTAATTCGTCCTAAACCAAAATTGTTGATTTTTAGTCCTATGCAACTTTTTGCCATTTCGAATTGTCAAATATTGTCCATTGATTTTACATTGCAATTTTTTGTTTCCATAGTTATGTCTGATTAGGGTAAATTAACCGATTAAGATATAGGTAAAAAAATTACTTCTTTAATTTTTTTTAAATTAATTGTAATCACACTGAAAAGTAGAAAATAAAATAAAGTAAAAAAAAATGTTTTTTTAAAAAAAAACTTTTATTTAAAATGGGCTAAAAAAATAAAATAACTTTTGAGTGAAGTTTGAAGCAATATGCGACATAATTTATAAAAGCTTGAGGCGTTTAATTACATTTGGTAACTACTGAAAAGTAAAATAGCTACACTTCTATCCAAAACGGAAATAATTAATGATAACGCCTCAAGCATTTATAAATTATGTTGCATATTGCTTCAAACTTCACTCAAAAGTTATTTTATTTTTTTAGCCCATTTTAAATAAAAGCTTTTTTTTAAAAAAACATTTTTTTTACTTTATTTTATTTTAAAATTGAAGTATTCGATTCTTTTTTAAATTAGAAGTTTATTTGTTATTCATCATAATAATTCATATAAAATTAAAATTGAATGGCTCTAATCAAAAAATTAATAGAATTTAACCTCGAATAATTAATAGGGTACTTGACTGCAATTGAGAAATGATTCTAAATGCTTTGTCCTTACGTATAAATTAGTTCATTTTTGTTAAATTTTTAAAAATCTTCAAAAAAACCATTGTTCAATTTTAAATGAACAAATTGGCGGGAAAAAACGACTTGGCGTAGTGACGTATGCAATGACGTCACGATTTAACTCAAACATATTTTCGCTTTCATTCATGTCAACACTTGTCAACATGGTTTCAAATTTGTACACAATATTCAGCAGTCATCATGCTCAGTTTTAGTGGTATTTACAACTTTCTACTTTGTTATCGTCTTCATTTATCATCACTGTAAGATTTTCATGAAGCCTACAAGTATTAAATACACTTTAAGAGACAGTTTGACGTAACTTTAAAATTGTAGCCAAAAATAAAAGCATTTTTAACATAATATTTAAAACAAGTTGATAAGGATATTTTATGTATTAAGTGACGATGTATTCCTTCCATCAATCTTTTTTGAGTGCAAAATTAATTGCAAACGAAAAAGTTCAAAATACAAAGAAAACAACTCCTCTTGGTCAATTAGAATTGTAAAAATGTCACAATGAAAATGCAATTTGTCATAGACAATACGTAACTACTGTAATAAGATCTGCTATAAAAAATGATGTCATTTTCAAATATCACTACGTTTTTAATCATTTAAATGAAGGCTAAAAATTTATAATTTTCAAAATCGAATTTTTAAATAACTAAAGAATATTTTTATTTGTCACTACTAAAATTGAATATATTTAAGGATAATACATAAAATTATTCAACATTTAAAACAAATTTTGAATACAGTCAAGTACCGTATTATGCTTACAATTTCAATTGTCTCTTTATTTGAATATTTACCATATTATCTACATTTTTTACATACATAGATGGTTGCTGCGTGGAATAATCTACTTTAGTGTAGTTTACTTGCACAAATTTGGTAGATAATGTAATTGGTTGTGGTAAAACAAGTCCGCTGCGCCATTTTAAAATGTCATTTTCAGAGTGTGTAAAACTTTCCCCAAATGAGTATATAAAATATTGTGTATCACCTAACTATTAGTTAGTAACACAAATTATATAAAAGGGATTATTTCGAGTGAGATGTATGATCTACATTGCCATATTTAATGGCAGCCAATAAATTTTCTGTTTATTTGCAATTAAATATTAAAATTTATTTTTAAAATAAATACAAACCGCAAATACCATAGAAAATTTTTTTGCAAATTTTGGCGATAATATTAGTTAACAACGTACACTTTTGTCCAAAGAATATTTTATTAAAAAATTTCTAAAAGATCTAATAATCGATTATTATTATCACTATTGGTAGGTGGCTGTTATGGCTGTGCTATCTGGGCCCCAATTTCATAAAAGTACAATTTACAATTTACGGGTATTATTTTTACAAATATGTAAATATTTAAGTTACAGGTGTTGTATAAAAAATTATTACAAATGTGTAAGTATCGATCAATTCTACAATTTTGCAGATATATTTTTGACCATTTTACAGGCAATTCAATTGATGCTTTACAAAGTACAGGGCCGTGTTCGATTTGTGATATAAAAAATTCTCGCGCATGTGTACTATTAAACCGCGCAAACAAAAATTCAAATTATTTCACGTCTACTACCATATTTGGAAGCTTGTAGACGTTACATATTTAAATTTTTGCTAATGTGTTTGCACGGTTTAGTAATGCACATGCGTAAATGCACTGGAATTTTTTATACCACAAATCGAACACGAGGCAGGTTAAAATCTTACATAACTTGTAAAATTGTTATTACAATTTTACGCACCTTTTAAGTTCTGTAATTTTTTCTAGTTTTTACTGAAGAAGTTTTAGTTATTGACTGTTTTCTGCGCATTCGTTAAATTTCTTGAAAACGATATCAAATAATATTTCTGTATTTTCTAAATATTTTTAAAATATTTCTATTCCACGCTCAAATTCTATTTTTTTTTCATATACAATATTCATCGTTTTCTTTTTCCATATTCATATAATGGGGGTACTTATTCTAATTTTTGGCAAAAATGAGTATAGATACCGCATTTTGCAGGAATATGAAAACTGGTTTTGCAGCGATTGTTGCACTGATATGGTTTATTATGTATTTCGGTATAGATATACTATTCTAAACAGAATTAGCAATATGATGCCAAACTTACCAAATAAAGTGCAACTTAACTACAATTTAAAATTGTCCATATTTAATTTATAATCATTGTGGTGAGTTACTTGTTTTATATAACAGAACACTCTATAGCCAAAGCTTAAGCTGGGTACAACAAAGCAAATAAGATATATGGTGAAATTAATAAATAATCTTTTGCGTGGATATAGAAGAGATAGAAAAATTGCCGTTCGCCTCTTAGGGAAGGATTTGGTCCATCTCTTCGGTAACCAAACGGTTCAGAGAAATTGAGAACACCGTATTGGCGACGCAAAGATTTTCACTCGCGCCTCTGGTGGTAAAATTAGAACTAGCATCAAGTAAAAATATACGTATACGATTAATGGGTGATATAAAATCTAGTAATCCGCGCATAATTTGTATAGTACATTTTTCTATCGACAATTAAACGTATATAAAAATTTTTACTTGATACAGCTTCTAGTTTAAAAAACCAGGAGCACTCGCGTAATCTTTGCGTCGCCAATACATCTATAAGTTTAAAAAATGTCGGCTTCAATTATCTTCGTTCAAACAAAGCCCGGACTATGAACCTCTACGGATAAAATTCATCTTGTTAATAATATTGTAATCGTCTTCAACATAATTATGAAATTTAAAATATATATAGCTGCCGAAAAAAGGTATAAATTTTATTGAAATGTTTCTATGGATATCATTTACAATTGTAAAAAAGGTAAGAAATGGGGTATTTGACAGTGTCAAAGAAAAGCAATTAAAACAAATTTTAATGAAAATTTATAATAAAATACAGCAATTTATTATACTAATTCATCTTAACTATCATTATTTGATTTAAAAAAAATTAATTAAAAAAGTAATTTTTTAGCTAAAATCCACGTAAGCACAAACGGGCTGTGACGTTGCTTTCTTTTATATTTCAACACTATCACCACTAGTGTCGCTACTTAATTTCCGGTTAGCAAACATAACTATGGAAATTAATCAAAATTTAATTAAGTTTTTTAAAAATCAACAATTTCTTTTCCTAGTTACAGAAATAATAAACATTTTTTTTCTTAGTTACAGGACACCTGTTACTATCTAAAGAATGTGACGTAACTGACAGCTAGTTAACGTTTTCGCGCAAATTTTGAGAATAAATGCTAAAATAATTTTTTTTAACAATTTTCGGCATTATTTTTAAAAATTAAAAACGTATACATGCATAATACATAAATATGTGTGTTTTAAAATAATTTCCCAAAATTAGTCAAATTCCCCATTGTAAGAATTGTTTATGCAACACCTATAATTGTTAGTAGTGCATTACAAGCACCTGTAATTGTAAAATTGTAAAACTGTAACTTGTACTTTTATGAAATAGGGCCCTGGTGGTAAAAAATGAAATTATCCGAATTGGGTTTAAAAACAAATTTTACTTTTTTGAACAATCCAAAAATTTTTTTCATAATACTCAATCAAATTTGAAGAAATTATGATAGCCTATTTTAACTAATTTCATTTTTAATAATCGTCGTGCCACGGGGAAAAATCTATTTTAGTTGGGTTAATAATTTTTGTAAATACAGTAAAATCTAAACAATTCAACATATTGAGTGTATCGAATTGTGAAGATTCCACTGTAATAATTTTAAATTTTATCAATTTAAAAAAAAAAAATTGCGACTGAAATAAGTTAAATATTTTTGTACATATTTTTGCCTCTTGTTATTCATTAGTTATGTGATATGTTTCATGGTATAATAAAAATATATTTATTTGAAATTACAAATTCCAATTGTAAATTTTAGTAATGATAATATGGGTAAGTTCAAAAATGTAAACTTTACCGCATCGATGCAGCATCAGGACGTTCTGATGCGTCTAATACTGCGTGATGCGATGCTGATGCTCTCTTGAAATTTGATGCACATTAGATATTTTTGAATGGGATATTGGCATCATGATGCATGTAGCATAATAGACACACAATGTAGCATGATGGACTATAGATAATATAGTAATACAGTCCTTGTATAGGTATATTATCTTTGAATTTCAACTTGAACTTACTTGAAATTGAAAATATTGAAATTATTTGAATAAAAAATATTACATACCTATTTTGAGTGCAAGATGTATTCAAATAGTTTAAACAATTTTAATGAAAAGTGAATACATTTATCTTTTTCAGCAGTTTTTTTCGGAATTATTCCTGTTGGTGTTAATACCTACATAATATGGCAAGTAGTTATAATTCTACACATGACAAGCATCTTGGACACGCATCACCAAATTTCTTGATGCATTGTTTTGACGCATCAGATGCAAAAATGAACTTTTGATTTTTCGTTGTGATGCGTCTGATGCGTTTTTGAACTTTTGACTCTGCCTCATGCAAGCAGTGATGCATTTTTGAACTTAGCCTATTTTTTATTAAACTAGATATGCACAATTTACTACTTGTAAAAAATTGTGCGGTACGTCAAATACCGCAACGTAGCAGTGGAAATTTTAATTATATGCAAGAGTATTAGAAGTATATAACAATTTAAGTGAATCATTATCTTACATTAAGATTTTTTCGAAATACAAAATACTGTTAATTAAGTATTCTTTATTAAATTATATAATTCTTTATTATAATTCCGATGCCATCTTTCATTCGCTGATTCTAACAAATTATTATGTTTCCTACTAGTAAACAAAAAATGCACTGGACATAATTATAAAATAGTCCCCATAATAAATAGAATCGTGACATGTGTGCTGAACGCTAATTAGTTCCGGCATTTTCTGTCCAAAGTTTGCGTAAAATACATTGGAAATAAATTAAATATTAAGAAAAATCGTTTAGTTTAACCTAGAAAGAATAATTAAAATAAAACTTTTTAATTGTTCATTAATTCATAACTTATTAACACTATGAGGCCCGAGCACTTTCATAGTAAATTTCCCCGGAAGTCGGCAATATTTAAAAAAAAAAAAAAACAAACTATATAAACAAATACATAAAATAAAATGATTCAAACACACAACACAGTTCCACACGTATGTATGTGTAAAACTGTAAACAGACGTACTACGTGATACGTACATACATACTACATATACACTGGCATTCAAATCAATTTTATTTAAAAAAAAATTATATTTTTTATGTATTTTTTGTTTATCTTAAAATTTTTTATACATTGGTATGTATGTGTTTGTGTGAATGGGAACACATCCGTGTGATGAAGAATAAAGCAGCCTCCACATTCTCGCCGAGGTTGGACGAGTCGAGAATGTAGAGGATCATTTCGTTGTGCTTCGCGGTTGGTGTTTCAATGCTATTCTTATGCCTCGGCCAACCTCGCGAGGAACTACTTCGTCCAACTTCGGCGAGAATGTGGAGGCTGCTTAATAAACATGATAAACATCGCACACATAATGAGTAATCAACTAATCAATTAATCATTGATCGCGGTCGGCCTCTGGGGAAGTTTTGTTTGGTTTCGGATGCCGAAGCCGTGGGACTGAAAGTGTTAACAATAATTATGTACTAAAAAATATTTACTCAAACATGTGATAATTAATTTTGAAGCTTCCCGCTCTGTTTTGGATAGAAAATTATTGGGACTCTGTTATAAAAGTATATTTAAAAATTAAAGTAATTTCATTTGACTAAAAAGTATTTATGTAAAATATTTCCATAAATACTAAAACCTTTAGTGATCGGGTATCAAATTTAGTATCATCTTTTCTAAAACATTATGCTAATGACCATTTGGAATTATAGAATCTAAATGCACGAACTAATGATCAAAAAAATAACAACAGTGAATTGGAAAGGTATATTTATTAGGTTTTAACAGTTCAAAGAAAATACAAATTGTTATTTTTTTTTATAATGTCATTCTTATTTTTTATAATAAATTATTATTTACAAATAAAAACGGATAATTTCAAATTGCTACCATTTTTTTAGTTGCCAATTTTAGCCATCTGGTAACTAATGAAAGTACTAAGACGAGGAGGCTAAACGCAAAACCACGCCCTCATTCGATTTCCTAATGTCAAGTTTTTCAAAATAAATAGTGGGTATAAAAATTGGTGAATTTTTTATTTTGTATTTTTATCGATTAATTTTTTTTTTCATTGTAGTAAATTGTTGCTGTTGTTTAGTTTGATGGCCATTTAGACCAATCTTTATCTTTCTGAAAAAAAAAAAAAATTGATTTAATTTATCGCTGTTGTTTATTTATTTAGTGTTTTAATGTACACTGTTAATCTTGGAACTGCAAAATAATATATTGTAATCATTGATATAGAAGAATATGGATGGAGACTATTTCTTAAGAGAGGGACAAGATATAGTTTAATATGATATGTTAGAATGAATACGTAGATTCTTTTGAATGTACCACAAAAAATTAAAAAACAAAAGAGTAAATATACACTATAACACGTGCAAATAAGCACTAAACATCCAGTCCTACAAAAAATTAAATTTAAAATAAAATTAGTAAACGTAATACACCGTAAATATAATATTTGGGTAAGTAAATATTGTATTGATCAATAAATGCAACCATTTCTAGGGAAAATTTGTTAATTTTTCTACATTTTTCATCTAAAAAAACAGGTTTATAATAAGCAGAAAAATACCAATTTTGACATTACACAAAGTAAAGGAAATATCGAAAAAGGAATCATTCTACGTAAATAAGGAATTCGTTTTTTAGTTAAAATATGTGATAATAACGACAAAAATTTTAAAAATATTGTAAAAAATAAAATTATGTAAAAATTAAAATATAGGTTAGATTGACCCTTCATTTCAGTAGCGTCTTATATGTAAAATTAATGAGCATATAAAAATTTAACTTCAAGATCATGTATTTTGTTTGTATTTATTTATTTATTAATAAAATGATAATTTAATAACTGTATAGTTTTATTTATGTTTGTGTCTACTTTTATCAAAAAGATATGTCTTATTAGTGATGGAAAATTATAAACCAAAACGTAATCTTTTTACAAAAATTGTTATAAATTGTAAATAATCGATTAATTTGAGCAATTTTTGTTTTCAGTTTATGGTAATTTATAATATTCTTTAAGCACCGTTAAAAAATACAATAATTTAGTAGACAATTAAGAATTCGAAAAATTAACTGATAAAATAGTCGAACAGCATTCTTAAGGAGTTGATAATTGAATTAACTAGAACAGATATTAAAAAAAATTAATTAATTGTTTATGTTTTTATATAGAAATCACAATTATAAGAAAAATATACTAAATATATTGTTTTAAAAGCAATGGCAATGTTATAATTAAATTAAAACCGTTACTGTATATTTACAAAATGACGTCATTCATAATACGCACGTTTAATATTCATAATATGTTGATCAGTATTTTGGGAAATGCTCCTTCCTTTACAATATTATATACCTCTCCTTCTTCCATGATTGTAATAAATATTACGATATACTTAACTATCTTGATTATTTGTAAAATTTAATGCTTATGTAATTAAAATATTATTTTAATATGATTTGAAGCGATTAAATGCATTTTTTTAAAAAGAGCTACTGTCTTTTTTTTGTTTTATACCCAAAAGATATTTTTAATTGTTTAACTAAACGTCTTGAAATCATGTATTATTTCTGCATATCTATAACGTCAATAAGTACATAACGGCAATTTTAAACTATAATCTTGAACTAGACAGTTATCTGTGGTTTGACTTCTATTTTACTAAAAAGATTATATATAGAGAGAGAGAGAGCAGAAGAAACGGCAATGGTCGTTAGCCAAAAAATTTCGTTACTTTATCGTTACGTAACGAAGCTTGGACTGTGTCATACAATGCTGGCGTTTGCGTTGGCGAATACATCAAAAATATGTAAAATAATTATTATGAAAAGCCACTGTTTGATACATAAGCGTCTAAACATATTTTTATAGTAAGTATTTTCAAAAGAAAGGAAAAATTTTTTGTGAAAAAACTTCTCCTTTTTAATTTGGTTCTTTAACCTATTTATATTTTTAATTGATGTATTAGATCAGTTTTATCGAAAAATTAACATATATCTAGTCTTATTTAAAAATCCATATAGTAGCACTACATTCTCGCGAGGTCGCCTCGACGAGACGTTCGTCGAGGTTTTGTCGAGGCGAGACAACACGAGTATATGCCGTCTACACTCTCGCGAGGCTGCCTCGACGAGACGTTCGTCGAGGTTTTGACGAGGCAAGACAACACGAGTATGTACCGTCTACACTCTCGCTTACATACTCAATTATTCATACTGCTCATGCGCGTATGTCGTATGAAATGACAAACAATTTGTATGACAGTTTGTGACATAAAAATTGAAATTTAATAACATTAACAAACAAACAAATAACGCAAATAACAAATTGAGATTTCATGCGTTCATATACGTCATACGTCAATCATAAATGGACAGGATGGACGAAATGGACGATATGATTCAAATAACTACTGCTGCAGTTCTATGTACTATTGAGTACTATAATTTTCTTCATATATATTACACAAAAAAAGTTAAAAAACCATGGAAAAAAAGGAAATGGTGGATGAAGACAATACACCGTCTTCGAACAAGGTAATTTTAAATTGCAAACAATTTATAATAGTTAATATTAGAGAGCTTTTGTATAACTTAAAATTTACAATAACCTTATTTTGAAAGATAATGCAGTTATTTTTTAATCCGTTTAACAGATATTATTTTAATTTTCCTTTTTAGCAACAACTAAATAAAAAAATCACATTTTTTCTTTACAGGGAAAAGATGGAAAATCAAATTGCAGAATTACTTTTTGAACCATCGGGTGAATTTGAAAATTTTATGCGAATGTCATTATCTGATTTTGAATACTTACTGGAAAAAATTTCACCTATTATTAGTAAGCGAAATACTCAACTAAGGGAAGCAATACCACCGAAAATACGGCTTGCAATAACGTTAAGGTTTTTAGCTACAGGAGACAGCTATAAAAGCCTACATTTTTTATTTAAAATCTCCAGTCAGCTAATCTCCAGGATTGTACCAGAAGTCTGTGCTGCAATCAATGATGCTCTTCAAGATGAAGTAAAGGTAAAATATTTTTAATTTTTCAATATTAAGGTAATAAATATTTATTAAGTAGTTATTTAAATAAATTGGTTACATTCTTATTGTAAATTATAAATTTAATAAAAAAAAATTATTCATTATTTATTATTTGCATAATAGGTAATAATAATTATAATATTGGCGACCCAAAGGTGACGTACGCACCTCTGGTGGTAAAGTTAGAACTATCAATCAAGCAAAAACTATATATCAAGCAAAAATATACATGTACGTTAAATTGGCATAGAAATATGTATTATACAAATTATGTGCGAATTATTAGATTTAATATGGCCAATTAAACGTATACGTACATTTTTACTTGATACTAGTTCTAATTTTATCACCAGAGACGCGAATAAGAATCTTTGCGTCGCTAATCAAGTATTACGTATTAATAAATAACATTAAAAATTAATCATCATAACATTCGTCGCTACTTTGGAGAGCCTTACAGTAAGCTTTATCTATTATACATGGATATTCGTTTATCTTAACTTTTTCATTTGATAAAATTTTGACTTGCTGGGCGGATGTTGAGGGCTGGTCTATAATGTTTGAATTTTCTGGCATGTGTAAGATTGGTACTGGGAAATCGGAGTAAGTTAAATATGCTTGGGACGGTTCAGAATAAGAAGTACAAGAAGACAGGGGTCGATTTGATATTTGTAATTCAGGTTCAGAGAAAGAGATAAATGAAGGTGAACCTCGGGACGATGATGAGGAATGGGAAATTGTTGGAAATGTTGACGACGGGCTGTTAGTACGACGGTAATGTTTAATGTACAATCCATTTATTTCATACATTAAAATTTCGCGATCTTCTTCTGGAAGCTTTCGTAATTTTTTGGCTAGTATTTTTGCGAAGAGGTCGCATTCATCTTCTTCATTCTTTTTATTGATAACATTATTTAAGGCACTGAAAGCCTCTTTCATTTGTTGTTTTGCTTCTTCCAGTTCGGGTGGATTCTCTCTTCGACGGGATGTTTGTCGTGCTTTATTTGTTCTTTGGACTGGTTGAGTCTGTGTTGTCGATTCACTAATTTCCTCATTTTCTCTTGCATTTTCATCAACTTGCGAGTCATTTTTCTGAAACAGCAAATAAAATTTTAAATTAATTGAATTAATTTTTTTTTTTTTGCTTTTAGATGCCGTCTACTGCTATGGAATGGTTAAAAATAGAAGAAGGATTCAAAGCAAAATTTCCACACTGTATCGGAGCAATCGACGGCAAACATATAGTTATTCAATGCATCATCAATACTGCATCTGAATTTTATAATTACAAAAACTCGTTCAGCATTGTACTTTTAGCATTAGTCAGTAGCGATTATCGTTTCATTTTCGCAGACATCGGAAGTCAAGGGAGAATCAGCGATGGTGGCGTATTTCGAAATTCGTTGTTGTGGGAAAAAATTTGCTCAAATAACCTCAGTTTACCAACGCCAACTCCTTTGCCAAATTCAAATATTGAAGCTCCGTACGTTTTCTTAGGCGACGGAGCGTTTGCTCTTAACAATAATTTAATGAAACCATACCCTGGGAATCATATTCCAGGTTCTCCTAAACGTATATTCAATCAAAAATTATCAAGTGCTCGTGTCGTGGTAGAGAATACTTTTGGTATATTGGCTGCAAAATTTCGAATTTTTAAAAAACCAATTTCTTTAGAACCAGAAAAGGTATCTCTTATCACAATGACATGTGTTTTATTACACAATTTTCTTAGGAAAAGTGCAAATTCTGCAGTCATATACACGCCACCAGGTACGACTGACATCTATGATGATAATGGAATACAAATACAACCTGGTTCTTGGAGAAACGAAGTTGATGAAAACTGTGCTATAAGGCCTGTCACTCAAGTACCACGTAGACCATCATTAAACGCAACTCAAATACGGGAAAAATTTACGTCGTACTTTTGTAATAATAATATAATTTAATTTATAATTTACATAAAAACACGTTTACACGTTTAACTAATATCGAAACGAAATCGAACCAGATGAAAATATTGACCAAAATCTAACATGGAAAAAACGTTCGATTCGACTTCGAAATCATATCAGACATCAGTTTCGTTTCGATAATTTTATGACTTTATTATTCAACGTGTA
This sequence comes from Brachynemurus nebulosus, assembly GCA_035578155.1. NCBI lineage: Eukaryota > Metazoa > Arthropoda > Insecta > Neuroptera > Myrmeleontidae > Brachynemurus > Brachynemurus nebulosus. The sequence continues at coordinate 60,050,471 of JAPWDM010000002.1, forward strand.
AACACTCTGTAATAATAATGATTTAAGAACTTTTTTGTCACTTAATTTTTCATGAATTTAAAATTTCATTTGTTTATAGGTTGTTTAGAATTTAAAAAATTTTACAAAATGTTGACATATAATATAATAATAAAATTAAAATACAACAATAGTTAGTAATAGTGTTTTATTTTACATACGAGTACCTGTTCAGTATTTAATGTAGTATTACATTCATTAATATTCCCCAAAAAGCTTTCCATTTGGTTATATAAAAACCAAATCGGTTTGTAAACATCATCTTGGCCAGCCCCTGATTTGATCGAAGCCTTTTTTTTTCTCAAATGGCCCCGAAAAGTGGCCATTATTGAATTTTTTTTGTTTTTCAATTCTTCCATTGGTATGTTCATAATTTCACTTATTCGATTCCATGCATCGTTAATTTTAGCTTTGTGTTTATGATAAATATGTTTCGGATCCCAAAGAATGGGTTCCGATTGATACAGTTCGACAAAATTAATTAACATTTCGTTTGTCCAATCAGTCATTTTTTTTAATTTGAACTGGTAAAGTTTATTAAAATAACGTTATTGTAAATTTAAAGCGTGGTTTTAGGTTATGTACAAGAAAAATACAATATCCGACCATATGTATATTCTGAAATTCTGACGATATCTATGTATGCAATGTACACCATGTACACACTACGCAGATATGCAACATATGCAATATCAACACACGAGTATATGCGAGAGTGTAGTTGATGTAGTTGATCGCCTCGCCTCGTGTCTCGTGTTCTTTGACTTGTGACAAAAAACCGACTCAGATCGGAGAGCTGACGAGGCGAGGCAAGGCTTGACGAGGCGAGGCGAGGTAACACGAGAACATCAACTACACTCTCGGTCTCGCGTCGCCTCGTGTTGCCTCGACGAGAGTGTAGTGCTACTAATAAATTTGTATCAGCTCGAAAACCATAAGAGCTATAAAACTCCTGACTATAGCAATCGGCTGCCCCCGTCGATATCTAAAACTCTTATTGAACAATTTTTCAATGAATAGTTTGGCTCTAATAAAAATGGCAACTCTAAAAAATCTCACGCACTATATATGTAATTCACCAGCTGCGTGATCACGATCTGCGCGTCGGCATACCTTTCTCCATCTAGTTTGGTGTACTCCATCTATTGCATGGTACATACGTATTCTGATATCAGTGACGGCACAGCGTCGTCTGTGTTTTTACTAAATGGAAAACACCCATTGTGTATAAACATTAATCACATTTATGGTCTTGAAATATTTTTACATATATTCTCTCTGATTCCACTAATGTCATTTATTTATAAAAAATTGGTAAAGAATTATATTTTCTTCTAATAATTTTCCTTCACTTTATTTTGATGTTTTTAGTGATTTGTAAATTTTATCGGATTCATAACAAATCAAAAAATTATGTAAGAATGATTTAATTTATAGTTTTTAAAAAAAAATATTTATGATACTACTTTGTGTTGCTAGGCATTCAGAAACCTGAAAGAAAATGTTACAATTTAAAAGAGATTGTTGAATTGAAATTTTCAGTTCAAGTTTGTTAATTTAAAAGTATCTTTTAAGATTCAACAAAATGAATGATGAAGAGTTAACGAAGTAAATTATTTCATAATGATCGTGGTTCAATATTTTTATAGAGATAAATTTCCTGTTTTAGATTAGCCGAAGAAGAGTTATTGAAAGAAGCACAACGAGCAGCCGCCCGTGCTGAGATTATCGGACCGGAAGGATGGCGGAAATGTCCATCGAGAAATGTTAACAAACGATTTTTAGTCAGCACAATTCGCGATGCTGTATATACAAACAAACGTGTCAAGTTTAATCATAAAAATGTTTATTATCGCGATCCGGTGAATAAATCGGTGAATGATCGACAAGAAAATAATAAAAAATCAAATAAATATGTAGAAAGTGATGAACGAAAGCAACGTAGTTCACAAAATAAACAGTATAAAGATAATAAATCGAAACAGAATATTGATAGTGAGACAAGTAAGAGAAAAAAGAAGAAAAAAGACAATCTTAAAAATTAGCCGTTTTCATAAATTTTTATATCCTTGAAAATATTTTATTTGATATGCTTCCACTTTTGCTTAAAATTTGAATTGTAAAAGTTGAGTATTTAAATCTATATTTATAGAAAAAACAAGTTTTGAGTATAAAAAACTGATTAATTTTTTTTTTCGATTTGTTCTTAAAAAGGAAAATTGTAGTTTGATTTTTTTTACGTTAATAAAAATATTATTAACAATAAATTCGACTTTTTTTGAAGTGTTTTGATAGCATATAAGGACTGGAGATCACACAAGAAATTGAAAGAAACACTTTAACTGCGTGGCATACATATTGTTTTTTGCAATTTCGGATAATTAACCCTTTGCACTCGAACCATTTTTTAGTATGGGTACTCAGCTACTCGACAGTAGTTTTAAAACGCTGCAAACACTATTGTATTAGGAGAACATAATATCCATAATACAATATATCTATTAGTTAATTTTAGTAGTATGTATCACAATGTATTGTAGCAAGACGTTGCGTCGTTGTGTTGTATCATGTTTTTCTAATATAATAATTTTCAAATAAATGAAGAAGGCTGGGAAACGGAGCGAAGTGGAATCAAAAACGTGTTTACTATCATCGATTAGGGTCTGATATCGCTCCGATAAAATATTATCTCAGTGGTATTGGTATTGGAGCGGTATTGAAGCGAGAGCGAACCATGACTGATATCGGACCGATATCAGAGCGATGATGTGAATACACTCATTATTTATTATGTAAGAATATTTTATCGAACTGGGAGCGGAGTGTTATCGTACTGAGAGTGGAGTGTTAATGTAAATCGGGCCTTAGGTCCCCTAGCGTGTTGTAAATAATAAAATACGTATCTATTGTTTATGGCGCCGCTGGGGCGCCTAACGAGTGGAATTAATATTTATTGTGTCGCCGTGGCGGCGTTCATCGAGTGCAAAGGGTTAAAATTATAAAAATTAAGAAAAAATTTATATCATAAATTTATTGTGTGAAATAATAGGTTTGTTCTTACCGTCATATTTCCATATCAGAAACCATAAACCAATGAACACTATTATATTATACTACTGGACAAAGCGTAAAGCCAGTTTCTAGGCATTTTTCTTGAAGCAGGTAACAGGGTGAAATTTAATGAAATAATATAATGTCAATTTTTGAGCAGATGCAACTATAATTGCGAATATCACTTTTTTCTTTCAAAATTTTGCAGGTTCTTCTCAAAAAAGTAAAATTTTATTATCAATATTATATTTTTACAATAATTATTTGAAAACGTTACTACGGATACCATCCATTACTATATTACAGAATACTATTAACAGGTTCCCTGTCCCGTGAATCATATATGACCTGTTAACGCCGGAACTTGCTTGTAATTGGTTGCCTCAATAACCTCAATCATACATTTATATAATTAGTCTATATAGTATAATATATAATATAATATGTTCATTGGTCTATGTCAGAAACCTATCAGAAATATTTACTTGTTGGAACGTATTTAGTAAAGTAAGTCAGTTAACGTATGTACTTGATAATTTTCTTTGTTGAAGTATTCAAAATTCATTATTTGTTTTTCAGAATGATTATTATGGATGACCATGGCTTTAATGAAAAATTGTACATTATTCTAAAATATGAGTTATGAATAAATATGAAAAAATATGAATATCTATTACATCTGAATGTCTGAAAATCTATTAAAATCTATGTTTTTTAACGATAATTTCTGATAAACGATGATTTCTTCTGAAAAAATATGATAATGAATTATGATCATAAAAGTGTCCAAATTTGGATATGTTTTTCATCGGTTTTCATAATTTGTCATAATTTTTTTCATAGGTTTTTTTTCCGCCAGAAATATTTTTCATAATTTTGCCAAACCGACAGTAACGACAGCAACCATTAATTAAACGATATATGGGCGAACAAATAAGTGCGGAAATTATTTAACACTCTTATGAGACGATGTAATTTTTTGGATGATAAAATTACTTACATAAATTTTATAGTTTCTGAATTAGTTAAAGTTTATAGATTCGTTTAAAACATTAATTTACTACATGAATGGAAAAAAATTAACAATTTAAAGAAATCAGGATTATGAGCTGTTAAATTATATTTTATTTTTTTTAAACACAAAGTGTGATATGATAAAGTTGTCTTCAATAGGTAAAGTTGTTAATTCTACGGTACATAGTTCAGTAGATAATAGTCTTTATTGATCGATTCTCCATCGTAAATTGCAACATTTTATTTGCCGCTTTGTCAAAAATTTTTACCGGAATACTTACTTCGTGTGTATTTTGTAAAAGTATAACAGTATTATTGTTTGGAGTTTGGAAGGCAACAACAAATACAAAAGTATTATTATTTTGAAGCCCTAGTCTAACCGAATCAATTGGAAGGAATCTAGAGACATGCCCAATTGCGTAATACATTGGTTGCTTATAAAATTCCCTTTTTGTGGCATCCACTATTATTGGGGCATCAACAATATTTCCAGCCCATGTAGGGCCCCCATCCATATTTAATGCCATATTCCAATCAGTCCAACCAACTACCCAGTTATTTAAATCGTCAATTATATTTTGAAAATATGTTTCAGCACGATTCCAAGATCCTAGAACCACTCCCTTTAAATACGTAGTTGAACCTTCACAAGATTCCGAATATAATATCCATTTATCCTCAAATCCTTTTGTATTATGAACTGTTTCTAACATATCAGCAGGTGCTAAACTATCCACATACCAATGAACTCCAACACCAGATATATATTTCATTGCTTCCGCATTCTGGCTAACAGTCTGAACCCAATCTGGCATAAATATTCTTTGATCATCGCCAGTTAATATTTGTATGTTTCCGTATCCATTTTTCTTTAATGTAGGACCCAAGTAATTTGCAATCCAATTTGCTTGACCGCTTGCATTCCAACCCATACCGTTAATAGGGTAGCTAGGTAAATTAGCAAGCTGAGGTTCATTTTGAGCGGATAAAATGGTAAAATTCAAGCCATTTGAGCCATATGCTTGTAAAAATTTTATATTATAATCGGCCCAAAGTTGAAAGTATTCTTCACGCAACGATCCACCACCTTTATATGCATTATTAGTTTTCATCCATGGTGGAGCTGTCCAAGGACATCCCATTAATATAATTTTATTTGATGATAACTGTATGGCTTGCTGAATGTATGGAATTTTATATTTTGTATCTTCTTCTTGCAACTGGAAATGACTTAAGTTAGTATCATTTGGTGTATCATCGTAGGTGTACGGTCTAGTAGAAAAGTCGGTGCCCGCTATTGGAACTCGTATTAAATTATAATTATTACCATTTTCTCCGAAATAAGACTGCATTAATAAATCTTGGGCTGGCTTTGGTAAAGAAGCAATATTTATGGCAGTTGCGTCAGTCATAGCACCACCAAACGACATTATTTTTTGGTAGTGTGTGCTTCTGTCAATGACTATGTCAGCTTGACTATCAATAGTAGTTGGTACAAAATTTTCAACGGTTAACTCCATTCTTTTTCCTGATTGTGATGTAGAATACACTGCATATTGAGTTGAATTTAGTTTTGGTATTGGATCAGGAGAGTCACAATATGTTGTATCACACACACAAATAAAATTTTCACCGGGTGTATCCCTACGATTACATTGCAACAGACATAAAGAAATTTTGAAAAATATATTGTTTATCACTACTACTGTTGAAATATAAGTTATAATTTCAGTAACTTTCAACTTAAACATTTTTCTGGTCTAACAGCAGTCGACTGCATTTCTAACTAATGTAATTTACGATAATCGATGCATAAAGTCTTTTGTTTAGTTATATTAAGTCATGAAAAGATATTTTCATAAATATTTAAATTAAATATTTTAAATTTTTTTAATGTTCCGTATCAAAAATTGGCAAAACCGGGCACTTACGGAATTACTTTGATGGTTGTCCGTCTGTCAGAAGTGATTTTCTCTGGAACTATTCGACGTGAAAATTTGAAATGAAAAAACGTATAAAATAATAAAGTATTTTCCTTAAAAAGCAGCTTACATAAGATAATGGTTCAAAACCGGATTTACGTGATTTTTTATCTTTATGAAAAAAATTTCTAAAATATTTTGAACTTTAACAAAAAATTCGTTTTTTTAACGAAAGATTACTTAAGAGTAGGGAAATATAAGCTACATATCGGTGGCTAAATGGTCATAAATGTATTTTTTAACATTTTACATGTAAAAGGAAAACGTCTTATGGAACAAATTTTTCGTTGTAAACAAAACACAAATTCGTTTATAAAGTAAGTAGTTTTGAAAGCTACTAGATGAATCTCAATAAACTTTGGAATTTTGGTAAATTTTAGCAAAAAAGTTTTCTTTTGACGAAAAAGGCTCAAAATACCCGGTTTTGGAAATCAGACGGGACTGGCTAGCGAACTTATCGCTACCTTTCTCAGCCACGCATCTTAAAAACTACAATTTTCAGGAAACACAAAAAACATTAAATACTGTATTTTCATCACTATAAATTTAAGATTTATGTATGTTACACTTTTTTAGCTTCCGTTGTTTTCAGTAACAATTGTAAAAAACTAATGCCGCTGCTACACGATGCTACGAACACCTTCCAACATTCGACGTTGGATGGTTCATAGCATCGTGTAGCCGTTGTTCGAACCTACGAGTGTCCAATGTCGAGCGTCAAACATTCGCATTTGGTCGTGTCCCGTTCGATGTCGGTATTCTTGCACCGAGTCAAAGGGATGCTTCGAACGTTTGAAGGTCAATGTTGGTTGTGTTCGTTGGTTGCGCACGACTCGTTCATGTGAAGAGAGACAACATCAGTGTATAACATTAGAGATAACATCAGACAGATAACATCTTCGTCACGTTTGTCCCAACACATTATACAAGAGAGACAACATCAGTGTATAACATTAGAGATAACATCAGACAGATGACATCGTCCCCCACTGAGTACCAACACATCATCATTCGTATTGGATCAAACATTCGACTCACCGTGTAGCAGATACATTCGTCGCACCAACTATCGAACTTAATTGCCTCAAACGTTCGATCGAATGTTGGAAGGAACGTTCGTAGCATCGTGTAGAAGCCGCTTCAGGAGAACTTGTTTAATCTAAAACCGGTTCTACACGATGCTACGAACACCTTCCAACATTGGACGTTTGCAGTAGCGGATCCAGAGGGAGGGTCATAGGGGTCATGACAACACTCCCCCCCCCCCCCCCGGAGTTGAAAGTATTTGCTACAAATTCTTACGATTACGCTAAAAAATTTAAACAAATAAGACTTAACAAATAAATTTTCGAATTTCAAACAAACAAATCTAGTGGTTAATATTTTTATTAAACAGTATACCTTTAATTTGTAATTTTAAAATGTAATGTATTATGGGCGCAAGCCAAAAAGGACTTTTTTACCTAAATCTGCATTTATCTTTGTCTATCATATTAATAAGTATACGTTTATTCACTCGCTCCTTTAAAAACATACTTACTTTCTTTGGTTGGTAACTATGTAAATAATACAATTTGTGTTCCCCTCACCTCAGTTTCTGGAGGTCATTTGAACTCGCGTTCATAATACATACACACGTAGAAAATATTATAATTATTTTACATTAAAAGTCCTTAAATTTTTTTTTAAAATATAAAAATATGTTCTTGCATCTAGCTCAGTGGTTCCCAAAATGGTCTATACTGACCCCCAAGGGTCGATAATAAGCTGCAAAGGATCCATGTTGGCTTAAAAAAAAAATTGGGGTCCGGTAAGATGTAAATGGGGGTCTATAGCAACAGAGTATACGTACACCGAAGCAGGTTTTGGTTTGGTTGTTCTAAAATGTAAAAATGATAAGTTGGTGATCCTTTTTTTTGGTTGTCATCTGCATTGACCAAAAAAGGTCATCGACATTTCATTTTGGGCAAATTATATTTTCGAAGTTGTTGCCGAATTTATGAATTTGTACAGGGGTGTATCTAAAATCGAAAACCATGGCAAGGGTCATTTTGGGATCGACGACACCAAGAAGTCTGGGAACCACTGATCTAGTTTTTGAAAATAGGAGAGAATAACTTTTTTTTTTAAATGACCATTTATCAAATAACCAGTATAGATGCTGCACATGTGTTTAACAATATTTAACTTAACAAAAAAGAAATTAGGAAGTGCATAAATAAAGCAATAAATGGATACAAGTTGTTATATGAGACTTGCTAGTGTCCAGTTTTTGGAAATTCACTATGTTATGCAGATGTTGCGACAGGGGTATTTAAATTATGACATCTTATTTACAGGGAGTCGCGATGTCCAAATTCAACCACGAGGACTACTGTGAGAAAAGGACTTAATTAAATTTTTAGAAAACACTGATACCGAACACCAATCTTATAACGATTAGGGATGTTGATATATTTTTTAAAAATATCTATATATATATATATATATATATATATATATATATATATATATATATATATATATATATATATATATATTATATCGGTATTTTTCAAATATATCAATATCGCAGATTAATATATCGGAAAAAATTATTGAGGCACAATTAAAATAAATTATATCTACTCCTTGTAATTACGTTTATCAGTGGGAAAATAGCCAAAAATTAATTAATCTAGTATTTTTCTGGGACAGTTTTTAGGGAAACTTTTTTTTTCTTATGCGTTCCCCTATCAACCTCATCAATTTTCTACGACTATCGGGAATCAGTGTTCACAATCAAAGGAAGCTTAAATAGACATCATACTTATTATACTTATATGATACATACTTTCAGTCATAGCCGATTAAGTAAATTGTTACAAAGTTGATTTATTCTTGGAAAATATATCGATGTCGATACTGACATTTCAATATCGAACTATCGATATATCGGATTCAAAAATATCGGTTGAAAATATCGATACTTTACAAAAAAAATATCGAATATTCGATATATCGATATAATATCAATATCCCTAATGACGATGAAGGGATGAAGACTAATAAAAAATTTATTGATACCTTACTTCATTACATCTGTACATTTTGTTTTATCAAAATTTAACTATATCTATATCTTTGTCTAATTTTTTTACCCTCATTGAATCCGAAAACCTAGTATTTAAGTAAATTAGGGCAAAGTATCACAATAATGATTTAAAGAATGTTATTATAATAAAATTAGTAAGAAAAACATTTGGTTTTTTTCATACTAAAATAAAATTATTTTTGTTGCGCTAAATAGGTGAAGTTGCCGTATGTCCGCCGTCTGAAATTCTTGTTTCCGAACATCGATGGATGAGGAGCGTCTTACTGGACTAGCTCTTCGGAATATTCATCGGGACATTGAAATTAACCTTGATAATGTTATCGACCGATTCGCTAAGAAAAAAAGGAAACTAGGCTTTGTTATTTAATTAATAAATCATTTTTTTTTATTAAAAGCTTTTATTTAACTTGCTATGTTAGTATGTTGGTTTAGATCAAATCTTGGAATCAAAATTTAGACAGGTTCTAATTGAGCTAGAGGTTTTAAATTTTGAATACGTGTCTAACCTTGATGACAATGCAATATTGTATAATTAGTTTTTCCCTAATTCGCCCCAAGCCAAAATTGTTAATTTTTAGTCCTATGCAACTTTTTGACATTTCGAATTGCCAAATATTGTCCATTGATTTTACATTGTAATTTTTTGTTTCCATAGTTCTGTCTGATTAGGGTAAATTAACCGATTAAAATATAGGTAAAAAAATTACTTCTTTAATTTTTTTTAAAATTAATTGTAATCACACTAAAAAGTAGAAAATAAAATAAAGTAAAAAAAATGTTTTTTAAGAAAAAGCTTTTATTTAAAAATGGGCTAAAAAAAATAAAATAACTTTTGAGTGAAGTTTGAAGCAATATGCAACATAATTTATAAAAGCTTGAGGCGTTTAATTAAATTTGGTAACTACTGAAAAGTAAAATAGCTACACTTATATCCAAAATAGAAATAATTAATGATAACGCCTCAAGCTTTTATAAATTATGTTGCATGTTGCTTCAAACTTCACTCAAAAGTTATTTTATTTTTTTTAGCCCATTTTTAAATAAAAGCTTTTTCTTAAAAAACATTTTTACTTTATTTTATTAAAAATTATACAAGTATTTCATTTCTTCAGTACTAACATTTGTATTGGCAGCTTTCATAACATGCTAAATTGTAAAAATAAACTAAACTTTTTCGTTGACATTGGCGCAAATATATGAACATCAATTTTTTAAGTTTTACCCTATTAAATTTAGTAACACAAAAGTTACCTAAAACTTCCCTGACGGAAAAAAATCTATAAAAAAAATTATGAAAAACATATCCAAATTTGGACACTTTTATGATCATAATTCATTATCATATATTTTCAGAAAAATTCATCGTTTGTCAGAAATTATCGTTAAAAAACAGAGATTTTAATATACCTATTTTCAGGCATTCAGATGTAATAGATATTCTTATTTTTTTATAGTTATTCATAATTCATAATCATAATGTTTTAGAATAATGCATAATTTTTCATTAAGGCCATGGTTATTTTTTATGATTTTCTATAAAAAAATATGATTTTTTAATAATTTACTGTTTCATAGAGTTTCATAACTTCTTATAGAATTTATCATAGTTTTTCATAATTTTTTTTCCGCCAGGGCACTCATGTCTTTTTTGAGGAGTCTACTTTGACACCAAACAACATAAACAAAGCATTGTAAAATTGACTAATTGTAAGAAAATTTTTTTTTTGTACAATCTAAGATACAAATAGAAACATATAAAAAACTAAAATGATTGAATTTTATTTTGATACAGAAAAAAATCCTGAAATAAGCTTAAATTCTACGTGTCACATAGGAACACACCGCCTTAAACGAACTATTCGATAATGGACGAATAAATAAATAATTATTTAACTTACTTATGAGATTATGTAATTTTTTCTATGATAAAATTACTTACCTAAATTTTATAGTTTCTTAAAGATTTTAACGAATTAGTTAAAGTTTACAGACATTAATTTACTATATGAATGGAAAAAAATTGATAATTTAAGGGAGGTAAGGTTTTAAACTTTTTTTGCATTTTTTTTAAATTTTTTTTCTGAATGTACAACATGTCGAGCGTGTTGTGTCAAAATTTCAAGTAAATCCGAGCAAAACTAATGAAGATACAGCGTTTCGAGCGACCGGCCCTCATGCTCGGTTTTTATACCTGCCTGGTAGCTGCGCGACGCGCCTACCTGGTAAGTATAAAATTTACTTTAATTTTGTACTTACAAATCTTATACAAAACAAATACTTATTATAATTACCCGCGTAAGTATAAAAAATTATATCATTTTATTGATGCTTAGTTTTGGATTTTTGAGTATAAAAATCTTTAAACCCATTTTCTCGCAAACAACCTTTTTTGAAGTTCGTGAACATCATAACTCAAAATCTACTTCACCAATTTTGTTGAAATTTTGTACACTGTTCCTACACATAAATCAACAGGTAATCAGGTCGAGTTTTTCTTTCTTGCTATTTTTTTCCAGTTTATAATAAAAAATTAACCGAAATTTTTAGCAAAAATTGCGTTTTGCACTTCAAAATGCTGCCAAAAATAAAAAAATCGAAAAAATACAAAAAACCCTTCCTGACTTCCTAGGGAAACATATCGCCTTTTAAACGCATTTCGATTTTTTTGTCTCGGATGATCCGGTACCAAGTTATGATGTTCACCGCAAAACAACTTTTTTTCGAGGCGCCTCCGGAAATTCGCTGTCACGGACTTACCGATATTTGTAATTGATAATTTTTTCAAAGATACTTCAGATGTTATACTATAACGTGTATATGAAATAAATAAGCCAACATTATTCATATCTTCAAAAAAAATCATGAAAATATGCCTTTTTTTCGCTTTTAAAACCTTACCCCCCCCCCCCCCCCCCCCCTTAAAGAAATCAGGATTGCCAATGCTAAAACAACTTAAGTATATAACATCAGCAATTTGTGGGAAATATCCCTGTCACAAAAAAAAAAAATGTTGCGGACATTATGAGCTATAAAATATATATTTTTTTTTTTAACTCAAAGAGTGGTATTGCCAAGTTGTCTTCCATAGGTAAAGTTGGCTGACTTTTCGGTATATAGTTTAGTAGATAATAGTTTTTATTGATCGATTCTCCATTGTAAATTGCAACATTTTATTTGCCGCTTTGTCTAAAATTTTTATCGGAACATTTACTTCGTGTGTATTTAGTAAAAGTATAACAGTATTATTGTTTGGAGTTTGGAAGGCAACAACAAATACAAAAGTATTATTATTTTGAAGCCCTAGTCTAACCGAATCAGTCGGAAGGAATTTAGAGGCATGTCCAATTGCGTAATACATCGGTTGCTTATAAAATTCCTCTTTTGTGGCATCCACTATTATTGGGGAATCAACATTATTTCCAGCGTACGTAGGGCCTCCATCCATATTTAATGCCATATTCCAATCAGTCCAACCAACAACCCAGTTACCTAAATTGTCGATTATGCTTTGAAAATATGTTTCAGCACGATTCCACGATCCTAGAACCACTCCCTTTGAAAACGGAGTTGAACCTTCACAAGCTTCCGAATATAATATCCATTTATTGTCAAATCCTTTTGTATTGTGGATATTGTCTAACATCTCAGTAGGTGATAGGTTATCCAAATACCAATGAATTCCAACACCAGATACATATTTTATTGCTTCCACATTCTGGCTAACAGTTTTAACCCAATATGGCATAAGGCCTCTTTGATCATCGCCAATTAATATTTGTATGTTTTCGTATCCATTTTTCTTTAATGTAGGACCAAAGTAATTTGCAATCCAATTTGCTTGACCGCTTGCATTCCAACCCATACCGTTAAAAAAGTAGTAAGGAGTACTAGACAACATAGGTTCATTTTGAGCGGATAAAATAGTAAAATTCAAACCATTTGAGCCATATGCTTGTAAAAATTTTATATAGTAATCGGCCCAAAGTTGAAAGTATTCTTCACGCAATGATCCACTACCTCTATGTGCATTATTAGTTTTCATCCATGGTGGAGCTGTCCAAGGACATCCCATTAATATAATTTTATTTGATGATAGCTGCATCGCTTGCTGAATGTATGGAATTTTATATTTTGTATCTTCTTCTTGCAACTGGAAATGGCTTAAATCAGTGTCATTTGGAGTAGTATCATCGTAGGTGTACGGTCTAGTAGAAAAGTCGGTGCCTGCTATTGGAACTCGTATTAAATTATAATTATTGCCATTTTCTCCGAAATAAGACTGCATTAATAAATCTTGAGCTGGCTTTGGTAAAGAAGCAATAGTTATGGCAGTTGCATCAGTCATAGCACCACCAAAAGACATTATTTTTTGGTACTGTGTGCTTCTGTCAATGACTATGTCAGCTTGACTATCAGTAGTAGTTGGCACAAAATTTTCAACGGTTAACTCCATTCTTTTTCCTGATTTTGATGTAGAATACACTGCATATTGAGATGAATTTAGTTTTGGTATTGGATCAGCAGAGTCACAATATGTTGCATCACACACACAAACAAAATTTTCATTAGGTGTATCCCTACGATTACATGGTAAACATAAAGAGATTTTGAAAAATTCAATGTTTATTACTGCTAGTGTTGAAATATAAGTTATAATTTCAGTCACTTTTAACTTAACCATTTTTCTAGTCTAACACTAATCGATTGCATATCTATCTATTTATGTAATTTACCTACGATAATCGATGCAAATAGTGTTTCGTTTAGTTATAATACGAAAGTCATTAAATAATATGATTAAATATTTCAAATTTTTTAGTGTTCCGTATCGAAATTGGTAAAACGGTACACTTACGAAATTACTTCGATGTTCGTCCGTCTGTCAGAGGCGATTTTCTTTGAAACAATTCGACGTTAATATTTGAAATAAAAAAAAAAAAACAGCATAACAAAGAATGTTCCTTGAAAATCAGCTGCATAGATTAATGGTTCAAAAACCAGATTTATATGATTTTTTCTCCTCTTTATGAAAAACATTACTAAAATCTTTTGAACTTTGAAAAAAACTCATTTTTTTTTTAAAATGAGAGATAACATTTTTTTGACGAAAATTAACTTTTTAAAGTTTTTCTCGATAACCAGCTTATATTGCAAAATGGTTCAAAAACCAGTTTTATGTGGCTTTTGCTGCTGTTTACCATAGTGTAGTAAAATCTCAATAAACTTTGAAATTTTGTTAGCAAAAAAGATTTTTTTTTGACGAAAAAGGCTCAAAATATCCGGTTTTGGAAATCTGATGGGACTGGCTAGCGAACTTAATAAGATTTTGTAATTTCTAAAGTTTTCACCAAATTTCGTAAAAATAGTTTCGAGTTATCGACTTATCGTGCTGATATAATTATCTATTTAATAAGTGTCTAAACACTGACTGACAGTTAACGCACAGCCTAAACCGTTAGGCTTAGAAGCATGAAATTTAGCACAGGAGTTCCTTATAATATAACGTAGGTGGGCACTAAAGAATTTTTGCAAATTCATTCGCTAAATATAGGTTAAATGAGAGATGACAATTTTTATGAAAAAAATTCAACAATTTTGAAGTTAGAAATATGAAAATTTGTGCTTAGGATTCTATTTATCGGTAAAAGTTAGTGGTAAAAACGTTTTTGGAAATTCACCGCCTACGCCTACGGGGGTAAAATGAGAGATGAAAATTTGTATGGAAATTGCAACTTTAATTTGTTTATAAAAAGTATATTTGTTATAAAAAGTAAAAAAGTATATTTATATATACCGCCCTAAATAATATACCTAAGAAGCTGCAGGTAAAATTTCAAATCAATCGGGTGAAAATTGCTGCAGTTATCTTGCTCACCGTTTTAGAACCCTAACACAATAGAAAATCTAATTTTAACTCAAACTTATAATAGGGGTGGATAGATAGACATAAAAATCTTGTTAATTTGTAAATAAAACTTGTAAATAAAAAAATTCTACTCAAAGAACCTTATTTCTTGAAATGACAAATTAAAAGTTTTATATTAATCTAATTTGTCCGATCAAAAAGTCGTATTTCTAAACCAATAATTAAAATAATAACGTAATTATGTGCATTTCTTGGCGGAAAAAAATCTATGAAAAAAATTATGAAAAATTATGAAAAACATACCCAAATTTGGACACTTTTATAATTATAATTTATTATTATCATATTTTTTTCAGAAGATTTTATCATTTGTCAGAAATTATCGTTAAAAAACAGAGAATTTAATAGATTTTCAGACGTTTATATGTAATAGTCATTCATATTTTTTCATAGTTATTCATAACTCATAATCATAATGTTTTAGAATAACGCACAAGATTTTCGATGAAAAAATACGATTTTTTAATAATTTACTATTCTATAGACTTTCATAACTTTTTATAGAATTTGTCATAGTTTACGTATATCATATTGTAGTCTTAATCTTCACATGAACGTATATTAAAAAAATATTCTAATATTTTCTTGAATGGAACAGACGGATTTTTTCGATTATTGTACAGTTTGTTTATAATAAGATTCATAAGATTCTCAAACTGCATTCGAGGTCAGAAAATTAACATTTACAGTCCTTGATAAGTAACTGGTATACTATTTAAAACATTTGTTTTATTTTTAAACTGAAAATTATATTAAATTAACAATTTCAACAATTCAATAAAAAAACAATTGGTCACATGAGTTTAAATATGTTATCAAATATTGAAGGTAACATAGTTTAAAAAATTAAAGTTTTCTGTTCTATTCTATTGGAAATTATTTTAACACCTTGACGGTCATTGACGTCATAAGACGTCAATTGAAACCCTACTAAGTCATACACCACGTTGTATGACCTCAACAACTCCATATAACGTGTATTAGGTGTCAAAATAGTGTACCAGTTGGTGATTTTGTCATAATTTTTCATGACCGGCATCGTGTGTTAAAAAATTGCATTCTCTTACTTTATCAAATTGAATAAAACGGCCAAGAGCGTGTCAGATACGTTTAGGATAGGGTTCCATAGCTACAAATTTCAAAATATACGTTTTGTGTATTTCTCGACGTGGATCACGAACCTGAAGTCGCTAGAGGGGGAAAACTGTTTTTAATGAAAGTATAATTATGTCGAAAACGATGCAATGGGAAAATGGGATTATTGCGATGAAGTGGACAGAAAATTTTTCGAAACCTTAAAATATCATATTTATTGCTGTCGGTCATAACGAATTACTCTTTGTATTTCAGTTCACAGAATATGAACTGAAATATTTCCCTACAGTAAATTCGAGAATCACTATAATTTAAAAATTAAATATAACATTGGTTTCACTGATGGAGGCATATAATTTTCTGAAGAATATTTGAAAAAAGAAAAAGAAAATAAAAATTCGTCTAGATATTGGTGTAATATTATTTCCTGACCACCCTGTCGATTGTATTGGGTTTTTGGTTGAAAAAATGTTTATAACATTTGATTTATTTATTTCCAATTAACTATACAATGAATACAATTTTGAAATTTTTTTCAAAAATTTTAATCGGTAGAAAGTTCTTTTAATGAAATGTAGAAATGTATCCTGATTTTTAGCCTATAATAAAAAGTTTAGATACATACATAATATACATAATACCAACATAAATATTTAAGAGATCAAGAGCTTCAAAAATAAAAAAATCTCATTTATCTATTGATAAAATAATTTCATTTTGGTATAAAAAATGTTTGTTGAAAATACATATGTTTAACGGTAGCTTTGCTGATATTTGCGAACACGAATGCGAATATTTATGTTTGATATTCGCGAATGCGAATGCGAATGTTGACATAATATAACCTGTGAACATGCGTAAAAGCGTAGAGCCGTGCGTGTGTACTTGTTTTTAGCGAATTTCCAGAAATTCAGCTATTCCAGTAGGTCTCATGACACGACTTGAGCCCGGGAATATGGCAGAAATTTGTTTTGAGGTCCCTAGAAACCAAAAATAATATTCACTAAAATTTATATATATATATATATATATATATATATATGTATATATATATATGTATATATATATATATATATATATATATATATATATATATATATATATATATATATATATATATATATGTATGTATTTATGTATCAGCGCGATAACTCTCGAACGAAATGTCCTAGGTTTACCAAATTTGGTGAGAACGTTGGAAATCCAAAAATCTTGGATGAGTTCTTCAGCCAGACACGTCGGATGCCAGGAACATGGTTTTTGTTCTTGCAAAAAATTAGTTTTTTGCCAAAATTTGCTATAATTTAAAAGTTTTTGCCACATTTTTTTTCACCATTGCAAAGACGGAAAAAATCACATAAAAAAGGTTTTTGAACTATTATTCTAGGTTAGCTAGTTTTTGAGAAAATAAGGAAATAAGAAAATCGTCTACCGGGCCGGTTCTAGAAACCTCCGGCGGTGGGTGGAATAATGTGAACGAAAATTTTTTCTAATCTAACTGAACCTACCGGAACTTGATCTAACCTAACCGAACCTAAGAAAATTTGGTCTCAAACCTAACCGACCGTAAGGAAATTTTTTGTAACGTAACCGAACCCAACAAAATTTTTTCTAACCTAACTGAACCTTATTGTTCTATAATTTATATAAACTGAATTTATTATTAGCGAATTTCCAGAATGGAATTCAGTTATTACAGGCACTGTCATGACGCGACTTTAGTCCGGGACTATGGCAGAAATATGTTTTGAGGTCCCTAGAAACCGAAAATAATATTCACTAATATATATATATATATATATATATATATATATATATATATATATATATATATGTATATATGTATATGTGTCCGCACGATAACTCTCGAACGAAATGTCCTAGCTTTACGAAATTTGGTGAAAATATTGGAAGACCCAAACCGTTGGACAAATTTTTTTCGTGAAATGAAATTTTTCGTGAAAAAAATTTACAATTAATTTGTGAAAAAAATTTATAATTAATTTTTTATTTACAATTACTCTATATCAACTAGTTTCCGAGAAAAACGTAGTACTTTTGTAAGTGGAAATTCGCTATGTTATGCAGGATGCTGCGACAGGGGTATTATTTTATACATGCACTGATAGTGGTAGTAAAATTTCTTATTGTATCGTATTATTTCAAGTAAATTTGTTTAAGAGTAAAATGGTGTATGACAGCGTCGGCACTAGAGACCCAGTAAAGGGTTATTAAATTTGGCGTCCCTGAATATTCGCGAATGGGAATGCGAATGTGAATATTCGTTACATTTAATACTTACTTTACCTACGAACGCGGAATAACAAGAAATAGTTGTATAAACTTTTGGTCGTGTTTGTGTAACGTTTATTACATTGAAATAAGCCACAGTAACAATAACATAACAGATGTGTATGGTTGTTTGCCGCAAGTTTTCAAGATGAATGGTTAAACTTGATTTGACAAACGCATGTTATCTGTTTGTATAATATGGATACGTATTTTATGAATGTGTATGTGGAATTTACATGTGCAGATGTATTTATATTGTCAACATTCTATAAATTATATAAACTTTCTTTTTGTCGAAAATAAACCGATTATTTATGTTATACTTAGTTTATATGTAATAAAACTATTTAAAAAAATACGAGTTGTTTTGAGTTATGGAGACGTTTTTTATTCTTTAAAATAGTGGTTTCCAAACTGGTGGGCGCCGGTTAACGCCTTTAGTACCGCCATATATTCCAATATTTTAGATAAAAAATTTAATATCTCTATAAGTATAATTACAAGTTTGGTATGTTTTGCTTAATTTATTTACAATATGATCACTCTTTACTGTACAGCCTTCAGTTACCGATATAAGACAAAATACATTCGTCAGTTAAATTTTTTCTAAAAATTAGTATGACGAGCTGAGTTCGTCATTAGTCCTAAAGGGGTTAATTGCAAATATCATCGTCGTTTTGATAAAATCATGGTTTTAAGGTAGTTGGTCGATAAAACGATTTTTTTAAAGGAATTTAACGAAACTTCTCTAGATGTTTATTTAATACAATACCAATAATACGAGCCCTTATCACAAAAATTTTGAGAAAAACGACTTCAAAGTTTTGTAATTTTAACATGGGCTCTTATGGGAAAACTCTATTTTTTTTTTTGAATAAAATGAAAACGCGTCAAAGGAATTTGATAAAAATTTAATATGTTATTTAATACAAAATTACAAACCATATTTAATAAGAAATAAAAGTTATTGACCACGCCGTTTTTGAAATATAATTTAAAAACATCATTTTACAACGTTTTTACAACGCTTTTTCAACAATTATTTTAAATTGTTACAACATGAGCGCGTTGCGCGTAGAAATTAAAAAAAAACAAGTGATATACAAATATAATAACTGATGAATATTAATACATTAATTTATTTTTGATAAAAGAACATTTTTTTGCTGAGATATACTTTTGTACCTGACTCTCTCAGAGTAACTGGGTTAAGAATAAGCGCTCAAACATAATTACCAAATAATGGACATTTTATATTAAGGAGTTATATGGGTTTTTTAAACAAGAAAAACACTATTTTTTCGATTTTTTTTTACAATAACTATAAGAAAATATAATTTATATCAATTTTTACCATGTTATTACCTATATATTATTTTGAGACACTGTAAAAAATTTTTTATCAAAAAAAAAAAATAATCAGGCCATTGGTAGCTAGTTTTTGAAAATCGCTGATTTTTCGCCTTAGGCACAGTAACTCGTGAAATTCTTACGTAAAATATAAAACAAAATTTTTTCTATTAGTAGATGCTTCATTACATTTCATTTTACAAGTAGAAAATCAATGAAAAACATGAAAATTTTTACCAAAAATTAAAAACTTTTTGTTTAAAAAACTGTTAAAATTTCAATTTTTTTTAAATCCCTTTGTTCAAGTACAAGCCATAAGCATTTACAAATAGAAAAAAATTGCCAAAAGTTCGAATAAATTAGATCTTTTTGCTAAGAAAGCAATGTAACCCCTTAAGACAGATTTTTCTGCTCACTACTGTACGTAATATTTTAACAATAACAATTCTTAAGCGGTCAGAGTCATCTTAGCGCGTAATTATCGAATACGTGTCTGATCAACGGTTTCCTCTCAAGTGTCGTATAGACCTGTTGTCTGCCAAGAATACGAATTTTATAGGGGGGACGTTAGTGCAAAAAGCTTGGAAACCGCTGCTTTAAAATGAAAGTCTGTTTGATGGAAAGAACCGTGCCTTAGTTTGCTACAGCATAGCGGTCGGAACACAACTGGATTAAGTTTAAGGGGGGAGTTCAAATAAAAAAGCAACTTTTTTATTTATGATTATTTTGCTTATTGAAATTTTTTTTCAAATTAGGGATGATTTCAAATAGAAAATTTTGTTTTTGAAACATTCATTACTGTTCCCTGTGGGAGGAGGGAGCCCTTTTTCACAAGTTTTTAAGAATTTACAAGGAACGCCATATCTCAAAAAGTAATGAATATTTTTTAAATATTTTTTCATTATTTTATTCCTAAAGCACCTGTTCATAAAGCTGAGTATGGGTTTCAGGTAATTTTAAAAATTAACTATAAAATTGTAAACCTAAACTTCTAAAAATTATAAAACCCAATTTTTTATTTAAAAAAAATGTTTAAAAATAGTTACAATTGTTCAAATGGAAAAAGCATACTCCACTTTATGCGCAATATATTTATGAACAAAATTAAAAAAAAATTAAGTCGTTATCTTTTCTAGAACTTGAGGTATGATTGTCCTTGTCGGGAAAAACACAACTTTGGGGAAATAAGCCAGGATGACATACAAAGCATGTGTTGAAAAAAACAAATCAACTTTGAGAAAATACGTCTACAAAGGCATACAAATAAAAGAACATTATCTCAGTGCATACTATGACTCATGTACACATCAAAACTAAATATTACTGATAAAATCGCGAAGGGGGCGAGCGTTGTCTGCAAAGGAGCAGCAACTTGGCTGTGCAGCGGCTCACAAATAAATATTTTTCTACTTGAAAAAAATTTTTTTGGCCATGTTTTATATATCACCACAGTTTGTAAAGAACCACAGAATAAAATACAAACAAAAAACGAGATTCCAAAAAAATTAGTCCATTAGCTGTTTCTGGCGTGAACTCCGCCCTTAAGTATTCGCGTATAGAATACGGTCAATGAAACATCAATTGCAGTGCTTTAAATTATAATTATGGTGGAGGCGCTGGAAACATTCATATATGTATATAAGAATATAAGATCTCTGTTATAGCATCCTGCATAACATTACGAATTTCCGATTACAAAAATTACTTTTTTTCGAAAACCTGCTTACACAGGATAATGGTTCAAAAACATCTTACGTGATTTTTTTCGCACTTTGCCATGGTGTAAAAAAATTTAAAGAAACTTCAACAACATAATTTTGGCAAAAATTTCAATTTTTTGAGGTTCTGGGTATTGGACATGCTTGACTGAAGAATTTATTCAATGGTGTAGGAAATATAGGGTAAAAATAATTTTAAAAGATCAGCAGTGTCAAGAATTTGGGGAAATAGAATGTCGTTTGATTTTCCCTATTGTTTCCTAAGTTAAATTAATTGCACACCAAAGTACAAAGCTTAAGAAAATAAGAAAAGTCAGCATGTACATCATAATAATCTTGATGAAGCTCTGCATTTGTCAATAAAAATTAAAATATGTACATATAGGTATAACGCGTTACCTTATTTTTAACTGATCTTTGCATTAAAATAATGTTTAAACAGAAAGTTATAGAATAAAAATGTCGTAATCTGGTTATATCGAACTTCTGTTATAACGCACCATTGTTTGTAGTCCTGCCAGGTTCGCTATCACCGAAGTATAATGTATTTACTCCCCGAATCCAGGCGCTGTTATTCTTATTGATTATAATATTACAACAATATGAATTTGACAACAACCTCCAGTGTCTTTGTTTTACATATAGTAAAGACATTTTAGATTTCAAGTATTTTGAAAATTTATTCTACCATGTACGGTATATGTACCCATGAATGTCAGATTTTAATAAATATGGAAATACCAGTTTTAATTGGAGCAATATCTGTTTGTCGTTTATTCGTAGGCATTAACATTATAATTTCTGTTTAGATAAATATTTACTTGTTGATTTTAATTTAATTTGAATTTATATTAAGTTCAAAGTGGCTGTAAAGTAAAGCTTGACAAAATACATTTACTTGACAAAGTAATAAAAAGTAGGTTTGTCATACTGATCTATTAGAATAATATAATTAATTAAGTCCTACTGAAGAGTAATGAAATAAAAGTAAATTGACATTGAGTTTTGAGTATAGGCAGTTCTTGAGGTACGTCGCGTCGTCTCCAGTTACGTTGATTGAAAAGTTTTTAATTTTAAATAGAATTTTTAGAAAAATGTTTAAAAGGAATTCGTTAATGTTAAGTAGAATTATTATAGCCTGGCATCATTAACTGAAGTAATATTAGGTCGTGTAATATAAAATGTCGTTTTCCGACCACTTGATGTACCATTTATGGTAAAAAATCATCGTAGATATTTAGATACGTAGATGACATTTCAAGAGTTTTTACGCTATAAAGAAATAGATCCATAACCCATTCGTGCATTTAAGAAACCATACATTGGATCCTAGTGGGATAAATACTGGATTAGAGGCTCATCATATCGCTTCTTCGCACTCTAGTTAAGAGTACACTTTACAATCCTTGGGATTCCTATGTGTCATCCCGAAAATTGTGAAACACTCCAGCCACTGACTATGGAACACTGATTTACTGTGTTCTTAACTTGCATTTGGCGAATTATTTTTTTTTTTTTACTATAGTGATTCTAGTAGTTGTACGGTGTTTGTCGTCTTACAAGTAAAGGTCCCGAGGCCGAACCTATCGATTTCGATGAAACTTAAATATATTGTAGAACACTAAAAACTAAGGGACACGTACTTTTTTTTATCTGCGGAAAAACGGTTTGAAGGGGTGAAATCGCCCTCCAAAAATTGGGGTAAAATTAAATTTTTAAATATCTCGAAAACAGTAAGAGATAGAGCAAAAGTTTAAATTGGAGATATTGCTCTTTTTTAAAGAGCTATCTATTGATATGCAATTTGTTCAAATTACATCAACAGGGGTGGTTGGGGGTTAAAATTTGGAGGTTAATTTTGCAAAAAGGGGGTGAAAAATAAACAATATAAAAATTTTGTTTTTCAGATTTGAAATCTACGTCAAAAAATCTAATTGACCTATTTTTGCTCAATGCCCTAATATTAAGTCTAGGGGTAGTTAACTAGAGGGTGACTATGTCGAATAGTCGTACAATTTGGGTATTTCAAGAAGTTCTTCTTCGTGGAAAATAGCTTAAGACAATTAGAATAACGTAGAAATGAAATTCTCGAATTCAAAATTGAGTTTGAGCAACATTGGAGAGGGGGTGAGTCACCCTCTTAAATTACATACTAGTTTATATACATTAATTTTTGCTATTAACACACTGATAGTGGGTAAAATAATGTCACAATAAGTGGTTCTGAAGTTGGACTAAAATGAAATTCTCAAATTCAAAATTGAGTTTGAGCAACATTGGAGAGGGGGTGAGTCACTCTCTTAAATTACATACTAGTTTACATACACTAATTTTTGCTATTAACACACTGATAGTAGGTAAAATAATGTCACTTAAGCTATTTTCCATGAAGAAGAACTTCTTGAAATACCCAAATTGTACGACTATTCGACATAGTCACCCTCTAGTTAACTACCCCTAGACTTAATATTAGGATATTGAGCAAAAACAGGTCAATTAGATTTTTTGACGTAGATTTCAAATCTGGAAAAAAAATTTATATTGTTTATTTTTCACCCCTTTTTTGCAAAATTAACCCCCAAATTTTAACCCCCAACCACCCCTGTTGATGTAATTTGAACAAATTGCATATCAATAGATAGCTCTTTAAAAAAGAGTAATATCGCCAATTTAAACTTTTGCTCTATCTCTTACTGTTTTCGAGATATTTGAAAAGTTTTTACCCCAATTTTTGGAGGGCGATTTCACCCCTTCAAACCGTTTTTCCGCAGATAAAAAAAATACGTGTCCCTTAGTTTTTAATGTTCTACAACATATTTAAGTTTCATCAAAATCGATAGGTCCGGCCTCGGGACCTTTACTTGTTAGTACATGTTGGCAACGTTTCTTGGATCATAGAATATAGATAAAATGATTGCAGTAATAATATAATGTATAAATGCGGGAACAAAAAGGGGTAGCGGAGGAGAATCTTATTGTTAGTCGGAGACAGTGAATTAATTAAAATTGCATTGTAAAAGATTATTGTTTAATGAAATACATTTTACATACATACGTACGTACATCTATACAGACATTCATTTACAGTGTGTTTCGTATTTCCGTATGAGTCTTCGAGGCTAGCGTATAAAAAGAAAACTGATCACGTATGCCCTGAGAGGATTTTGAAATCTCCTTTGAAACTATTATATTAACTTCTGTAAGAAACAGTACTAAAGTCTTTTGATTTAAATGTTTTTGTAGATCCTATAATAATCAAATTCGGTAACAGCATTGAGTTATTTTGATAATTTCATTTTTCCTTATTGTTTTTACCATTGTTATAAATTTTGGTTTTCAGTAAACGAATTTTCTCTTCCTAAGCATTCATATAAACATCTGAAAGCACCTATTTTTTTTGTAACTTTTTTGATACCACTCTTTAGAACTGACAAGGAAAGGTTTGGAAATGTCAATTCGCAATTTTGATGAAACTTAGGATATGTATGGTATAAGCAAAAATAACAGACCCGTATTTATTTTTATCTGCGACCATCGTCATTTAAGAGGTAAAATAACCTTTCAAAGTTAGGGCACAATTTTGCTTAATAACTTAAAAATGACGGCAGATAGAGAAAAACTTTAAATTGGCAAAACACTTAATTTTTAGAGAGCTTTCTATTGATGTGTATAAATCCAGGGTTGGAACTACTGGAAGGGCTGTTAAAATAAAATTGAGGGTAAATTTTGAAATAGGGTGGATATGTTTTGGTATATTAAAATTTGATTAGCATATACGAAAACTACATGAAAAATACTAGTTTAACTGTTTTTGCTCAAAGTTGTAATTTAAAGTCTAAAATCTCAAAACTGGACAGTTAATTTGAGGTGCCAATCGTAATTTTACTGCCAATCAGCAGAATAAAAATTTTTTTATATTTTTCAGCAAGTTTTCTTTCCGTATTGGATTATGAGATACTGTTAAAAAGTGCTCTTAAAACAAACCATTAAGCTCCGTTTACGAAATATTGAGATAATTTTTGTAACCGAAAATTTGCTATGTTATTTCTATTTTAATCATATTGACTATTTTTGTCAGTTGAATTCAAACCAATCGTATACTCTTATCGTGACACCCTGTACTAGTTCCTTGTTCTTTTGTATGTAGATATTAGTACACTATGTTAGATGTGTTTTAATTTTATTTTTTTTCGTACAATATTGTGACTACAATAGTGACTATAGCATACAGTGACTATAATAGTGACTAGGGTATTGTTACTTAACAAATTGTAATATTGTTATACAAAGAAATTTATCTTTATGACAAGACATATTAATAATAAAAGTAGCTATCTTCATGTAATACTTATATTGCAACAACAATGAGTTGGCAGTGAATCAGTAATAAAATTCTGATTAGTAGTAAAGGGAAACAAATATGACGATTCAGATAAATTCAACTTTGCCTAATTAACTTAATTTCAAAAGTCGGCTTTACATAAATTTGGGAAAGAATTTAAAAATTAAATACAACACTCTCAAAACGATTTCTTTGTATAAAGATTAAAAATTGTTTTGATTTTTGCTTGGACTTTAAATCAACAAAATTATTCAAAAAAATATCTCTATAACTACTGAAAAAAAATCAAGGAAATATTTCTGGATTAAGATACATAATTTAGTTCTTCATAATAGGGAGTAAAGTGCCACTTGTAGCTCCAAGGGACTATAAAAATACTATTGGTCTCACTTTTAACCTAATCAACTAGGCTAGGAACTTACCCTTAAAAATACACTTAGAAATTGAAAAAGTGATCACGAGCGTTCTAATGGCTGGTATTTTTTTTAATCGATGCAGAATTTTAAAAAAAATATAAAATTCAAATACTATTTTTTGATTAAACCACGGCTTCAATGCTAAAAATTGATAAAAATAAATAATTTGACAAGTATTCTTATAAATGTTTGATTTTAGTCTACGTATTCATTCTAAAATATCATATTTGTCAATAGTTTTTTCTCTCTCTAAAAAAATGTTATATTTTTTTTTTTAATATGTCAGTTGTGCTTAGAGAATACTACAAATACAAAATTTATACATGATTCTTACCTGTTACTTTCATTAATTTCAACTTTTCACAGTGACGCCGGCATTTGGTAAAAAAATAGTATTGGAATTTATTATTCCTTTTTAAATTTTGAATTGATTAAAAGAAAAATCAGCCACTAGAGCGCCCGTGGTCGCTTTTTGTTAAAAATTAGGGTTAAGTTGCTACTCTAAACAAGTAGAATTCACAGCGCATCACCAATTAGCAAGCAAAATTTAAGTTAAATAGCGTTGCTAAGTACTTTAAAATATATGTAATAAACAAATTCAAATTTGTAGACAAAGGCAAATAGTTATATTGTATTGTCTAATTTGACTGATTTATCTATAGTATTTTTGATGTAATATTATTTCATACAATTTAAATGACATTCGATAATTTTTTTCTTAATTTTTTTAATTTTAAATTATTTAAATATTCGGAATTGCAAAAGTTAATATATACGCCGCAGGATTAAAGTGTTTTTCTTCTTTTTTTTTTAACCTTCGTGTGGATTGTCGGACCTTTACAGGCGTTCTAACTAACTAATTAGTTAACTAACTAATATAATAAATGTGAAAGTAAGTTTGTTTGTTTGTTTGTGTTACTTTCACACTTCAACAACTTTACCAGTCGACTTGAGTAGATATAGCTTGGCCGACAGAAAAGTGTATAGGCTACTTTTTGCCATTGAAAAACATTCTATTTCAGTGGGTCAATTCGCAAGAAAATAACAATTCTCAATAGTGATACACTGTAAGTATACTCTATAAGTATTAACATGATGTCATAATAAAAATTCAAATGATTCAAATAGGTACCATGCGGGCGAAATCGCGAGTGAAGAATACTTGTGATTAATAAAAACAACATGAAGACTTTAAGAACGATGTTTAACTAATAACACAGGCCTACAATGGTTTCCCCCTTTAAGATTTGACAACTGACTTTGATAGATTTTAGGGCGCTGATTATGAAAAAAATATTCAAAAATTTCCAGCACGTCAGAATTTTTAGATATTAGGTATTAAAATTTTTGACTAAAATTACCTAGGTCGACCAAGGCAAGAATAGATTATACATTTTTATTTATTTGCTATCTAATAAGAAGTCATTACATAGTTGTAATTGGCTTTTAGGAACACATTCTCATCAATGGTTTCATTAAATGAAACCTAATTAACTAAGTGACATATCTTTATTTTGGGGAAAAAAGGTGAATTTTAAGGTCATCCGCTAATGAGCTCATTATTGAGGGTAATTTATTTTTTTCTATTCAGTTTTAATTGATAACTAAACCTCGCAAAACGGTGCTAACGGGGCCGTACTTATAAAAACTAACGACATAAATAAACATGCATAATCTATTCTTGACTTAGTCGACCTAGGTAATTTTAGTCAAAAATTTTAATACCTAATATCTAAAAATTCTGACGTGCTGGAATTTTTTGAATATTTTTTTCGTAATCAGCGCACCAAAATACCCTAAGATCAGTCATCAAATCCAAAAGGGGGTGACAAAACTTAAAATTCGTGGGCCTGTGTAATTTAATATTATTTTGTTCCAGTAAAATGTTATTACTTTTACTGTCAACTTGCTGTTGTTAAAATATACAATTGTTTGCTGCAATATCAGTACATAGATGTAGTATACTAATATTAAAACAATGATGAAAATGATAAAGGACAAATAGATAAAAAATATACTTTTTTTTATTTTTATTTACTCAAAGGCAACACGTTAATTTCAATCTTTTGAAAATTTTATTAACCCATTCGTTGGTTTTTTTTAGCAAGCAAAGAAACAACTTAAAGAACTTGAAAAATCAAAGAACTGGATAGTCTGGCCGACTGTTACACCGTTCATAACTGCCACATCCTTAAATTACCGCTATGGTACATATTTAGTGCTAAAGTCTCAGTTTGATATGGGATGGACACAATTATGCTTATTGCGTATAAAAATATAGGTTGAACTATGGAGGGTAGATATCAGGAGCACCATCTTTGTATCGAAAAGTGTCCATAGAAAGGCGTAAATAGTGGCGGCGGCTACTGTAGCAAACGGGTAAATTTAGAGAAGTAAACAAGGAAAGAAAAACATCCGCGTTGTTTTGTAATTATTGTTATTTTATTGTAATTGTTACATATAATTGTTACATATAATTGTTTTATTATTTTAAAAAATTTTATAAAACTCAACTCAAAAAAATCACTAACAGACCTTAAAAATTCACGTAATTATGAATCACTTTCAACGTGTTTCATGGTTTCACAGCGAGTTTTTTCTAGGTTATTAAACAACACACTTCACTCCGTCGACAACTAAAAAGTTCATTTCATCAAGATCATTTGATTGATTAGTAGGTATATTATACTATACAGGTTAACCAGTTTCGCTAGTTTTTTGGTCCCAGTTTTTAACTGCATATATAACTTAGTGGCGTAGAATCTAATAATTAAAAAATTGCAAACTAAATATGTTTATATGATATACGTACGTATAAAAGAAAAATTTTTACAAACCTGTGCTTTCGTAAATCGAAAATAACTAACTTCGTCTTGAGGAAAGTGGATTGGCGAATATTTACTTACTTTAAATATAAAATCTGCTATACTTTTTACCTAGTTGAACGTCACTGGTAAAATATATGAAAATTACAGAATTTTTGTGTAATTGTGGTATTTACTATAGTAATTAAAGGTTTGTTTACTTTTGTAACTACGGAGATGTCTTACCCGTAGTAAGCTGTAGTAAGAAAAATGGGTATAGGACAATAACATGTAACTGGCCTACCTGTTTAGCAAATAGTGTCACATTGATGTATCTTGCATTTCATACTCTTTTGCTACTCTAGCGCTATTCTGGTGAGTTTTTGAACTGTTACTTAGTACTTAAAACGGGACACTTTTTGAACTATTTTTCTATTGTTTTCCGGCCAAGATAGTCCTCCTGATACCTACCAGTGGCGGCTCGTGAGCTTTAAGACTGGGTATGCGCTTTCAAAAAGGTAAATCACACTTAATGTGTAAAGAGGTACTAAAATAGCAGGCGGGTCACGTGTCCCGGGCGGCAGGTTTTGAGGGGCGCCAAAATTAGGTATGTGAGGTTTTTTTCTTCTTTTGCTCGTCACTTGCTTTTTGGGAGGAAAAAAGGAAATACTTTTTCTACAGAGGCGCCATTTTTTGACCTTGCCCCGGGCGCCACTTAGGCTAAGTCCGGGCCTGAATAACATACAAGAGAAAAGCTTTTTTGGTATCAAACAACCACCTAATTTTAGAATATTTATCAAAAGAAGTTTGGAAAATGATGTGCAAACGCTTTTTTGTAACAAACTGAGTTGTAGAAAATATAAGATTCAGGAAAAATATAAAAATATGGAATAACTTTTCTTTCACAGTCAAAGTAAAACACCAGCAATATTTTTATGAGGCTAAATAAACACGATTTAAATTACCTTCAATAGTCTAAAGAAAAATTATTTTCGTCAATATTTCTTAAAAAAAGTTGTGTTAATTACTTTATGTTGTGTTAATAACGCAACCGTTGTTTTTTAGTCATTTAAAAAAAAGACAGTAGGTAATAAAATCTTAATAATCAAATCACAGTTGACAGCAACGATAAATTTATAAGTATAGGAAGCATGCTAAAAAATTTAAAAGCTGAGGTGATTAGAGCACAAGTTAAGATTTGGTTAGTTCGGCTGTTATCGAATATACGATAAGCGCCGAGCCTGGTGCCTACGATGGAAAAGAACTATACGGTATTATAAGCCACTAATACAGCTGCACATATACATATACATATGTAGATTCAGTATAGCCATTACATCGACTGTTATCGAATATACGATATGCGCCGATCCTGGTGCCTACCATGCCAAAGGACTACCAGTATTATAAACCACTAATACAACTGCACAGATACATAATATACATATGCAGATTCAGTACACACGGATATGCTCAGATGATGATCGCATAGCTGAGTAGGTACATATGCGTATGTACGTCCTATACACAGCTACATAGACTGGCTACAGGGTCTATTGTTGATCGTGTCTATATGTAACACGTACTGTGGACCATATTTATGCATTTTAGGTATATCATAATTAGGTATGTATAATTGGTATAATATATGCATTCTAATGTGCAATATATATGCAATAATGTAAGGTAAATCTTATGGAAATTGTATATTTAAATTATTTTGTAAACAATGTTATTTTCGTTGTAAATTTATTTCAGTTTTTAAGAAACAGCTAGGGTAAGCGGCGCCTACCCCGCATACCTGGAATAACCGCCACTGATACCTACCCTCCATAGATTGAACTGTAAAATGAGGATATTTAAATTTTATTTTCCTTCGGAAAGTGTATTAATTTATTTTAATTTGTCAACAAAAAATTTAATTATGTTGATTGAAATGAAACGACTTGAAAAGAAATTATTAAATACATATTTTTCTGAATGACAATATTCCTTATTGAATAGCTTGAATAGCATCGCCACTCAAACACTCACTCCTAGGCATAATATGCTCAGAAGAAAAGTGAAGCATCATTTACTTCTTATCTAGTAATATAAACTCTAAAAAAAAAAAAAAAAAAAAAAACAAATTTATCCGGTTGGGTTACGATACAGATTACAGCTGATATTATTCTCTTCACCATTTATACTCGAATATTTACGAATTCCTATTCGAACGAAATTCAATTTAAATCGAGTGGCTATATTGGCACTTGTTCCGACACACTCCCATTTCATCTCATTCTGAATATTCTGTATACGTACAACCGTTTCTCTTCTTCCATCTTCCTCCACTTCCTTCCCTTCGCTACTGCTTTGATTATTATTTGGTACGTATGTTCCGTCTGTCATTGTAATCTAATTCGGGATTGGATACGATTGGTATAAATATGTTTAAACATGTTTCGTAAATTTGATAAATTGATATAAATGATGTCATTTCGGAAAAGGATTGATAAATTTGATTATGTATTATTATTTTTTTTTTTATTAAATAATTTTGACTTACAGTGACCACCCTAGATGGCTGAAAATTGACAATTAAAAAAAAATCTGTTTCGTAGTGCTTTAAAGGGGGAGTTTAAATAAAAAAGCAACTTTTTTATTTATGATTATTTTGTTTGTTGAAATTTTTTTTCAAATTAGGGAGGGATTCAAATAGAAAATTTTGTTTTTGAAACATTCATTATTCTTCCCTGTGGGGGGGAGGGGGCCCTTTTCACAAGTTTTTAAGCGTTTACAAGGAACACTATATCTCAAAAAGTAATGAATATTTTTTAAATATTTTTTCATTATTTTATTCCTAAAGGACCGGTCCATAAAGCTGAGTATGGGTTTCAGGCAATTTTAAGAATTAACTATATAAAACCCAATTTTTATTAAAAAATAAATTTTTAAAAGTAGTTGCAATTGTTCAAATGGTAAAAGCATACTCCACTTTATGCGTAATATGTTTATGAACAAAATTAAAAAAAAATTAAGTCTCTATCTTTTTTAGAACTGGAGATATGATTTTCCTTGTCGGAAAAAAACATAACTTTCGGGAAACGGTAAAAAACAAAAATAATAACAAAAGAAGTAGTTTAGTCACTGTTTATTAAAGCGTCTACAAAGGCATACAAATAAAAGAACCATTATCTCAGTGCATACTATAACTCATGTACACACCAAAACTAAATATTACTGATCAAATTGTGAGGGGGGAGGGCGAGCGTTGTCTGCAAAGGAGCAGCAACCTGGCTGAGTAGCGGCTCACAAATAAATATTTTTCCACTGCAAAAAAATTTTTTGGCCATGTTTTCTATATCACCGTGTTTGTAAAGAACCACAGAACAAAATAAAAACAAAAAATGAAATTCGAAAAAATTAGTTTTTTGGGGTGAACTCCTCCCTTAATAGAACGTATCGATTGAGAAAAAATTTGTCAAGTGCATGTTAGACTCGCAATAAGCCAGGGTTCTTCAGTCGCTAGAGCTTCTTGCACCTTTGAAGATAAAATATATAGTATTTATGAACATATAGGCTGACGAGCACCAACCAGGAGATTTTGTAACTAACTTAGTATTTTACTAAAAGAGTGAAAAATTGACGATTTCAATTACTTTCTATACTAATGTAGTATTTACAGTTGTGGAGTATATTACTAAAGAAGTATTCAAAATATTCTCTTGAGAGTAAACAATTGCTGGTGTGCACCACTCTGGAGTATTATACTATAGTAGTAAGAGAGTATTCAGAGCTAAAATATACTCCTACCCACTAGCAGGAGTATGTAAAAGAGTATCTTTAAAAAACATTGGTGACTTGAATTTTTGTGCCTTCTTGTCGGCTTATTTTCGTAATTTAACATTTTTGGGGGTTTTTAATTAGATGCTTTAATATGGTAATAAAATTGTATTAAATATTACAGTCAGTTTCCGATTATTTGGGGGCAAATTAAATTAACCAGGCTAAAGTGAAAACCCAGCCGCTGCATGCGTACCTATATATTTTTTCTTCTAAATAATTTTTAAACGCAATTAAAGTCAAGTAGAGAAAAAGAAAAATGATTAAAAAGTAAAGCAGTTAGAGATATCAGACATTTCTGTTTAACTTGGTACAATTATTTCTCTTTTTCTCTATTTCATCTTGTTTCCACCGTTTTAGTTTGCTTTTTACGCAGTCTGGTTTTTTGATCTTTTTAATTAACTTATTTATGACTAAATTTTTTTCAATTTAATTTCGGATAAACCATGATTTTGATTTGTCCGTCCTTGTTCTCCCCATTACTGCACCGAGTAATCGGTGTTAACTGTATTTTGACAATATAGAATTATAGATGGTGTTTTTAATGAACATAATACGTTTGAGTCTATAGTACGAATTGCTCAAGATAGGAAAGACAGGCGTGTATACAATCAAGCTTTTTATTTGGGGGCTGGGGGGCGGGGGGTATACGCGCCAAATAGGAAAAATGAAAGAGATAAATTTTTTAAAATAATTTTCAAAATTTTCAGAAAAAAGAAACTACGAAATTAAAAATTTTGACTCTGAAGATTTTTTGTTTATAGTGGATGCCACCCAAATCATTATTTTGATCTTTTTCTAATAAAATTTTTATGTTACATCACACATTTCTAATAACTAAAAGAGTATTTGGAGAAAATTAAAGTAGTTGAAACTAAAGAAGTATCTTGTGAATGAGCTCTCCGAGCAAAACTAATGTAGTAAAATACTAAAGTAGTATAATATTTCTTTAGTTCTAACTAAAGTAGTTTACAAAACTAAAGTACTTAGTAAATTTCTCTGATTTGGTGCTCGTCCGCCATAGTATGTATATTTAACACAAGCAATAAAGACGGCTAAGAGAGAATGTATTACGCATATATATTCCTTTCCTTGTCAGTCAAACAGATACGATTTTGTGTACTGAATCTTCATCAAGTATCTCAAGTCACCCCCGCTGTATCATGTACTCAGTATACACAATAAGACCTCAGCCGCCTGTATTCCTGACGCTATGTATACATACTAGATACTACCTATACGTATTGAAATGGTATACATGCATGATTGTGAATTTGAAAAACTTATCGTTTACGCATGCTCAGGTGATAAGTGAGTAAGAAAATATGTAAAATTAATGTACGTAAAGAGGACAAGTATACTTAATTGAAATCGTACTTAATTTATACAAATAATATTAATTAATTAATCTTAGTAGTATAATGTATTTAAATTTATGAGAAAATAAAACATTGAGTTAATAAAACATTTGTTAGTGAACACACAAAAAAATATGTCCGTTGGTAGGAGCCTATAGGGCTAAAGGCCAGTAACTAGTTGTAAGATTAGTCCGCAATCCAGCACCGAAGCGTAGGAATGTTTAGCATACCAACACGGCCGTTGAATATATCTTATCAATAATTTATTTGATTTAGTATTTTCAAAGAAATATAGTTCACAAACAGAAAACACAATATAGGGGTGTGGTTATAGTATCCTTGAATGTCGGTGGTAAGACATGGGATGATAAAAGTATTTTACTTAGTATTTTAGTTTATTTCTGATATTTCGACTGCTACTTCCCATTCAATATATGTATACATATTAAATCTGTTATCAGAAATGTAATTGCTAACAAAGAGCCACATTTTTAGTTTTTAGAAGTTTATGAAAAATTTTTTTTTTGTTTATTAAAAATATAAAATTACATGCGTTTTTTTTTCTTTTCTAGTACATAATTGTAAAGACAATCAAATAGTCGCAATGATAACAGTATAGGGAAGGGGCGTTCGATCAGTTTACTTATTTATATAGTATAGCTTTTTATGACGTTTTTTTGATCAAAACTTTGGCTTTTTCTTTTTCTTTTTATTTTTTTAAAATTTAATTTAAAAAATTCATTTGTTTGTCAAAAGGCTAAAGCACTACAACACCGGTTTGAAAAATTTGTTCAATCGGAAGAAAGGGCACAAAATCATCCCTTGGAACAATACAAAATAAAGTCAAGCCACCCAAAGTTAATTAAAACTGCAAATAAAACGAAAATGAAAATAAAACGCAAAAGTTGTTGAGATGCCTAAAAATTGTTGGTGTTTTATTGCCAAATCGTTAATTTTAGTTTTTAGTTTAGCAATTTTAGCGGTGTGAACTGAAGTACAAGAGCCAGTATAATGACCTAAAAGTATTTTTAAGAAATTAAAAGTAAAATAATGGGGTACGGCAATCTTTTTCTAAACACAAAATCAAAAATCAAATCAGCAATCAAAAATATTAGTGAATTTTTTTAAACAAAAATTCAGTTATTACAGCGGACGCCATGGCGAGACTGAGTTAGAAATTTGTTTGGAGATCTCTAGAAGCTGAAAATAATGCTTGTCAAAACTTCTTCGAACAAAAGTAAGAGAAAAGGTTAGAAGTATCAAATCCTTGTGTAAGTTCTTCACCCAGATATCATTGCATATCCGAGTTCAGATATTTTGGGCTATTTTCATCATACGTTTCCTACAAAGATTTAAACGCTTTTCAAGATTTTTACTGCACTGTTCTCAAGAACGAAAACATAAGTTTTTATATCATTATTTTATGTAAGCTGCTTTTCGAGAAAAACTAAAAATGTGGCTCTTTATTATTTCAATATGATATAAAAGCTTTTTTTAAAAAACTAACTTCAAAAAGTAATAAATAATTAATAACACGTATTTTGAAGTCGGGGATGGCGTGGTATAAAAAGATGCTATCGGATGTGCTTGCAAAATTAATGAATTCTCGTGGATCTACAATCTACATCTTTATATTACGTTTTTACGCCTGACTTCAAAATACGTGCTATTTATTTATTACTTTTTAAGTTGGTTCTTTAAAAAAGCTTTTATTTTATACCTTTTAGTTACAATGCTTATCAGCCCACTCTATTGCAATATTTTATTTGGTTTTTAAATTTTTTTTCTTAAATTCCAAATTTCGTACATTTAGGTGGAATAGCTTCCAAAATACCAGTGTCCAAAAATCATTGTTTTGGGCACTCACTGACTTTGCTTTGAAATTTTTAATATACATAGTCTTTAAAGTGGTAATTACTAGGAAAATAAAAAATCGATCAAAATCAACCTATTTTTCAAGTCATCAAAGAATTTCTTTAAACTGGGTACTGATAGAAAATTATTTTTAGGATAATTGGGTCAACATAAATTAAAAAATATGTTACTATAGTTTTTAAAGTAAACAATTTTGCATATACTTTTAAAATTGCCATAATTATTCATATTATTGAAGATGGTTAAAAAATTACTCAACTAATGTCAATGAAATTTTTATGGGACCATCTGGAGAGCTTTATCTACTAACCAAAAAAAGAATGACGCAAATTGGTTCAGAAATATGGGAGAAATCGGTGTACATACATAAAAAAAAAAAACAACATACGGGTTGAATTGAGAACCTCCTCGTTTTTGAAGTCTGTCTAAACATTATAACACTCAACTGTTTTTTTAGCGCAATACATAGTAGTATTAAAACTATTTTATTTTGGTGTTAATTTTGTAGGTGTTACACCACCCTCTCCTCGGGCCTGATAAGAATAAATGATGTGGGTGGTGTCCGTATTATATAATTTTGAAAATTCTACTTTTTGACTGAAATATATTTATACCTATTCTAGACGATTAGATTATTCCCTTAAATCTTGGGAAATTTACTAGGTTGTTGAGGAGTACTGCGACAGAGGTATATTTAATATGAAATTATGAAAAATAAAGATTTCTCGAGTGAAAGAAAAAGTAAATGTTATCGGTCTCGACAAATTGAACATACTATAAAATCGGTAGAATTAAATTTATATTGCGTTCAAATACGAACGGGAACGGTATTTTAATGGTGGAAGAAAGTCTCGAGACCGCCCGATGCGAGTGTCTACTTCCTCGTTCGCCTGTTGTATATAAGCTCAATTATTGGATAGTTCACTGAGCTATAACGATTATTGGAATGTAAACTTGTTGAAAATTAAAGGAGAAAGTTTATGAGCTCAATAAATGAGATTTCATTATTACTAGAATCGTGTCAGCATGTTGATCGTATTTATTTCACTTTACAACTGTTGTGAAAATGTTCGGTGGAAATATGTATAAGGAAACGAAAGAGGAAAAATGAGAATGAATTAGTAGATGATAATGAATGAGTGGATGATTGAAAAAAATAACATAGATTATTTTTGAAAGTATTATTGAAATATTTAAAAATAAAAGTATAATTTTTTAAATAAATTGCCGTATTTTAAACGAAATAATCAAATTTTCTTTTTTAAAATCATAATGGTTGAATATCTAAACTATTTGGTCTATAATAAACAAATACTTTACTTTGCAAAATACCACTTTTATTTTTGAAACTGTGACAATATTGTTTCGAACCGTTATCGTTAGTTCATTTTCAAACAGAATCAAACTGTTTGAAAATGAACTAACGATAACGGTTCGAAACAATATTGTCACAGTTTCAAAAATAAAAGTGGTATTTTGCAAAGTAAAGTATTTGTTTATTATTTACAAATATGGAATACCATAAAGTAACGCTCAAATCTATTAATATTATTTGGTCTATTGTGCAACCCCATTTATTATTGGGGCAATTTTAAGGACCTGTAAACATCGCATTATTTCTTTGTTGAGTATGAAGTGTAAGGTTATTAATTACGTTGATGATGTGCCTTCCCTGGTTGTTCCCAATCTCATGAACTATTAGACAGGGACCGGAGCTTCTAACCAACACGGGGTTTTATAATCAGTAAATCCACTATATTTCTGATTATTTTCCAAACATATTATGGGCACTTGTACATTGTAGTGTAGATGGAACATGGAATGTATTCCGAAAAGTTTTCCTCTCTTGTCATAAAACCTTGACATCTGTTTGTTGCTGTTTTGTTGGTGGATAGATTTCTTTAGATGGATCGAATCTAACCTTAGTATAGAGTGTCAACAGACGTTGGCACTCGTCCGTTGGCACGATGTTTATTTAATATTTATTTTTGTGGGAGAATTTAAAAAATTTTCAAAAAAAAAAAAAAAATTGCGGAACTTCGAAGTCTTAAAAGAAAAGATGGAAAAATCAATATTTACGATGTGTTAATTTTGTGAATATTGATGTACCGTAAGGAACAATAATAGATTCGAAAATTTAACATATTTACTTCAAAAACATAGAGAAAGAAAATCTACGAGCTTTCTTCACAGTAAAATGCGTTCCTGTGAACAGTCTTTACTTTCAAAAAACTTTGTAATTTTTACGGCGAAGCATATTTTGAAAATATACCCGAAGTCAGAGCTTGTGACGTCAGTGATCGATCTAGGATCGGGTATAATTTACAAAACAGAAGCTAATAAAATGACTGTTTAAAATATATCTCATTTCAGAGCCCAAATCAAGTACAAGAATACTACTATGAGAAATTAAATAATTTGAACAAATTAAATAATTTGAACAATATAAAATGCTAGATTGCCTAATAATCTTATCAACTAACTGTTAGCGTTCCATTTTTTTTTCGTTTTTCAAAATCCGTTTTTCCGTCAAAATTTTTTGACTTACTTTTCTACCACACCGTAAAAGGTTCACTTTAAAAATATAAATAAAAAAATATTATTAAAACAAAATGTGTTTAAAACTCGACTGTCGTATATTGTTTACCATTTTGAAAGGGAAATGATGATATTGGATTATTTTTAACTTATTTTAATATTCAAAGAAAATGGTTTAATCTGCATATAAATTAAGAATTATCAAATGATGGTTCAAGTATTCTTCACTTCCTCGTATTTTTTTTTCAGTACATTTCTACAAGTGAAAACAGTGTATACTGGCTACGCATGGCTGTAAAATAACAGATTTTATTTGTTCATTCCATATTAAAATTTGAAATTTTTTATTTTCATAAATTTCTTTTTAAAATTTTAGAAATTTTAAAAAGTTTTTTTTTTTTTTTTTTTAATTTTTCATTTTAAATTTAAAAATAAAATTAATTGTTATTTTATAATATTATATAAATAGAAACTCTGGTTTCGTTTAGTTGTCTGAGTTAAGAGATTAGCAGCTTCGCTAAATGATGGTAAATGATAGATATGCTTACACATGTTTTACAACTATAGTTTGACCATAATTGAGGCATTGGATAATGAACAAATAGCTGTGACCATCAGAGGAGTAGTCGTCCAGGGGCGTATGACAAAAAAGGGTGCAACAGAGTAAAAGATGAACGCAAGAAGGAATCTCTTTATTTGGAAGTGGTTTTTTCCCCAGCTCTCAGGGCCTGTTATATACGAAGAGGGATTTTTGCTCGTCACCAGTATTTTTTATGGAGATTTTTTATTTCTTTTTTTTTTCTGTTCATGAGCTGCATTTTTGGAGGGAAAATGGAGGCAGGGGCGCTTAAGTCCAAATCGCTTCAGGACGCAAAAATTGTAGTTATGTCTCTGATGATCATACTATTATTTATGTATGTATTATTTAATAATGTAAATTTACTTTGAGACCATTACCAACATTACTATACTCTTCAAATCTTTGCGTTACAGATCTCTGATATGCAAACGGACGGAATTAAAACAAGTTATGGTTTCGTTTGCTGGGACGGAACCTTAATCAAAATTTTTTTTGACGAAAATGTGAAAATTTAAATTCTTTTATTTCTATGGCAATAAATTAAACAAATGTGATGAATCATGTCAATTAATTTAAATGCGAATAGATTTGCATAAATTTTGCGCTGATGATGAATTAATTTGCATTCCTAATTATATTGGTTTTAATAAGATTAATCGGTAGCTAATTTAGTTTGTGATAATAGTAAAAATAATAGTTAGTTTTTGATAATAGTAGAAATAATCTTAAGTGCTTTGTGATAACGTTCTAAGTTCTTTTTAAATAATTAAAATTGGTACAAGAAATGACAATCGCGGAGAGTTGTCATTTTAATCAAATTATATTCTATGTAGCCGTTTCGTGGCTTGTAAGCAATTTTTCCTGTTGTTAAAAATGAAAAATTAATTTTACCTATTTGCTTTGTTTTAGATATGGGGTCTAAGTTCATTTGTTTATGGTTTACTTATGATATGTGCAAAAAAAGATGGAGAACCTATGTGTTAGTTGAAAATAAAAATATTTATAGAATTTCTTTTAAAGTTAAGACCATTTTATTTTTTCATTTGAACAAAATATAACACCGAGTTAATAAAAATTGCAATGTTTGATACTTTTTTTTGCAATGAGAGTCTACGAGGGATTGGTAATTGAACACTTTCACGGTTAACTGGTTTTTTAGCTATAAATAAAAAATTAGTGGGTCTGATTTGGATGATTTTTTTTTTTAAAATGTTCCTCATTACAGCGGATTAATCATTATAGTCACAGAAATAAACAAAAATGAATATTTTTGATAGTTTTATGGCTTTAAATGGAACGTTTGTGAACATTTTAGGAATAATCGTTCATAAAATTTTTTAACTTGGGTATATCAGCTTTTTATATTATTTTTTGGTTCTCTATATGAAAAAATGAACAATTTAAAAAAAAAAAATAAAAAAATAACACTTCGATATTATACTACATACTAGAAATACAAAGAATGCTAAAAGACAACAAATTTTGACCAATAATCCTTTATAAAAATCTTTTACATTATTAGATCGACTTCTCAACCTCAATTTCGAGCAAAGGGTAATTGAAAATCTTATTTAATTACCCTTTGTCCGAAAATGATGTTCCAATGGTGCTCCGCCGTCCATTTATTTCTCGGCCTTTCCTAGCATTTCCAGTATCGTTGTCGAGTTTTAGTATTTTTCCCATTAATTCGCCGTAAAGATGAACATTTTAAACAAAAAATCATCCAAGTCGGACCATTAGTTTTTTATTTATAGACAAAAAATCAGGTGACCGTGAAAGTGTATAATTACCGAGGGATTTGATCGATGTGATCTTTAAGAAATAGCTTGAAAATATAAGTGTAAAAAATAGGATGGTCTTCACTTTGGTAACATATTAACTTATTTATTTATATATATATATATATATATATATATATATATATATATATATATATATATATATATATATATGTATGTATATATATATATATATATATATATATATATATATATATATATATATATATATTTACAATAAAATTTCTGATATCGTATTATAAGGTAAGAAGCCGTCAATAAAGCGTGGATTACTCTGTTCAGCTAGCTTCAATAGGCGACTAACCGACTTGTTGCCCAAATCCATCTTCGATAAAATAACGCCTGTAGTATCCTTACACTAGGCCAGATTCTAGACTTAAGATTGATATTTAATGTTTTGCTTACTATTTGTATGAAATCAACCATTTTTCTTTTCAAATTTTGTTACAGTTGAAAAATTTGAAGTAATAATTCATATAATTACCGCAATTGTGGATTTAATGTTGTCATCAATATTAATTGCTGCTTTAGCTAAGGTACGTAGACCATAATGGGTTTGATTATAAGCGACAAAGAATTAAGTATTTTTCTTATTATTCTTTCTTTGATGGAGGTTATAGGTGCCCTCCGAAGGCTTGAGGACAACAAAGATTTATATTAGGGATCAAAAGAAACACTTTAATCCCAATTGTGTGAACTAATATTACGTCATGTTTACTGTGGAAAAATTAATCAAATTTGACAAAATGCGATATAATATGTACCTAACTGTTTGTTATATAACTATTTTATAAATAGCTAATTTATATTTGCTGGCTGATTGGTGACGTTCACTAAATTCTGCTTGCTGGTTGGATTAAAAGCGGGAGTAAAGGTATTTTTTGTTCCTTGGGACTAAGGCCAGGCGCACATTGAGCTGCGTCACGCAGTAAACGCAGGGCAGGGCAGGGCAGGAAAGCACGAGAAATAAACTGTGTGGCCGGGCGCACATTGAGACGCAGTTAACGCAGGCAAGGCAGCGCAGTTTCTGTGACTCTTGTTGTAGAACGAGATAGCACGAAATTAAGCAGAGCAGAGCAGCATTCGGCGAAATAAAACCAACTACACGGTTCTACAACCCGGGTCACAGAAACTGCACTGTCCTTCCTGCGTTAACTGCGTCTCAATGTGCTCCCAGCCTAAAAGTGATACTTTACTCCCTATTAGGAGGGACCAAACTATTTGTTTTAATCCCGGAATTACAAAAAGTGTTTTGTTTAGTATTTATTAATAGTAATTTATTAATTTTTTACAGGAAAGTGA
Source organism: Brachynemurus nebulosus (assembly GCA_035578155.1). Lineage (NCBI taxonomy): Eukaryota > Metazoa > Arthropoda > Insecta > Neuroptera > Myrmeleontidae > Brachynemurus > Brachynemurus nebulosus. The sequence continues at coordinate 60,092,850 of JAPWDM010000002.1, forward strand.
AATCCTAATTAAAGTTGTTATATATTCTGAAATTGTTGTCGCTGTCTTATTAATAGTTTTGGGTATATATGAAGCAACAATGTTTTTTATAAATAATGATGTTAATTCTGGAATTTGTTGGATATTATTTCAAATTGTATTTTCAGGTTGGTAAAACAATGGGTCAAATTGAATAAAATAAAGTAAAACCATATTAAGTAGTTACTTATGCAAAGAATATTTTACTTGAATAAAAGATACTTTTTACTTAAAAGTAAATACTGGAAAAAAATTTAAACATTTAAGTATCTATTTACAAGTATTAACTTTTACTTGTACGTAAACACTTGATTTTGGAGAATTAACAAACGCCAAATTACTTATTGATTTAAGTCATTACTTGTTCTTATTGAACTAAAAAGTAGTATTAAGTGGAATTATAACAGTAAATACTTCCACACTTAGTAAATACTGGAAATTATTTGAGTTTACTTATGTCCTGTAAGTAAACTCATTTTTTAAGTAATCACTTATGGTTTTGTTTAAGTAAGTACACGGAGAGAAAATTCATAGAAAAGTTACTGTGCTCAGCACTACAATTGACGTGTAAAAGGTGAACATATTCAATTTTGTACGGTAAAAATATAAAAATTATAATTAATCATAGAAAATTTAAAGGATAGAATGTTCTTTCCGTAAAATTTGTAAAACAGCACAGTAAAAAGTTCCAATCCCGACAAAAAAATATTTTTTAATTGTTTTAAAAGAAAGAAAGAGAAGGTATCAACGCTGTCACATAGCGAGGCAGGCTGCAGAAGGTATCAACACAATCATACATGAAGGTCACATAGCCAGGCTGGTGTGGCAAGTAACATAGCTGCGCTGGTCACTGCTGGTGTGGTGTCGTGTCATCGTGTGCAAACAGTATTCATTAGAATGTCTTACAGGACGGTCACCGTTTAATTCATCATTTTATTAGTTCACTATATTCAGTATTAGAATATATTGTTGCCAATCATTTTATATGCATCATAAAGAATCAAAGGTCGGAAAGGATCGATTGCTCCTCAGTGCGTACAGTCCAAGCAACATAAGGTTGCGGGTCAGATGCGCAAATGAAAGAGTACGACAACAAGAATGGGGTATTTGACAGTAGTTGAAAAAATATCTATTTTGATTTTTAAATAATTGCTCGAGTCATAATGATACTGAATATTACTTTTTTACAGGTTATTTCATTCAAAAATATAAAAATTTTAATTAAATAAAATTATAAAATTTACGTTAAAAATGACGTAAACAAAAACATTAAGCAAAAGCAGCTTACGTCACAAGCTCGTTCGAATATGTGGGTATTATATTGTAGTTAGGAAAAAAAGCGTTTACTTTTTTGGTAACTATGAAAGAAAGTTTTCATTATTAATTTTAATTACTAGACCTACTACTACTACTCAATGTTTTAGAGCCAATGACGTCATATGATGTGACGTCACAGAAAGCATCGTTTTGGCGATCTTTTTAAAAATTGAAATTTTATCGGTGATTTTTATTAAAAATATAGTACAAAATAATTTAAAAATGTGTATTATGAGTTTAGTGAGAAGTAATAAACACACTAAGATGGTTTTTAGAAAATTGTCAAATACCCCATTAAACTATAACATATATGTATAAGAGTGTGATAGAAGTTGTGTTAGCACATTAAATTTTACCATGATAGCACAACAATTTTTAGGAAGCCATGACTAATACTTTTTATGTTTCGATTTAATAATATTTACATGATCGTAAAATATTTTTTACTTTGGTCGTCGATCGCGCACGGATTATAAAAGAGCATGGTAATTTTTCTGAAATTTTGTCTACAAAAATTATATGATTTTTCTGTCGGTGTACCTACCTACTTAAAAAATATGAAGTAAAAGTGGAATACTTCTTTTTATTTAATAGACTCAGTATCTTATCTAGCTATTTACAACTATATGTTTTTATTCAAGTAATAACATTTTTGATATGAGTTTTTAACAAAAATTTTGAAAGGAGGTCAGAAAGTTTAATATTTAGTTTCTCTAAATTTGTATCCATTTTGACGTTATAATTAGTGTTGCGTTTATCTAGATAACATTATCTGAAATATTATCTAGATAACGTTTTCGGTATGTAAGAAGTTATCTTTGATCTTATCCTATCTATTAAAGTGAAGGAAAAAGGTAAGATAACAAAAAATACATCTCTATTTTTTCCGAAAAAATAAAACTTAAACTAAATTCATCATTCCGCAATTTTTTTCATTTAAAATTGAACAATTATTATTTTTTGATGATTTTTACAAAAGTTTTGTCAAAAATAAAAGACTTAATTAATCTGAAAAAAAAAAATACCACATTAGTATCGTATTCTGCAATTTTAAAGTAAAAATAAAAATTATAATCTTCTTGTTCGCAGCATTGGTATCTGTTGTTATAGTGATATTATTCACTTGTAAAGATGACCTAGAGGCACGGGAAAGTTGCGTAGACAATACAACGGCAACGGATACTACCACAGATTTTACCACAGATCTTACCACAGAGCCATGAATACTTTATTTATGTATGGTAAACATAGAAGTAAGAAGCAAATATATCGTATCAACATATCAACAAATAAATCGAATTTAAATTTATAAAATTAACTGAAAAACTGATTAACTTTATGTCAGTAATAAAGCAATTACGTATAATTACAATTTGCTTTTATAATTTTATTATTATTATTATTATTTTTTTTTTTTTTATAATACTAATAATTTCCGGGTCAAAACATTTGAGTTTTGTTACCAATGGAAATAGTGTATTCCAGATTTTCCGCCTTTCTTCATATTATATGTTTTTAGACGGTAGCTAGGCTGGCTAGGTTAGGTGAAGCTATTTACATTTTTACATTTTTACCTTTTTCCTTTTTCTTTCGTAAGTGACATTTTTCTTAGGTAGGCATTTCCTTGGCGTATCTTTATTGATACAATTTTTCGTGTCAATCAACCCTTTTTCTATTACATTGATTTGACATGAAAGAGAAATGTTGGAAACTGATAATTTGTTCTCTATAAATATTGATTTTTCTTTCTGGTTCTCTCAAGAGCTCGTACTTGTGAATGTTCTTTTTTTAGTGTTCCGTACCAAAATTACCAAAACGTAACGTCTGTTATATACGATTTTCTTTGAAATAATTTGAGGTATGCATATGTGCTTGGAATAATTTGAAAAAAATCAAACGTTAAAGTAACCAAGATTGAAAAATTCTAGCACGAGTTATGTCAAATTCATGTTTAACAACGCAATCTGGTTACTCTATGAATTTTACGAAAATCAGTTTCTATACTAGTTTTACCACGTTCTGTTAGAGAATCATCGTCTCATTCTTGTTCTGTGGCGTCTTCATATTTTTACAGCACATCAGGTACAGTTTTTATCATGCTTTTTCTGCACGTGACCTTGGAATGACCTCCAATATACACCAAAAATTAGCTCTCCCTCTGCTCTATATGCGAGTCGATTTTGAAAAAGATCCGAGCATGCATTGAGGAAAAACTTGGAAATATTCGAAATTCACTTAAAGTGGCTTTACCTGAAGACTATGACGTTGAAAGCCTTAATATTGGTATATAAGACTTACTATCACATAGCGCCCTTAATGCTACTATTAGTTTTTGAATTCCCCATTTAGGCACTTTTACCCCTCTTTACCCCGAAGGGTACCTTCTTCATTTTAACTTATATGTTTTATTGTACGTTCGACACACTATTGGCCATTATTTATATTAAAAAAAATTGTACTTTAATTTTTGTATCACCTCATTATTGTCGAGTTAGCCATTGAATGAAGGCTTAAGCCTACAATGTTCTCTTTTAATGAACAATTTTACAAATGCGTTGTACCAATGAATGGTGCATGGGTACCCGTCAAACCTTTATCATTCAATTCATTCGGTTTATTTTCATCCACTGTCGACTCTTTCGTTATAGGTTGAGTATAAGGGGGGAAGGGCGGTGGTGGGCGACATACTAAGAAGTAGAGATTTTCTTTAGTTTAAAGCGACATCAGACTTTCTCATTTTGAAAACCTCAATTGAAAATACATATTTAAATTAAGTGTCACAACTTGGAATTAAGATAACATTTTATAAATTGAAATAAATTAAATTGCTTTTGTATAATAGATTTTGTGTTACGTGATTTTCTCTTTTTCAAATTCGTTTTTGTTTTCTTTTTTCCTTAGATTTTTTCCCATTAACACTAATTTAAAATTTTGTTTCTTTTCGGTTTTTACCTAAAATAATTTAGTTTTTTAAAAACATTTTAAAAAACGTTGGCAAAATCGAAACTACACACTTTTTGAGTTACTGTATGTAGGACTTGGAATACCGGTGTCTTTTTATAATATCGATATTTATTCGCCATTAAAATTTAAAATACCGGAATGCCGGTATTTCGAGGTATTTCGATATTTTTTCGGTATTGAATGAAAACGGTATAGAAAAAAATAAAAATATTAAAAAACACTCTTAATGAAAATCGTTTTTGTATAAGTAGGCAATATGTTTTACTGAAAATGATTGATAACAGTAATAATAACAAACTATATCATTTTTAGATTTTAAAAATTTAACTAAAACTAAATACAAAATATAAAATAGTAAAACAAAGTAAACGAAATAACAACAAAAAATAGTTAAATATAAATTTTTTTCGATTCTACTGCGCATTTAATTTAAAGACATGATACACACGAACTGCAAGAGCGAAAAATCACAGCTTAAATAGTCCGAAGACATGATGGAAATTCCAAAATAATTTTAAAAAATACATGGACATCAATTTTTAAATTTCACCCTTTTATTTACATACACAGAGCAAGGAATTTTTTAAATACCATTAGAATTAACAATATTATTCAACAATAGTAAAATATTTTACCCAAACATAGGTAATTTGGTATTTTTTTCGACAGAAAAATACTTAAAGATATGTACCTACTCCAGAATTGTAAAAACTATGTATAAAAACATATGAATGAATATAAGGTATTTGGGCATTTGGACATCTGGAAAACGTTAAACAAAATTGGAGATACATATTGTAATAATTTATGACCCATGTTTATAGGTACTGTTATATACAAAATACTCTATAACCATTCACTACCAATAGTAAATCTAACGTAAAAATATTTAAAATATGTACCTAATTATATAAAGTATCTGATTTTGCTAATACCGAAACCGAAATACCGGTAGTTTAAATTTTGATACCGGTTTTATAAAACGTATAAAATGTCCGGTATTCCGGTTTTTCGGTAGTACCGAAATACCGGTATACCTGCTCTATTTGTATGTACCACGCGTGGGAAGTAAGTTAACCAACACTCTTTTCAGGCTGCCACGATGGCGTTGTAACCACCTCTGCTTGTCTCTCTATAAGGTCTCTATATCAGAACTGTGTAGTACTTATAGATATCCTTTACTTTTCTTAAGTTAATCGGCAGTATCTTTTAATTCTAATTAAAAAGAAAAGGTGATAAAAAGATTTTTTTAGCCGAACGTGCCTTAAAGTAGTATTACATTTCAACATATTAAATTGGTAACAAAAGTTGCAAATATCGTATTAATCGCAGTGTTGTGGGTTTGTGCCCCACGTTGGGCGCCAATTATGGTGATGATGACATTTGTGCATTAAGATTATATTTTTTGTTTCTTTGCAATAAAAACATCTGAAATTCAGCCACCAAATTACTTATTTTGATGTGATGTGATTATGTAATTATCAACACCGAATTATGTCGCGTTACTATGGTGTTATTTATAAATCATTCTATGAAACATAAGGAGAGAAAATAACTGACACCTCAATTGTTGTGCTCGCAAAACAGAAATCGAAATTAACGTTTGCTCTAACTACATTATGTAATTCATAAGCGTAGTTAAAGACGTAGGTATTCTAAGTCCGAAAAGGTTCATAAATATTTATTCTATAGTTTAACATGAAATCCATAATTGCTGATTCAGCACTTATTTGTCATAATATATATAAAAAAAATGTATTTGTATTTTTACTACCTCAAGTAAAATATTTCTCAGAATCATTTTTCACCGAAGATGATGGAAGATACTCTTTTGACAAAGTCAGTAAATGTTGGTAGACAAGAAGATATGAGTATAGGTATAGGTAAACACAGTCTATCTGAACCGTACTGGCCATAGTTCAAAAATGAAATAATAAATATTTGTAAGTAATTTATGTCAGAAGAGATTAATTTCATCCATCCATTACTGACGCGAATGGAATATTATTTTCAATAAAAAAAAAAAAGAAAAATAACGGGAGATACCTAACCAACAAATGTTTATATCCTGACGAAAACATTGTAAATAAACGACGTCTGTACATGATCTAAACATGAGATGGTACGAACGAACAACTCGTCGTCCCGAACTACATATCAAACCTCCTCCAATTGATTTATAGTTAGATAATTTAACATGTCATTTACAATGTGTACGCTAGCGTCATGCCATTCGCTCGGCTTAGTTGGTTGACAGTATCTATCTACCGATTGCATGCGTTTTATCGGGGTGATAGTGTAGTTTACGTTGTTGAGAATATTCAATAAAAATAGTATGCAACCGGTATTTTTTTGGTTAGTAATAATTGTTTCTGGTATATCGATATTATTTTTCAATTTTATTAGACAACTACCCAACTACGTTTGAAATTGGATGATTTTGGGAAATTAAATTTAATCAGGATTTCAAACTGAATCGTAACTGTAATCAAAAACCGGTTATTGATTTTTCTGGAGGGTAATCGTTAACCGGAACGAAAAAAGGTTTCTTAAAAACCTGTTAAACAAAATCGAAACTTATTTTTGTATTCTAATCCGCAACTTCCAATTTAAATTTTTTATAATTTTAAAAATTTTAGAATGTTCTTTTGATTAATTAAACAGTAGCATTTGGAAATATTTCTTCTATGGATACTTAAGTATTATTAGTAATAGGACTAATACTACTCCTATCCCCACACATAAAATTAAGTATTATTAGTAATAAACGTAGTAAATTATTGAGACAGAATTTTCATTGATTAAGAATGACTGAGAAATGGTGGAGGTATAGGTATTGGGGCAGAACAGTGTGGAAAAATTTTGGTATAGTTCGGATTCATCTTTAGAATTTTTGGTAATCTTCATGAGATCTGAGTGTGATCAGGATAAATTTTTGGAAACTATCTAGAGATAATTTTTGGTAATTACAAAATGACGAGCAACAATTTTTAATAATTTTCAAAAATTTTTGGTAATTTAATATTTTGGTCACTCACACTAGTAACTTTTTCAATGCTCTAGGCCAAATGTTTCCAAATCTTTTAGACTTGCTGGTCCCTTAATGTAAGATCATTTTCGGCGGCTCCCTTAACGCGAACTAATATGACACTTATTTCAAATATTCTAGAATATATCTTGTACCACTAATTACGTAGAGGAGAAGAAACAACGGGTCAAGGAAAACCAAAATTTCAAAAATGTATCTCCGAAATGTAGGTGGCGAGCCAAAAAAAAAAAAAACAAAAAAAAAAAAAATAGTTTCTCCCATTTTAGTGAGACAGCCGCGGTATCCTTTGTGATGCCTGTCAGCGCACACTTTGAGAATTTCGTCCTAGGCCAATTTTTGATAATATTTAAGAACTTTTTGCGTTTGGAGATGTAGTTTTTGGTAATTTTATAGGTACCATAATTAGACACTTACGTCAATTAGCTACTCATATTTTCATTAGCTTTTCAGTATCTAGTCATGCCTTGTCAATCTAGTCTTGCCTTGATCAGTCAGTTACTTACAATCGCTCAGAAATATCGATCGGTCAATTAGCCAACTAATCTGTTAAATAGCCAAATTGATTCAGGTAAATAACGGTACATCTTCTTCTCAATGGCAAAGATCGTTAATGTATCGTTATTTACCTTAATCTGTTTGGCCCTTAATCTGTTATTACATAACGCCGTCTAATTATAGGCACTATAATAATATTATAATTGAAGACATAAGTGGATGAAGGTGTTATGAACCATTTTTTTTATAATTTTACAGTAGAAGCGTTTGAAGGTTTTATTTACATATACTTCCCATGCCATAGCACATATTTATTATTGAATTTGTACAAAACTATTGGACCTAATGAAACCAAATTTTAATATATTAATACTTCAGCATAGAATATATCAAAATTTGGAAAAAAATGAGTTTTTAAAAAAATGTTACATAACACCTTCATTCACTTATGTCTGCAATTATTTATGATTACATATATTATTCACTTATTATTACTATACACGAGAGGTTTGTATTTTTTCGAATAAATTTGTGTTTATATATAACGAAAATTTGTTGCCTAGCAATTTAACGAGAAGAATTGTCAACTAACAAAAACGCGACATCAGAGCTGAAGCGTTTTTGGGTTGACAGTTCTTCCAGTTAAATTGCTGTTAGGCTAGAATTTTGAGTTGTAGAAAACACAAATTTATTTAAAACTCAAGTGTAATACCGTAAGATAATTTAACGAATAAAATAAATTACATATTATAATTTAATATATTGTTACTATGGTTCTGAAGCCGGCAAAATTTTTTTATCGTGTTTACCTACAATGAAATGACCAATGAAATGTTTTGTACCATTTTTATCGCTGTGTCTGCCCTAACTTTTTGCCATGGTAAAAGTGAAAAAACTACAATATTCTTTTATGGGACTTGATACACTTGAGTTAAATTATCAAAGAATATATTTAAGTATGTATGTTACATTTAAATAATTACTGAAAAAAAGAAATTCCTATAAGAAACTATATTTTACTTTTTATTTTTTAAACATCTTGATAATATGCTACATTAAAAATTGAAAATGCATTATGCGAAATGGAAAAAAGTAAGTAAAAAAAAAAGCTGATAATAATATCAGATTATTTATTTCATGTTACTTTTTTTATAGCACACACAAAAGAAAATATAGAGACAACTTCACATACTTTATTCACCATTAATATATAAAAGAAAAAGCTTCTTTCTTTTTTACTTTTTTATTAGCGATGAGGCATAAAACATTTTATGAACTTTCGATAAATAAAGAATGGGAAGATAATACCGAAGATTGAATATCTTTGTTACTTTGATAGTTTTGGTTACTAAGTTATGGGAAGTATGGCATGGTTATGATATCACGTACTATTTTTTATTTTATGTAAATTGTGCTGATGGTGGAGGCGCTGGGAAAAATGGGTGTTTGGCGTATAAATAACATGAAAACTATTTGATAGGGATAAAAATTTAAATTATTTTTAAAATTCAAAACGGGCTTATAGCTATTAAGGATTATAAAGGAGATATTGATAAATTAGGAGTTTTTTTTTTTATTGTAAACAAGAACTTTACTTGTCAGTTAACATATAAGATTGGAAAGTTAGAAAAATAATATATTAGTAGTTAGAAAAATAATAAATTTAAGTGATTTGAGCGCTAGTTTATGGTATTGCAAAATTGCTAATTAATACACAGAGAAAAAATTACTGAGCTGCCTCCGGTAAACGAGTCTTAAGTGACCAGTCCATAGGAAATTATTAAGCAAAAATATAAAAAATGCGTTTCAAACATTATTTTTTACGATTCATTTGAAAATTTTTCCTGTACACCTTAAGAATTTTTCCTATAGAGCTGCGTAAAATTCGATGGGCTAGTAAAATTTCATGTGGACACCGGGAAAATTTACTTAATTTTTTGTAAAATTATACTGGACATTGAATAATTTTTATTGAGTCGCTATGCATTTCATCCCTCTTACATATCATTGCATACCAAGCATCACACAGACATGAGAATAAATAAAATAAGCACGCAACCGCACCGAGCAGTGTCTAACACGACCAACACGAGTTACAGCAGTTACAGACCTAGCAACTAAGCAGGATTCTCCGACCGTTGGGTTGTTTCGTTCAGTTGTGCAATAGCAACCATCATGACTGGATGTTTATAGAGTGTTTGTTTGTTGTGTTTCATGAATTTTTGTTTAGTTTTTATTTTAATTCTTGTATGTTTTTTTATATGTATTGATATGTTAATTGAAATATGTTTTTATACAAATTATGGTAATGTTCTTATTGTTAAAATTTTTTATCATGTAATATGTCAAATAAAGAATTTATATATTTTTTTCCACAAATAATAAAAAACAACAAAAAATTTTTTCTATACTAATAATTTGATTTTAATGCTTACCCTTCTATCAATATCCTTTTAAACTATTTTGATTCAATTATTTATTAATAAATAAAAAAAAACCTTATTTATAAATAATACGGTAATTTTTACTGAGCTATAGGGTAATTTACAATTTTTACTATAAATTATCGTACTTTTTGCTTAGCTTGTCACTTATGTCCGCATTACCACAGAGCTCAGTAATTTTTTACCGGAAATTTCAGTAAAAATTACTGTATTTTTTTCTCAGTGTATAATAAAGAAGTAAAGTTTGTGATTTTGTGTTAAATTGGGCTAATTTTGAAAACTACTAAACTGCTTTTAAAAATTCTATCACTGGTGGATAGGTGATACTCTATGTCCCAGTATAGGCTACATTAAAAAAATAAAAATTATCCTGCAGGATCCTAGAGTTCCAAAAATGACTAGACGGATCTTTACCATATGAATTATAAAAATGAATATGATTATTATTTATAAAATTATATCATTTTTATTTTTTGCTTCAGAAGAAAAAAAATGGCGCAGCTTGCTTTATGCAAAAAAGTGGTCGGAAACGACATTTCATATTACATGAACTAATGTTATTGACGGTAAAAGTAATTTTCGGCTACAAGAATTCATTTTAAAATTAATGACTTTTAAAAATTTATCTAATGCTTAAGAAAGTGTCACCAAGTCGAAAAACGATATTTCATATTATACGGCCTAATGTAATTATCAACTAACAGTAAAAATGATTCTTGGTTACAAGAATTCGATTTAAAATTAAAGAATTGCTTCGAACATTTCTGTAATGGTTAATAAAGTGTCGAGATTTATCGAATTGAATAATGTTTTCTTTTGGGTTTGGTTAAATTGTTAAAGAAAATTATATCGGAATTATGCCGTAGACCAAATCGTCGGAAATCGGCATTTTATGTTAAACGGCATTTCAAGAATTTAAAGCAACTTTTAAATACTGTTCAATTGCTTACTATAAAAGATTTTAATACCCGATTGGTCCTAAATGAGTCGATGAGTTTCAAAACCATCTAAGTAACACAATTAAAAATGTTCAGGAAACACAAACAACTGTTTTCTCACTCATAATAACGATTTTGATGTGGTTTTTACCACTCTTCAATAATTAGTAAATAACAATTAAAAAATATAATTAACTACTTTTGCAGCAGTTTGCTTTAACTGGATGGTTTTGAAACGGTTCATTTTGTAATTAGCTACTTTTGCAGCAGTAACACTAACAATTAGACACTTTTGAAACAGTTTATTATTCTTTCAATAGGTTTTAAATAAAACAACATTCGTACAAATCTATCCATTTACATCGTACAATGTCGTTTTTATTATAATTGATGAAAACTAATTTATTTACTTGTAATTTAGTAGAATATTCTTCCATAAAACAAGTCTCTTTACTGTAATTTAACAGTAAAGCTCAAATCAGAACCACGATATTTCACACAATTTTATTTTGCACACATCCGCAGCCTTGTTATATTTGACAATTCCACAAGTTTCTTTGAATTTTTTTTTAGTTGTTTCAATAGTAAATATTTTCTTAGAGAGAATAATAAAATTATCACATACAATTATTTGATCTTCTGCAGGCTCTGCAGTGCCACATATTGACCACCTAACTAGCTACTTTTGTTCCAGGTTTTTCTAATGACGCCATTTTTATATAAGTAATTAAACAGTTTTGGAACCGGTTTGTGTTGCTTGCAACTCCATGTTTTTTCAGTTGGAAAATATTGCAATTAGCTACTTTTGAAACAGTTTCGTATTTTTGTTATTAAAATTAAAGGGGAAAAAGCTGACTTTGCACCGTCTAGTTGGTATTTTTGGCGCAGTTTATCCTTCTGAATAATAACCGTATCTATAACTCAATTTTGAAAAAATCGTCAATTAGATGGTTTAGAAACTCAGCGACTCAAATATTATCAAGCCAAATACTTTTATGAGGGTAAACTGTTAGCTAATTATCGTAATACTTAGACAAGCTACAATCAAAGCACAACAAGAAATATCGACTATAATTTATATTATTCTTATGACCCATCGTTAACTTATAGTGATAATAGTACGACAATAGTAAATGAAAGAGTATTAAAGAGATGGTAGTACAATGTCTAATGACATCATCAAGTTTTCCACTTTATTGTGTGCACGGTGGCGCCGTTATCGAAAAAGTAAAGTGGTCGTTGGTCGTTGCCCATTTGTTCAGTACATGGCTGCTGTAACAACTGTTCACCAGTATCTATAGTATATATACAGGATGTTCTTGAAGGAATATAGTAATATATTTTGTGGATGCGATGCTTATAAGACTATTTATGTGTTTGTGTGTTCGTTTGTCATTGTCGATTTTCTTAGAAACCGTTTGACGTAGAAAATCGACATTTAATATGTAGGTTAATCCGTATATTCTATAGTGAGGAATAACATTTTTGTTTTTATAATTTACAGGAAAAAAAGATCGAAGTGATGTTTGAAAGAGAGTATGCAAAAATTAGGTCACCCGGTCTTATTTTTGGAAATTAGTAGATTTTAGAATTATAAAAAATAAAGTAAAAAAATATTTTTTTTTAAAAAAGCTTTATTTAAAAATGAACTAAAAAGTATAAAATAACTTTTGAGTGAACTTTGAAGCAATATGCAACATAAGTTATAAAAGCTTGAGGCGTTATCATTATTTCCGTTTTGGATGTTTTGGATATAAATGTGGTTATTTTACTTTTCAGTAGTTACCAAACTTAATTAAACGCCTCAAACTTTTATTAATTATGTTGCATATTGCTTCAAACTTCACTCAAAAGTTATTTTATACTTTTTAGTTTATTTTTAAATAAAAACTTTTTTTTAAAAAATATTTTTTTACTTCAATTTTTTTTAAACTTTTTAGTCTGATTACAATTATGTAATTTAAAAAAAAAATTAAAGAAGTTATTTTCTTACTTATATTTTAATCGGTTAATTTACCCTAATCAAACATTTATATAATAAACAATTATATAATATTGCATTGTCGTGCAAGTTGTACACGTATGCAAAATTTGAAACCTCCAGCCCAATTAGAACTTGTTTAAATTTTGATTGCAAGATTTGATCTAAATAAATATACTAACATTGCAAGTTAAATAAAAGCTTTTAAAAATTGGGGTAGGTATTTAAATTTGTAGACAAGTAGTTATAGCAAAGATCGTAGGCCTTATAGTTTTAGAAATTTTAAATTTTTAGTTATTCCATATCTTGAAATCTTGTGTTTATCTAGTTGCCTTATTGTTAAGACTAAAATTAAAAGTTAACGTATTTAAGTACCATTACTCTGTATTGAAATTTATAAAGGCCATTTTTGGGTCATTAGCGGTCAGATTTGAGCAAAATGGGATTAGCAGTAATTGAAAAGTTGATATTTAATGGTATTTTACGTTAGCGCCGTGCCTATCATTATTCGGATTGTGATGAAATCCGTAGGGGATCAGGTAAGAACCAAGCCACACAATTTCTAAAAAATTTCATAAAAAGCAATTGAATAGTTTCGAAGTTATGTTACGTGGTGGAATATCCGGACACGCATACAAAAACAGACAGACGCCAAACGAAAATTGTTCAAGCCGCTCTAAAACTTAAAATGTGCGTGAAAATTTTCACTTTGTGAGTAAAAAAATTTTCATATTTCCAAAGTGATCACAATGTTTACGCTACTTTAATAGTTTCGGAAGCAAAATAAAGAAATATTTCATAGTATTTTAGAAATCGAATACAATATTATTTGTAAGTTTGTCTGAAGAAGCCTTATTGAGGAATGCTTCTATGCAGAATATTCATTAGTTCATTCAGTTCCAGAACTGAAACTGATAATATTAGTGCTGGAACTGATATTATCAGTTCCTGAACTGACTTTATTCCAGAACTGAGATTATTCCAGAACAGTTTCAGTTCTGGAACTGATAACATCAGTTCCAGATCTGGAACTAATAAAATCAGTTCCAGAACTGATTTTATTAGTTCCAGAACTGATTTTATTAGTTCCAGAACTGAAACTGATAATATCAGTTCCAGAACTGTTATTATCAGTTTCAGTTCTGGAACTGATAAAATCAATTCTGGAACTGATTTTATCACTTCTGAATCTGATTTTATTAGTTCCAGAACTGATATTATCAGTTTCAGTTCTGAAACTGATAAAATCAGTTCAGGAACTGATAATATCAGTTCCAGAGCTAATATTATTAGTTTCAGTCCTGGAACTGATTTTATCAGTTCCAGAACTTATTTTTTTAGTTACCATCATTACCATCACAAAATATTAACTATTCCTCCAGGAACACCCTCTATTTATTTAATCCGTATATATACAAAATTACAGTTCTTTTTTAATGTTGAGTGAATCTATATAAATATTATGACATTGTGCTCCCTGATATTATGATTTCTAAGCTTGAGCATAGAAACTATTGCATACAGTAAGTATATGATTAAATAAAATACTATGACAGTATTCTTTGAGTAAATAATACCCCAAGTTTTAAATTATTATACCTGAGTTTGCTTTTTAATTAAGGAAATGTATTTTGTATACTATAAAGAAATCAATTATAACATTTTTGTAATAAAATTAAATTTTAGTGATTTCCTGGTTTTATTTTTATTAACAGAGTACCAAAAGTCATATTCGAAAAGTCTTCTTTCGAGTTTTAGTTTTATGCAAAATACAAAAATCAGTATGGTCAGTAGTACATAAGTTTTGTTTGATAATAATCATATTGGGCGAAACATGTCGAAAAATTGTTTTATATTTACTTCACCGGTTAACACTGATTTTGTGTTCTGTCTACTTTTTTCAAGTAGGTAGAGAAAATATATTCATCTTCAGGAGTGTGGAGATAATAGTGGGCTTCGGAAATAAACCAGATTTTTTAAAACCTTTTCTTCAAACACATAAGTGACGAGCAAAAAGAAGTTTTTTATATTTCCACCGTTTTCTTATGACTAGATCTAACTGAGAGGACAGACCGAATGTGGATATTAGTTTGTGATTGGTGCGTTCAAGTGGCGTGATAATATCGACCTTACCTTACTCAAAATTCAACATTATTTAAACGGTTTTTGGGGGACCCGCTAGCCTTACCATTATTATTATACAATAATCACTAGTCCATTTACATGAGGGAGATAGTAGCACTGAAGTACTGGATATTCTTCTGATAATATAATAAAATTTTCTTTCTCTCGCTGATTCAAATTCAATTCGCTGATTAAGGGAATTGTTAATGTTTCATATAGGGTTTAATTATAAAAATATTTTTATAAATAATTTGCAACATTTATTGCCGAGGGCATATTTACTTTTTGCACGGTTATTATTCGTAAATTATTTTATACAGAATTAATTAATTAAGTTTCGTTCGTTCCCTATTCTCAAAAAGTTTGATAAAGTTTATGAAATTTTTTGTTTGTTACTACATTATACATATGCATGTATAAGTACCTAAAAATCATTTTAAATATTTTCTTTGGGAAACGGAAATTGTTTTTCAGTTTTTAAATAAATTATTGTATTTTTTAATTTCCGTTGCTTCGGGCTGTGCTATTTAAACGAAAAATTTTAATTGTTGAGCTTAAAAATCTTTATTTTATTCGTCCAATTTCAAAAAATGTACTGTAAAATCTAAAATATACATAATACTTTCAAATGTATGCTCGTTTCTAAATATTTTGGGTCGCATATTCATAAAATTAATTAGGCAAATGATTTTGGAAAGTTATGAAAGTAAATTTTATTAATTTATAGCAGGGGTTCCCAACGTGTGACCCGCGAGCCTGAAGCGGCTGTAATCTCAAATTTAAATAAATCTAACCACCTAATACTAACACATTTTTCTGTTGGAAAATATCAAATTTTATTTGGAATACAGGTATATTGTGTTATTCCATAGGGTGTTCTGACCTTTATTTAGTTTGCGAGTTACATTCTTTCTATAGTTTATTCGATGATCTACTTTTACATAAATCAGATTTTTACATAAATCAAATTTGTTCAGGAAATGTGATTGTTTGTTATCCTTACTTCTCATTTTGTCAGGGATGAAAAAAAAATCAATATCGAAACCCTATGAGTTGCTTCAAATTTCATAGGTATTCTTAGTATCAAATCTTAGGTTTTTGGAGCTATAAAAAAATTTGGTATTCATGATGACGTCATCAATTTTAATTTTTTCCTTTTTTAAATGAATAGCCATAAAAATGATATAAATCAGATCTGTTGGTGAAATCTGTGTAATCTGAGTGTCTTTTCTCTTTCTCCGTAAAAATTTAGATCAGAATTTAATTTCGGTTAGGTTTGTACTTACCTCTATTTTCAATTGGTAAAATAGAACAAAAGATTGATTAAAAGTCGTTTTGTGATAGACGAGTTCAACATCACTGCTATAAGTATATATTTAGTTTGTTTACCAAAACGATGAAGCTTTGTGTCCTTCGTTATTTTAAATTTTTTCTTGGACCGTCATATATTCTGGTATTTGTTATTTGACCCATCGCGTCAGCGTAAAATTTACTTAAGGAACCCCTGGTTAAAAGCTTATATTTGAATGTTTCAAATATTTAATCGGTTTTCTTCTCTATAATTTAGTACTGGTTTATTGAATTTGTAACATTAATAAGTGTCATGCTAAAAGTATTCTTTTGTTGTAAATACTTATAAAGTCAATAAAGTCAAAAATATGTATTTATAGGCTGGGTGCGTGATGGCAACGACATCTATAATATACATTTTTCCGGGCTCATTAACGAATATAAATAATGGTAACCGTGGAAATAAATCAATTTAAAATAATTTTAAACAAACCGTAAAATCTGAATACAAATGTTTGCTATTTACAATTAATTTTTTTTATAAATAAATTTGAACAATTTGATTTGTTCAATTTGAACAATAAAATACTGGATGAAGTATAACAGTTATATTAAAAAAGTAATTAAACAATTTTCGACGTTAATATGAATATAATTATCAAGATACTATTTCCTTCCAACCTCGGACTATGCAGAGGAAAAAGTTGCTGGTGCCGGTGAAGTACGTCAGGGAAATTCGAGAATTAAGAAATGCAGGCATAAGTCATTTAGTTTAATGTAGTCATAAGACAAACATCAATAACTTTAACTCCCTATAAAACATTATTGCATGTGACTATGTGAGTTAAAATACATAAAAATATTTTTAATTCTGTATTTATGGATTGACGTGTAGATGTTAATACTGTTGACAGATAAGTAAGGAATGACATATTAGTTGCAACTGCGTTTATAATCAAAGTGAATCAATGTAAATATTTTAATTTAATATTTTTTATTATACTATAAACACATATGAGCCCGTATTAATGCTTGTTTTCTCCACTACTCACGCTGCAATCGATTTAATTGTCCCTACCATATACTTCGTACTCTGCCTATAAAGGGATATAGATTTACTAAAAATAATTCTTAGCAACTTAATATAAAATTTAAGAATTGTTATGGAATCACGGGGTTGTTAAGCCAAATTATTAACATACATGGTTAAGTAAATGTTATTAAGCTAATGTAATTACATTATGGCCTGCAAATTTTTTACAATCAGATATGTGTTGTTAAGGATGCGAAAACTACCTTACTTTGTTGTTAATAAAGATTTTTCTTTTTCTCTGACATTTATTCGTAACATTTTGCGTGTATTTGAGTGAATTATTTATCAAATACTTTAATAATTTTTTTTGAAAACAGTTCTCGTTAATTGAAGTAAATATTTTACTTATTTTTTCATAAAAATATAATTTTTTATCTCTCTCGTCCTAATCATTGTTTATACATAAATATTGTACAGAGACAAACTCAAGTATTTTTTTTGTATCGTTTAAAAAAATTTTAAGATTGAGCAAAACATAATAGTAGATGAAGACGAATGTATTTTACTATCACAGTATTATTGAAAGACATTCTAAAAAACGTATTATTGAAAAGTATTCTAAAATAAGTATCAGTATGTATTCAAACAACAGTGGATGTTTTCTACCATATCTACAAGTTTAGATATATATTTAATTTTACTGAGTACGGTCCTAGAATTGCAGACCACTGGGTATCTTAAAAATGCTGTGATTTAAGCAACCTATCAAGATATCTACATTTTATATACATCAAAATAGTAAATAAATCGCTATGGCTTTTAAGCTATAGGTTCTTGTGTCTACAATTATTACACCTAATTTCTAATCTCTAATTCTAAGGTTACGATGATGCGTAGAGATCTAGAAATACTTACCATTAAATAGAAAAATGCTTTTGTCGTTTCACAAAAGACCGTTTTGGTCACAGTATATCCCAGTGTGATCAATGGTAAATACCAATAGATCTCCATATTAAACTTTTATTAAAATTTTGTTGTGTATAGGTATTTAAAGAAATTCTTCCACTAGATTTAATTTCTCTGAAGTGAGACTTCTATAGCGAGGATAACTCTGTTTGAGAGTGTAACGAAATCTGTAATGGGCAGCTTGACAACCATTTCATTTCAACCGTGTTACTCATGTTTCTAATCTTCATCTCTTTTGTGGAAATGGTTCTCAAGCTTTGCTAAGGAAAATATAGACGCATCAAACACAATTTTTTTTTACATATATCACATTTTATTTTTAATATATGCAACCTAATTAAATTACAATCTTATACAATTTTTTTTTTCAGTTACTTTCTTTCTTAAAAACAATCAATCATTTATTTTCTTAATCATTAATATTTATTATAAATATTAGTCATGTATTTATTTATTTATATTCATTTTATTCAGAATATTTTTTATTAAATATAAAACTTAATTACATTAAATGTTATTTGTTTTCACACAAAAATGGACAAAATACCAAAATTAACTAATTGTATTAGGTTAAATTATAACAAAAATTATAGTATTTTGTCCATTTCTTGTACAATTACATAAATTAAAATATCATACCGATGTTGATTCTTGTCTACATGTAGAATTTTATTAAATTATATTTTATATTGTATGCGTACATTTTTTTTATTTATTTTTTATTTCCCAACTATGACAGTAATGTTAATATTTGATTTTTTTTTCAAAATTTTTCTTTTTGTAAGAAGTTTCATAATTATTATGAATACCCTATAAGCGAATTAATTGATATTTCATCTTTCATATTTACACAAGCTCTGAATATTGCAAGGTTTTCTCACTTGGATGAAAACTTAAAAAGTAGATTAATTAATAATAGAAGAATTTTGTGCTTTTTGTAATGGCAACCATTAATATATGATTAATAAGAAGTGTAAATCGTAATTTGTTAAACGTTGAAACATGAAAATTTACTGAAAAATATTTGTTGCTAGAAAATTCGGTGAAAAAAACGAATTAGGAGTATCTAATGTTAGCACTGTGGAGCTTTAAATTATATTGTTATAATTATAGATACCTGTATGGAAATTTTCTTGGGTTGCCAATATCGTAAAGGTTCATTTTGCTAAAACAGGGACTATATTAAAATGGACTGACAACACGTACCTTCATTTCAATAAAAATAAAGACTTTTTTTTCTTAAAAACATTGACATCAGCTATTTAATATTAACCAAAGTTGTTTTTATTTATTATTTAAAGAAAGTTCATAAAAATAACAACCTTCATCAGTAGATAACATGTTACTATATAATTTAGTAGGTACCTATATACATATAGCAAGCCGAAGGCTGAACAAGTCCATTTAAACCAAAGTGTAGTTCTCGTAAAATTTTTCTTTCTGTATTCCAGCCCGAATACATATCCATGTTAATCCTAACCGACATACAATATTAATTTTACCTCAAATGTTAAAATTATAATTGCGATTGATAGTTAAGTTATAAGTGGTGGCAACTCAAGAATTAATGGAAAAATCGAAAAAAGCCTAAACTAGTAAGTGTGATAATCTGAACTAGAGTCTAAATCCAAAATTTAAAAACAGTAAACTTCCAGTTTACCTCAAAAATTATCTATATATATATATATATATATATATATATATATATATATATATATATATATATATATATATATATATATATATATATATATATAGGTAGTAGTCAAGCTTGTCAATTTTTCAATTTTTGACAGCCAGACAAAAACATCTGCGCACATTTTAATTTTCCCTCTTCATAAAATACTACTGACAAGCAAAAACCTGACCTCATCTTGGGGACCTTGTGACATTGACACACAAGTCTTCAATAATTCCTTAAAAATACGCTTACCGAGCAAAAAAAAATTTGACCCACATTTTACGAACCTCTGTACTAAATAAAGACTACCAGACTAATAAGGAAAATATCTTTTAAATTGATTTATTGACCGAATATTTCCTGTCCGGTCCCACATGCAGATCCGGACCCGGGCAAATCACATCATAACCGGACTATCCGGTCAAAAACCGGATGGTTAGCAGCCCTGTAAGTATAGTATATTCGTCGTTCTGCACGAGCAAATTTTATGTGAAACTGAAAAATGACTGAGAAAAATCATAAATTTAATAAGATAAATTACTTAATTCTTCGCTTATTCTTTTTTCCTTGCCAGTTTTAATAAATTTAAAACTCCCAATTGAAAATTAAAAATGAAAAATGGTTGCCATCTTATTTGAGAAAAATTTATAATCTAAAAAAAGTGGAAAATATACTATTTTTATTAAATTAAGTTTAAATATAGAATGGAATTTATGAATCATAGTAGTACACAAATAATTTTTCTATTAAAATTGATATTTAATTAAAGAAAATTTGAATTTATTATAAAACTTTACATTTATATATTTACATATTTTTATCTATTATTTTTTATAATCATTCACACAACACACTTAAAACAAATACGCCACTAGCATTCATACTTTCATCAATTCACGTCTCATCAAAAATAAAAAATAAAAAAAATGTTAAGAAAAATATTTTTATGACCTACAATTTGTTTAGATTTTTTAAAATTCATATGTACAAATTTTTTTTATTTGATTACAGACGAAATAAATTTTTTTCTCTTTTTTTTTTAAAATTCATTTTTGTCCTTATTTTCTATTTTTTTATTAATATGTACATTTCTTACACATGGTATTAAAACAAAATTTGAAAATTTTCTAACAGTAAAGAGTTATTTTATTATTGTTATTTTTCTTATTTCTGAAGAAATATAATTTGAGAGCAGTCGTTTTATTCTTTTTTTTTAAATTTGTTTAATTCTAAAATAGAACATTCATTCATAACAATTGAATTACAATTTTTTTTATACAATTTTGGAAAATAAAAATACATAATTAAATTTTTAATTGAAATCACTGAAACTGTTCACTGATTTTTTTTTCTTTTTGAGAAAAAAAAAATTGTAAATGAAAATATTTGTCTAAAAGTACAGAAATATAAAAACAATTTGTTTGATTACAATATTTTATATATAAAAATGAATATAATTAATAATTTAAATTAAGTTTTAGAATTCGTCAAGTTAAGCGTTTACTGCTTTTCAACTAGGTATTTATGTTTCCTATACAAAATTGTTTTGTTTTTGTCCTACATTTTGATCAGTCGTTTTGGCATATACATATTTTTTTGAAATACATATAATAATGTAAAATTTTTAAGTTGCGTCTTTTTTTTTCAGTGAATATATTTTAAATTTCCGTATGTAAAATTACGAGGAAAATTGTAATTCACGTTTTATTTTAATTTTTATATTAAATTAAAAACAAAAAAATATAATGTTGAGAGGGTTTTTAGGAATTTTAATTCGTTTTTTATTTATTATTTATTTATAAATTTCTCAACAAAATAAATGCAAATCTTGAATTGCAAAATTGAATATACATATATTTTAACATTAATTAAAATTATAAGTATAACGGTTATTAAAGTCTGATGTTTCTAATAAAAATTTCAATAATCCTAAAAAATTTTAGAATATAGATATATAGAACTACCCTTGCCATATAAAAAAGTGTACCAATTACGCTATTTCACTTTTATTATAGATTTAATTTTGGACTATTATTTAATTTTTTGATTTTTAGTAACAATTTTCAAAAATTTTAAACTAGAAAAATATAATTCAGCGATTTTTTAGATATTTTTTAAATAATAAAGAAAATTTATCATAACGCCATTTACCTCTCTCTCTGTCATGTTTTAAATGATAATTCATTTGAAATAGATCAACGCGTATTTCAAACTGTTACGTCAAGGAAAAAGATCTAATTTGATTTTTATATTTTTTCATTGCTCAAAAGTGGTTAAAGTTGTTTTAAGAAAAAGACGAACATAGTAACGAAACCAAGTAGAACCTTATAGAGTAGCAACTTAACCCAAATTTTTAACAAAAAGCGACTACGAGCGTTCTAGTGGCTGATTGTTCTTTTAATCGATTTAAAATTTAAAAAGGAATAGAAATTCCAAATACTATTTGTTTACCAAATGCCGGCGTCACTGTGGAAAGTTGAAATTAATGAAAGTAATAGGTAAGATACATGTATAAATTTTGTATCTGTAGTATTCTCTAAGCACAACTGATATGTAAAAAAAATTATAACTTTTTTTTTGGAGAGAGAAAAAACTATTGACAAATATGATATTTTAGAATGAATACGTAGACGAAAATCAAACATTTATAAGAATACTTGTCAAATTATTAATTTTTATCAATTTTTAGCATTAAAGCCGTGGTTTAATCAAAAAATAGTATTTTGAATTTTATATTTTATTTTAAATTCTGCATCGATTAAAAAAAATACCAGCCACTAGAACGCTCGTGATAACTTTTTCAATTTCTAAGCATATTTTTAAGGGTAAGTTCCTAGCCTACTATGAGAAATGATTTAATGGTATCCGAATTTGATTCCTGAATTGCTACGGTGCCGGATTAAGAAATTTGTTATTCTATTCTAGGCAAAAAATTTGTGCCGTTCCATTTGGGCATCAAAAATTAAAAGAATATGAATTCAAATGGGAAATTTATACAATATATGACAGTTATATTTAACAAAATAAAGGTTTTTCATTCGGGGTTAACTGACTCTGGGAGATAATGTACTAACATCTTTAGAATGATATTCAAAAGGAATTATAACTGAGAAAATATTTTAAAATTCGTTTTGAACCCAATTTTTGTATAGTGACTTCGAGCACATGAAAACGTTCAAAAACGCCGCTTCGCTGCGTGTAACATTTTGGAGTATCCAAGTCGATAACTTTTCTTGTTATACGTCAGCTGTACCTTTATCAATCACTCACAGATGGTGTTATTGATAGGTATAAACTAGAGTGCCTATAATAAATAGAGTGGTGACATGTGTGCTGAACGCTGATTGGTTCCGGCATTTTCTATCCAACGTTTTCGTAAAATGCATTGGAAATAAATTAAATGTTAACAAAAATCATTTAGTGTAGCTTAGAAAGAATAATTAAATTAAAAATTTTTAATTGTTCATTAATTCATAACTTAATTATGTACTCAAAAATATTTACTCAAACATGTGATAATTAATTTTGAAGCTTCCCGCTCTGTTTTGGATTAAAAAATGGATGACATGTCACGACTCTATTTATTATAGGGACTCTAGTATAAACAGACAGAATGATAAATATGTTTTCAAACTCTTCACCCGCTTTTTTTTGGAAATTAAGTTTTTCAAAACGGTAGGCAAGATAACACCAGCAAATTTCATCCGATTGATTTAAATCTCTTACAAACAAATTTCTTATAAACAAATTAAATTTAATTTTTTCATCGATTGCCAATTTTTTGTACTTGAAAAAGTACCTAAACTGTCCTAAACCGTAAGTCTTTGCTTAGTAACGGGCGCAGACGTACTTAAACGAAACAGATCCAATGAATATCCCTATGCATGGTGAACAAAAAAATTCCTATCAAGAACAAAACTCCCAGGGGATTGCTTCATTGCTCTTTGATCGCATTTGCGTATCAAATATTATTTTGCCATTTTATCCGCAAGTTTATTCATCGTCAAATTATAATAATTTACACAATAGTATGCATATATGTGTGTGTGTGGGTGTATACGTTAGTATATATATATATATATATATATATATATATATATATATATATATATATATATATATATATATATATATATATGTTGAACATAAGAAAATGGCTCATTTCTTATGCGGCATCGTCCCTTTTCACGTCTGCGTCAAAAATATGACAGTGAAATGAACCATAAACGACATTGAATATTATTGTTCGCAGTTTAAGATTGATTATTTTGTAGTTCAGAGTTTACGCCAATGTCTATATGTTATTTATTTGTGTTGAACAGTTTGTCTTCGGTTGTTCGACTCTTGGTGACTCGCACGTACATATAGGCGAGGGGGCGGGGACGAAGGATATGGATGCGAAGTGTAATGAATGAATTTGATCATTATCAGACATGCGAAAAAATGGTCCGTAACAGAATCGGCATATAAAATATTTTATACTGGGGGGCTACGAACGGAACTGGAGGGCTGTCATAAAACGTAAAAATATTATCAGTCTCGTTAAAAATCAGTTTTACGACGTTTTACTGTTAATACTACATCATCTATGTTGTGTGTGTCTGTTTGTGTTTTTTAATTCCCAATATTTCAATCTACTGACCAATCTATTTTGTTTATATTTAAACCAGGTATAAAGAAGGTATAAAGAAGGTGAGATACACATGTTATTTAAATAATCACAAATGAAATAGAGATATGTTTAATATGTTTACATTATAAATATTTTCAATTCGACTTAATTAATTTCTATTATATGTAGTTAACCACTTATTTATTTAACATTAATTTTTTAAAATTATTTTTCAAGTTAGAATTTTATATTAAATTGTTAAATTATAGGTAATTTTTAATTTTTACTGATTTGTTCTCAAAAGTCTCCTTAGGCTAGTATTCAAATCCAGAGGAAAATCCTAAGCCTTGTAATAAAATTTACAGCCCCCCAATCCAAAATATTTTATATGGCGATTCTGTTAGGGACCACTGTTTTCCCAAGTCTGATCATTATACATATTTTGATAGATACTGTCGCCGACATCAAACCTTATTAAAGATTCTTCTTGTTTATACATACATAAAACATCACACCATATATGTATGTATACATCGTATACACTTGCTATATACGGAGTGTTTCAAGCTACTAAAAACACATGTAAGTTTTACAATCAAAAAAATTCTTGGATCTAATTCTTTGTTTACAGGGGATCGTACCAAAAAATAGTATTAATAAACTTCATAAATAGCGATAAAAACTACACTCTGCAACAAATTGTAAAAAAGTAATTTTTTATGCGGTCCCAATCACATCCAGTTTCATAGAAATGCATAGCTCAAAACTTTTAGCTGCATCGCCAAAGAATTAATCTACACACACGTAGGAACATTTTTAAGTGGTTTTTTATTATACTGCAAACATTGGAATGCATACACATGTAAAGAAATTAAATGAAACAGTAATTTGTATTTTTATGTAATGTGATGAACTGATGATAAAACGTGTTGAAAACAGTCAGTAGTAGTTAACCTTACCGCAAATTAATGTTCAAATTTTTTACGTTTTCTTATCTTTCTTTTTCATTATGCATTTTAATGGTCATTTTTTTTAAAACCCCATAAAGATACGTCATCTATATTATATTATATTATATTTTTTTCAATTTACCCCTTGAAGGGGATAAAAATTCAACTTTGTGTAATTCAAGTATTTAATTGAGGCTACCATACCCTATCTGTGCTAAACTTCGGAATTTTACGCCGGAAAAAATTGATTCAACAGATGTTTCGTCTTATCAATTTTTGATACGGAACACTAAAAAATGGTGCTGGAGAAACACATTTGTACATGATAATTACGTAAATACGTTGCTGTCACCTAAACTAGAATTATGAAAAAAACTTCGTCAAGTATACAGGGTGTCAGAGAAATAAATATCATCCTTTTGAGGCGTGACTCATAGCACCCTGTAGACACTAAAACCGCAGGAATTTTTTCGGAAAGAAATAACTCTTATCCTTTTGAGGGGAGACGCGACTGTTAATTCCGAAAAAATTCCTGCGGTTTTGGTGCCTACAGGGTGCTATGAGTCACCCCTCAAAAGAGTGATACTTATTTCTCTGACACCATGTATATTAAACATGTATTAAGTTAGGAGTTCGAATTTTTCATAATTCTCGGAATAAAATATTTCTTGCTTTCATTAATGTTAAAATTAGCTTTTAATTTGTCAATATGGTTGCCTGAACCGTTAACTTTCTATATAAGTTAAAAAAAAAAAATTAATAACTTTTTTTTTTTAAAATGACACTGTCTATCTATCAAATGGTGTAAGGTCCGATACTGATTATGTACTTAAAAATGCTGAAGCGCGGGTAGACCATATAATGCGATGACAGACATGACTAATTTATAAGCATTTCGTTATTGTACTACAAAATCCGAAAAATTTATAAACTATTTTGTCATAAAATTTTTACTGCATACATATTTATTGTAAAACTACGTCATTAGAAGATAGACGAAAAGAATTTTTTTTTAAAATTCAAATAGTTGTAATCAAATAGTTGTCGTAATTTTTCCAAAATTTATGTCACAATAAAAAAATCTTATGTCGAATAAAAGTAGTTAATATTTGTATACCTGTAGTAGTCGAAAACACACTGTACGTATTTATCGGACTGCGGTGAGAAGTGATAATGATAATGCGTATGTTATAGGGGTTCTCTCCTAAGGGAGAACGGGACGTACATACACAGAGGGAATTTATTATCGTCGCGAATACTTGAATACAAAATATGCAAACATATCATCTTTTTAACACGCTTAAGTGCGTGTTGGTTCGTTAATAATGGTAGAAAAAAATGTTTTTTAAATTTATTGAATTTAATGAATTTATGATAGAAAGGTGGTATAGTAGAAAAATGAAAATCAGATGTGACTTTCTGAAAAATATTGCTTTTTTATATTAGGCTTTTAGTACAGTAACTGAAGCATTTGGCTACCAATTTTTTCGGATGGGATGGATTGGCTTGAAATTTGAACTGTAGCTAGGGAGTAGCCCAAGAAACAAAAGTTATATAATGCCGATGTGTGCTTTCACCCTAGGGGTGGAAGGCACCCCTTCTAGGGGTTGGAAATTTTTTTATGAAAAATAACCTCACCGTTCTATAGAGGGACAAATTCTAAGCAAAAAATATTCTATAAGAATTTTTTGTGCAATCAATACTTTTTGAGATATTGGCGCCTACATGTGGTCGTTTTTAGCCCAAAAAATGCATGTTTTTGAGGGATATTTCGCAAATATCTCAAAAACTGCAAGTTTTACATAAAAAATGGTTATGAGCAAACATAAAGAAAATCAAGTAACAAAGAGATTGCATTCTTTTTTATTTTTGTATAGGTAGAACACAACCTAAGTTATGACTCCTTGAAGTTAAAATCGATTTTGACGGTAGCTAAAATCGAAACTTTCAATGTCATTTGGAGGAAAAATGAGAGGTTTTTCGAAAAAAACTCATATTACACCTTTTAAAGTACTTGAATAGACCTTTATTTTGAGCTGTGGTAAAAGCCATTAGTATAAAAATTAACGGAGTTACATTCAACGCAAAATGGTTGTCTTGATTTTTGAGAAAAAAAATTGGTATCAAAATTAATTACTTAACGGCAAACATTGAAGCTAAGCGTAATCCGTCGCCAGTTTACTTTATTCATATATAAACAATGGGTTCTGGGAGTTTGAACGGATTTAGAAGTTTAAATTCGAAAAAATGACTGATGTACTCTTGAAAAAATAATTTAATTTTTAAAAAAATCATAATTTTTTCAAAATATTTAAAAAACTAACAAATTTATGAAAAAAAATTATAGAATGAAAATTGTAGGTCTTTTCTTGCTGAAAAATTTGCTTTTTTGTTCATTTTTGTACGTCCAAATTTGGCTGAATTATGATCGTTAGAAGCTTAAAACAGAACGCGAAGACTACCTTTCCTAAGCCCTTTAAACTTACAAATCTAAAAATTGAAGGACTCAAAAAAATTGTAAATCATAAGATAAGATAAGCTTAAAATTTCCTACCAAATGGTTTTTTAAGCGAATTGATAACTTAAAAATTAAAAAAGTTATAGTAAGAAAACCAATTGCATTTTTTCGGTAAAATTTTTGGAACAGGCAAATTACCATCATCTTTGTGTATTTTTTGTATTTTTTTAATAATTTAGTTAAAAAATTTTAAAAATAAATTCAATAGAATGAAAAAAAAATTAATTATATCAACATGTAATGTATAATTCACATGCTATTTTTCCATACATATAATTTTTATGCAATTTTTATAAGGGGTAGTTCTTCTATCAGGGTTTTTGGGAGATTAAAAAGTTACAATATAATCATACATTTGAAAACTTTTAAAAAGTTACAATTCATCATATGTACACCAGTATATAATATCTCAAGCCGTTAATAATCGTTTTCTTCTTTATTTTATTATAAGGGGTGGTTTATTTTTTAACGGTTATTTTTTAACGGTTGCAGCTTTTTAATGAGTGATAAGTTTTCTAATGAAAAATAAAAGAGATATAATACATTGTGAATGCACCAAAAGGTTACTTTAGGCTGCTAAAACTTTTTTCCTATTTTCGGAAACAAAGGGGTAGTTTTTAAGAATTTTTTGGGTAGAAAAGTAACTGAATTTCATAAATTATATTAAAAAACTTGAAAGGAATTTAATCCAACATATTTGAACATAAATTGAATCTTTAAAATACGTAAATCTGGACTTTTCGTATTTTTGTCATACAAGGGTAGTTTTTACCCCTAATTATCAAAAAGCACACATCAAGACAATATAACTTTTGAAGTGTAGGGTCAGATGAGCTGGTATACAAATTTTCAAGAAAATCCATTCAATCCGAAAAAATTGGGAGCTTTTACATTATTTTGTCTTTCAGTGACTGTACTATTTGTCTGTGTTCAATCAATATTTTGATTGAATGTATGTATTGAAATTACAGATTTGAATATTAATTTTAATTTTTTTTTTTTTTTTTTTGTTAGACATTTTACACAATAGATCACGAATAAGAAATGAAGAATCAATGGCGAGTTAGAACATTTTCATTAATTTTTCCACGCAAAAGTAACCCAAGAATATTTCTCAACCACTGCTGACATAGTGTATTTCATTCAAAAAAGAAAATTAAAATTTTTGAGACTTTTATAAACGGAAAAACATTTGTTGAAATCTTACTTAAATCAAAATTTTATTAGAAGAAATAATTTTTTATATTTTTGGTTACATTGTTTCAGTTGCTATAATTTAATACTTATCTTTCCAATATTAGATTCAATAAATAATTTCTTTTTCGGAATTTTTTAACTTGCTACCTACATTCTCAAAACGATTTCTCAAAAAGATTAAAAATTCCTTTGAATTTTTTTCTTTGAATTAAAAAATTTCTTTACTTAAAAAAAAAAAAAAAACAAAATTTTTTTAATTCAAAAAAAATAATTTTTTTACTACAGATAAAAATTCAAAGAAATATTTTTTTATTTCAAAAAAATAATTTCTCTGATTCAAAGAAAAAAAATCAAAGAAAATTTTTAATCTTTGAACACAGGAATCGTTTAGACTTTACAGAGTGTATATATTAGTAGTCGGACTGAGTTTCGGGTAGTGACACTAATTTTCCGATATTTGGTGCTATATTTGTTACAGTATAGTGCTGCTATTCATTACTGAAATCTCTTTTTTTCTCCTGTTAGTAAATTTCTAAAAAAATGTTAAAACCTTTTTCAGCTAAATGTGATGATGGGAATTCAACGATTTTTAGCAGGTAGGTACCTAGTAATCATTCTTACATTCTAGAATATTCTTCATTTATCTATTATTCATATTTTAGCACATTTTTGAAACTTTTCCGTGGGGGAGGAGGCTCTCAGTGCCTCTAAATTTGATTTGGAACAAAAAAGCCTCATAAGCGTTGGGAAACATTTGATCTAAAATCATAATTTCATTTTTTATGTTTATGGAATGGAAATTATACGTGGATTAAATCCGACTTATCTATTTGAGTTGAAGATTACCTATCAAAGTAATTTATTTTAATCACTGAGTCGGTTCCAACACAAAGGAAACATTCGATTACGCACAAATCTGTTCTTTCATCAAGATTTTCTAATGTAGTTAGTGAGGTATTTTTTAACCCTTTGCACTCGAACCATTTTTTAGTATGAGTACTCAGCTACTCGACAGTAGTTTTAAAACGCTGCAAACACTATTGTATTAGGAGAACATAATATCCATAATACAATATATCTATTAGTTAATTTTAGTAGTATGTATCACAATGTATTGTAACAAGACGTCGCGTCGTTGTGTTGTATCATGTTTTCCTAATGTTCACTATAATCGATATAGGGTCAGATATCGCTCCGATAAAATATTATCTCAATGGTATTGGTATTGGAGCGGTATTGAAGCGAGAGCGAACCATGACTGATATCGGACCGATATCAGAGCGATGATGTGAATACACTCATTATTTATTATGTAAGAATATTTTATCGAACCGGGAGCGGAATGATATGGCACTGAGAGCGGAGCGTTAATGTAAATCGGGCCTTAGGTCCCCTAGCGTGTTGTAAATAATAAAATACGTAACTATTGTTTATGGCGCCGCTGCGGCGCCTAACGAGTGGAATTAATATTTATTGTGTCGCCGTGGCGGTGCCCATCGAGTGCAAAGGGTTAAAATACCGCAAACAACTTTACAACAAAATTACAAAGTTCAACTCAAATAATATTTGGGGTACAATTAGAGTCATTATTTAGAATGATAAAAACATAAAACAAAGAGACATGCTAATATAGAGTCATAATTTTCGTTTAAAATATTTGAATACATCAAAATAATTAACTGAAATTATTATGAAATTTATTATTCGACAAAACAATATGTAATAGATTAATTTAACCGATTTAATATTTAATTGCTGTTTCACATCATTTAAATCACTACTAATTTTTTGCTTTTTTTGAAATACATAGTTATATTTCTGAAAAGCCAATTTAGGAAAAAAGTAATGGGTAA
Organism: Brachynemurus nebulosus; assembly: GCA_035578155.1. Lineage (NCBI taxonomy): Eukaryota > Metazoa > Arthropoda > Insecta > Neuroptera > Myrmeleontidae > Brachynemurus > Brachynemurus nebulosus. The sequence continues at coordinate 60,124,280 of JAPWDM010000002.1, forward strand.
TAAAATTTTTAATGTAATAATAATAATTGTTCAATTCTAGAAAAAAGTAAATAACAATTAAATAAAATTAGTTTACATTCGTTAATAAAAAATAAAATTTCAACTAAACATTACATAATTTACATGCTTTTCAGTACCTCCATAATTCTCGTTGATTTCATAATGTAAATTGACGTATTAATATCGAATAGACATAATTAATTTTCGTTTTTATTTTATGAATCCTTTGTGAGGCATTGATAACTATACAACAACCCAATTTTGAGGTCTGCTAAATGCAAAACCGACATTATTTTGTTAGCTGTTTAAATATGTTTTTACAGTTATGATATATGAAATATGATGAAATTAAAAACGTATTACAAAAATGACCGATGAAAAGCTACTACACAGGGTGAGCCTTAACATCCGCCCCAAATTACACAAAATAATAGTACATGACAAACTGAATAGCAAACCATAATGTCACTTGTTCCTGGGATGTATAGTTTCGAAGATATTTTTTAAAAAAATTTGAGAGTCTCTGGTTGCATACCTTGTTTTTTAAGGAATATTGCGCCTATTTGTGACAAAAATTGTTACCAATTTGTATCGCCTATAAAAAGAAAATAACATTTTCCCCTTTTTACAACTAGAAAATTTATATTATTAAAAATATACATAATATGGTAAGAACATGTGCTAATTTTATAATAAAATTATTAATTCTGTTCAATAAAGTTTTTAGTTTAAATATTTTCTTACTTTGATTCAAATAAAATTGTTGCATTTACTATATTTTACCAATATTGTCATAATCAGTTATTTTACTGATATTTGTTTTAGATAACTAAAATTTTTGCCTATTTTACACTTTGATAATTTGTGACAAAACCAATTAAATTTTTTGTGATTTTTAAAATGATTTTCTCGTTTCTTCTACAGAGAAGTGTAAATATAATTTTAGTTCCAATTACTAAATATATTTATACAAAAAGTAATATGTATCAGGATTTTTATGAGTAATTTTGAGCCAATATTCTAGTGGTAGATAAAAAATGAGCGTTGAGCGCTGAAAGTGGTGTGATCGCACCACTATAACAGTAGCAGTAACTGGTTTAAACTGGCTGTTAACCGCTATTAACCAGACTAGTAACTGCTTTTAACAGGTCGGTAACTGATTTTAACTCGGTTAACAGCCAGTTCAGCCAGCTTAAACCAGTTACTGTTACTGTTACAGTGGTGCGATCGCACCACTTCCGGCGCATAACGCTCACTTTTTATCTACTCTAGGATTTTAAAAAATATATTTTTTGTTTTGTTTTTTGAAACACTGGATTTTTAAAAATATGTCTCCAGAAGGAAATTAAAAATTTTGAAAATTTACAAAGTTATAGCTATTTTAATACAGTAGATTTAAGTATTGGGTGTTCTGGTCCAAAACTTTAAAAGCATTTTTCTCGAAACTACATTTTTCAAGTTGGTCGAGTTCCATTTATCCAATCGACCTCAAATCAACACTCGAAAAAAATCAGAAAGTCCGAAATTATCGCTCTCTGACTACAATATTGCTGTAAGAAAAAATTAATGCCGTCTGTTATAACTGAAGAAAAATTAATTAGGTATTTTTTGCGATTAATATTTATTGATATTCCTAAAACAAGTATCAGTACTGAAGAATGATAGCTGATAGTTAACAATCTAAAGTTGAAAGTAATATACGATTAACTTGATTTTATAAAATTTTATAAGATTTACATAAAATATATTTTACAAAAAAGGATAGATAAAATTTGCAATTATTTTTAAAAATAAAGTTCACTGCAATTATTTCAAGTCTAATAATAATTGTTTTCATATACACCGTCATTAAATATTCACTAGTTATTTATTAGATATTAAAATCTAGATTTTTTAAAATTTTATTAAAGTCCAGTCAGTGCAAAGTTTTTGCAATTATTATTATTATTTTTTTTTTTTTTATTAAATTTTCTTTTTAAATAATAACGTAACCATTTGTTAGTAAAAAGAAGAAAAAATCATTAATTAAGAATGATACATTTCTTTTTTTCTTTAAATATAATTAAAATTATTTATTATTACATTTTTTTAATTTTTTTTTATTTTATTTTGAATATCAGTAAAAACAATAGCAATAACATTTATATATTTAAAATTACATAGCTTTGTATAAAATCGGTTCTAATTCGAATCTGTGATTGTAAGTCATTATCACTCGTATATCTATTTGGGGGTTGCGGGGTAGATTTAATTCTGAACGGTTTTAAATGCTCTACTTCGAATATGTTGTAATAAACATAATATTTTGTATTTTTTTAAAACTAATTTTAAAATAGATTCCTTAATTAAAAATATTTCGGTGAGTGCATGCTTTAATACCTTTTAATTCTTATTTCTTTCATAGTACATGCTCGTCTTTTAAACGAAGATTCACCTAAACTTTTGATTAAACAGCTTTTCCTTTAAAATAATGGTTTAGAAAAAAAAAGTAATGGTAGCGGATAATGAATAAGTAGAGGATTTTTGCCGGCTCTAGAACTGCCACTATACAAAATAGCATTACACCTTCATCATACATTTTGCTTATATTCAGGCGGGAGTTAATCGATTTTAATTAGTACAGATATAATCTCAAGTTTTAATACACGATAATATATAGAGTTATAAAATATAAGAATGTTTTCGATTCTGAGAAACTACATAAATCAAGAAGCCAACGAAAGTTACTAGTTGAAAAATATTTTGATCACCAAAACATATTATCATGTATCCACGTAAATTGCTGTCCCAAATTTCAAATTGTTTAACCTTACGGTATATTAACTAGTGCCAAACCATCTTCGTTATTGTTACTACGTGAAATGTTATTCGATCACATATACATATAAAGTAATTTTCAGTATCAGATAGTTTCAAACAAAAACGGCTATCAGTCTATCAATCTATCTATATCACATGTATGTAATTATATCTATATATAGTATACATACACACATCTGTATTTCTGATGGTAACCCGCAAATCAATCATTCCCGAAATTAATTAATCTAATTTATATTAAGTAATTAATGTTTCATGTGAATACCCACCTAGTTTTCTCATGTGCGATCGTAAGTTGTTGATGAATAGTTCTATTATATTATACATGTCTGACTTTTTGATGTAAGAGATAGGCAAAATGTGACAAAATTTTGAAAAGTTTAATTCATTCGGGTGGTTTTATAAATTTTAGTTTTGAAATAAAGGTTAAGAAAAATACATTTTTAAGGGGGTTTGAAACATTGTTTAGAAGACGAATTAAGTGAAAAATAAAACATATTCTTAATCAAAATTTACAGTTTTGTCCATTTTGCAAATTTGAAGTGTACATTTTCTTTCCAATTTGAATGAAAATAAATACCAAAAAGTACTGTTGAACTCAATTCAAAGCCAAGACCGTGAAATGAAATCTCGGGCCTCGGAGCAAGGCATAAAATACAAAAAAATTATCTTCCAAATAATAAAAAAAAAATGTCCATTTTTAAACTTTTAAATTCCACTCACTCCGGGCTTCTTACCAATGGATCCGAGCGCTCTTTTCGAATCCAAACCTCGGCTGCCCTCCTTCTCATAGGGACTGCTCAAAGCTATTATTGCACTGAAATTGTTTGTAAAGCGTAAAATTATCTGCTTTTAAAAATCTGAAAAAACGAATGTACTTTCAATTCAAGTCTTTATATTGAATTGGCATATAATAAAGGTAATTATTATTTGTTTATGCCCATATTTCTGGCCTTTTCGGATTATCCGAGAAATTCGCTCATTCATGGTGACCATGGTATATGTGTATATTAGTATAGATAACTGAGAGTCAACTGTATAACAGTTTCTTTCACAGGGCAAGACGTAATCAGTAGCGTTCTTCCTTTTAACTCTTTGTTTGAACCCGGTAAAATGACGAGTAGGAGAGATACGCAATGAAACGGACATTTAAGTTTGATACAGATTTTTTATTAGAAAAATAATTTTTTAAGAAAAATCAACAATACTACCAATATCTTTATGTATTTTACTCACATAAACTAAAACATTTTTTCTCAAAATAATAACAAATAATTCATGGAATTCATTTTAAAAAAAAATCCATTTTTGTCTTTTTCATGACACCTGACGCATTGAAAAGGACACTGGGTGTGATGAAACGGATAACGGCTACTAAATGAACATATTGGACTTAAAATTAAATAAAATCTTAATTAAATATATTCTGTAATCAACATACAATAAATTATATCTAATTGTAGGTATTTTTAACCCATTAGTGCCCGCTGTATATGCTTGTGTACACTTTTTTTTATTTAAAACATATTCTACTTAAAAAAGTAACTTCTAGGTGTTATCAAATTAAAATTCTGCGTGAAAAGACTCTGTTGAGGATAATTCCACCTATCGCACACGGTTCTGTACACGTGTAGAAGTCATAGAGGTGAAAAATTTTTTTTCCATCATTTTCTATATTTATATCATTGAAACGGACGTCCGTTTCAATGCTCCAACACCTGTCCGATTCAGTGCGTAACTAACTTTAAGTTGATTTGACAAAATGAGCTTGTTTAAAATAACATTTTGAAAAGTAACTTAATGTCAATGTTTGACTTAAAATATATACAGCATCATATAAATCATCCAAAATACAGTAGGTTTAATACCCTACCTCTGGGAATTTATTCAAAAGATCACCTTTTTTTTACTTTTTTACAACAAAAATTCTTGAGGCACACAATTAATTCAAGTAGTTTCTGGTAACTGTTATCTTTATAGCATAGTCTTTGGAGGCCACTGCTGCTAACATCAAAGTTTGAATTTATTCGTTCAGTAACTTTCGGTAAAACAGATACTGTCCGTTTCAAAACGCGTCCATTTCATTGCGTATCTCCCCTATAGCTCATCATCGGTTTTTTATGCCATACGGTACAATGACGAGCTATATCCGTCATGCGACTAAAGTTTTGCTTTGAATTTTTTTTTTTGTAAATAATATAATTTTAATTAACAATATGTGATAATTATAAATTGAAACAAGTTTTCTTAAGTAAACTTCTTTCATGCACAATTTTTAATGATTAAATTATATCGGAAGGTGTTAAAGAAGTTGCACGTTTACAGTCAGAATGTGCAGATAAAAATACCATAGTTCTTAAAAATGAGAAGTTTTTGAAGGGAAAAAAATTGGTAATTATAGACATTTTGACTATAGCTCGTAAATTACATGCAATTTGGAAGGTTGGAAGACAGCATTCTCCGCGTTCAGTGCTTCTGCATAATTCATCTATTTTAGATTTTATTTACATACTTTAAGTAGAGCATTTAAAAGGATTGTGTGTACTTTTTGATCAAAGAGGTGGATTTAGGCTTAATAAATTTTCTTTCTTACATTCTAAACAACCGAATAAACGTCCGAAAATTAAAAAATTTAAAAGAGAATGAATGATCCAGTTAGAAAGAGAGAGAGGCAATGGACACACAACACAGACACAGATTTGTTTGTTTGTAAAATATTTTATTATTATTAACATGACAATTACGTACTTGTCAGTTCAATTTACGTACATACTCAACAGTTTTGTTTTTGTTGATTACCGCGACAATATATTGTTTTAAATAACAGTGAAAGAGCGCTTTGCACGATGCAATTGGCTGCGGCGGCGGCGGCGACGGCGGTGGTGGTGGTGTTGTTGGTAGTGGTAGTGGTAGTGAATGATGACATTGTACATTATTGTCGGGGGCCTACCTGCTACCGTGCAAACATTCCAGTGGTAGCGATAATTACGGCCACACATGTGTAGAACAATTGCCACGATCTGTGCGACGAACACCACAGAGATGATGAACCTGCAAATAAAACACAAATATATTCTATGTTGTTATTATGTATTATTATTCAAGTGGAATTTCAGTTTTGAATATTACATATTTTAAATAGGTTAACCTATGTACGAGAATATTGCACTTTTAGTGTATAGAGTGTCCTATGCATCGTGATTAATGAGATATGGCAGTAATTGACAGAGTGTCTTATATAAAAATACCCCTGTCGCAGCATCTTGCATAACATAGCGAATTTCCGTTTATAAAAATTGGTTTTCCTCGGAGATTAGTTGACATAGAACAATAGTTTAAAGACCCTTTTTATGTAATTTTTTCTCCTCTTTTATATGGTGTAAAAGAATTTCTCAAAAATTGTCAATTAAGTCGAAATTTTGGCAAAAAACTAATTTTTTGCAAGAACAAAAAGCATGTTCCTGGCATCCGACGTGTCTGGCTAACGAACTGGTCCAACGGTTTGGCATTTCCAACATTTTTACTAAATTTCGTAAGCCTAGGACATTTCGTTCGAGAGTTATCGTGCGGACACACACACACATATATATATATATATATATATATATATATATATATATATATATATAAATTTTAGTGAATATTATTTTCGGAGGGATCTCAAAACAAATTTCTACCATAGTCCCGGGCTCAAGTCGCGTCATGACAGTGGCTGTAATAGCTGAATTCCATTCTGGAAATTCCTGAAATTCCATATTTTAAAGAGTGACACAAAATTTCGCTCCTTTTGTGGATTCCATGAATTTGATTCAAAAGTAGTCTAAATAATACAGCAATACCCCGAAGAACACGATTAATTGGTTCCGTGTTCTTTGAAACCGTGTTGTTCAAGACCACCAAAGATAGGCATTTTCTATTACAAGTATGAAGATAAAAAAATATAAAAATACACTGTCAACAGGTGTGGCACACAGTTTCCTCGTACTCGTAAAAGAGTTTTTCAACAGTATTCTACCAAATATACATATTATATACCCTGAAATTATATTTTCGCCTTGAAGTTCATAAAAAACTCTTGTAACTCAAAAGACTTAAAGGCAAAATTATAAAATCATAACAAAAATATTTTAGATACTAACCCCCAATATACCCTAAAAATTTGAGCAAAATGGGAACAACAGTAAATAAAATGTTGACATTTAATGGAATTTCATGGTAGCGGCGCAGCTACCGTTACTCCGATTTCGATTAAATTCATATGGGACCATCTAGGAACCAAACTGCATAATTTCTGAAACAATAATATGAAATATGGTCTTCACTACGTCACGGTACTACTAATCCAGGGAATTTGTTATGTTCTCTTTTTTCTTGTTTTCCTATTACTTTTTTTTTTGTCATTTTTTTGACTTTTTGGCTCTTTTATATGAGGTTCGCCAGAATCCTCTGGACCTAAAAGCGTCACAAATCGCTAACGAAAAAGTGCAGTCGATTACGTCATATTCTCTAAATAGGAACGCGTGTTTTGTAATTAAAAATGTTAAGTCCCACCCAATTGACAGATGCCAATAATTATCAGTAACATTTTAAATGGCAACCGGTATACATACTAATCCGAATAAGTCCATACACTTGATAGAAGTAATTGTGTTGTAATTGTTATTTAAATTTTCCGTAATGTGATTAAATATTTTAAAAGCCGCAGGATTAATTGTACAACCTTTTAATATTTTACACATACATATGCATATGTATATGAAATATTAGATGTACGTCCATATGAAATATATATACGGTTATGGCACATATCTCTGTCCTATGTTACATCAGTAATGACAAATAGTGACAAACTAACTTACTAGCATGGTTTGGCTTTCAATGTGATTAAATAATATTCTGCGATGGAATTTTGTGAAAGAATTTCATCATTTTGTGAATTTAAAATATTATAATTTCGCATATATGAGGGGTGCTAAACCATAACGTTGTAAGTGCCATAAAAATAAGTTTTCAGGAGTAACAAAAAATCATTTTAATTGAAAAATAACAAACGAATTAATGCATACAAATTTGTAATATGCCGAAAAACAGAAATAATTTTAATATTAATTTAAAAAAACTGAAAACGACAAAACGTTGTAAGTGCCATTATTTATGCTAGTCATAACGTTGTAACGTTCACTTGCACTTACCAAATTAAACTTAAACTTTTAAGATATTTGTTTTATGAAGTGTTCATAAAACAATTTATTTTCTCCTGATAAATACGGCAATATGGCATGAATGTCCTTCTTCTCAGCAGCTAAAGGTACAGGTGCTCCCTTCATCTCAGTTTTCAAGTCCTCAAAATTCGTCGTTTGTGACTTCAGGTTTCAACAGTGAAATTGTTATCCATTGGGCAAAGTCGTTGTAACTTTTCTTTGTATAAATTACACCAAAATTTTCAGATGTTACTCGAATCATAGTAGACGAAGGTATTTGTAGTTTGTAGGTGTTAATTATCGTTTTAGCCAGATTTATCCAATAAAAAAACGTTGTAGTCTCCACTATTGAGAATAATATTTCTTTACCAGCATTCGCAACAAGCTTAATGGGGTATTTTGCTAAATGGCTTTGCACATTTTTTTGTTTTTTGAATAACTGAAAAATCACGATCACAGGCACATACAACGTTATGACTTGATTTTTAACAATATTGAGGATGGTGGCCGTCACAGAGCCTGGACGTTCGCAACTTTAAGGGTGCAGGTAAACTCTAGCATATACAACGTTTTACTGCAATAAAACGTATTCGAGTTTGTGTGGAACTTACAACGTTATGGTTGGGCACCCCTCATATTAGCATTCTATACCGTAGGTAAAATATATACGTGTAGTTCTATGAATATTTGATTAGAATATTGGAGCAATCCGGCATTGTAGATTATAATAGAAGTAGACTTTTTTAGGTGTCCTAAGTAAAACATTTAAAATTAATCACAATTTTACTTACGTAACCCTTAGTTTGTGTTTCGTAGTAAGTAGTGTTACTGTGCCTATTCAGTATTTGTTCAGAAACACAGAAATAAATACAATTTACCAAGTGTGTGTCGGATACGCATTATCAAAGTTCCGTGGTCAATAGCATATTTTTCACAATTTTAAGAGTCAAATGTAGGAAATTTAATAGTATATTATGTAACTGAGTCGTATATTATAAGCGAAAAAATTAAAAAAGAAACGCGCAGCGATGATTTCAAAATTAAAAAAAAAATAATCATGTGAAAACCAATTAATTGTCCCAGAGCGCACTTGCATTAAATATAGAAAAATAAAAGCATCAATGAGTAGTTAGAAAACTTCACAAGGTTTCATCCAACGTCACTAGATGGCAACATTCCTTACGTCTTCAATATCACACGTGTTGCTATCTAATCAAAAAACGATGGCTGGAGATTGAACTAACAAAAACCAAAACAAACTGAACGCAGAAGTACTGTAACGAATGTAGAGAAAGTTTAAGTGGTAAGGAGGAGATACTTGTATAAATGAAAAATATCTCGCTGCCTAACTTTTTTAACTTCAGTACAAAGTGCCACCGATTAATTTAAGGGCTTAATGATCACTTATGAGGAATGACTACTGACATGAATGCATTAAAGTTACGTGGTGCTGACCACGTAACTTTAAAAATCCTCAAGTGAGACATTTCGTTGAAGTTAGTTAAATTAAAAAGAAATAAATAGGAATAAGTAAATATTAAATTTTGCGCTAGTGTATGTTGATACATACAATTTAAATTTAGACAATCACGGTGAAAAGTTTAATGTTAACATTTTAAACATCGTAGACAAAACTTTTAATGTGGGTACACAAATAAATAGTCTGTATTTACAGGTGAAAAAATAAAGTTAATAGCAGAAACTTGGCAGACAATATTATTTAAATTTTAAAACAGTCTACTCAATTTTAATCGTCGATTTTTTTACAAAAGTAAAACATGTATATCAGCGCGGAAAAAATAAACCCGAGTCGGTTACTTTTTTAATGTAAATACGTCTTCACTGTATAAAACTTATATCCTATTTCAGATTCTCGTGATTGGACGAAAAATGAATTTATATAGATAGGTATCTGTTGTCACATATATCGTGTAAGATATCATTTGAAAGAGCTACCTCTCGGCATATCTCTACAAATTTTATTTTAGTATTTTTGGTCCAATGATTTGAACGATATAGCTTAAATTTTGTTAGAAATGACCGTTCCCACCCAGACCTGCTTTGTTTTTAGTAGGATTAGGAAATATTTAATTACAGATTTCCTGAAACCTACGGGGTTTTTGACAGTGTACAAGTTGCTGAAAAAAAAAATTAAATAACAAGGGGAAACATAGTAACAGGACAACGTATTTTTCAGTTATCACAAGTAAATTTGGATACGATTTAAATATATCCAAATAAAAAACCTTAATCTGGTCTATTGACTGCTCATTCTACGGTATTCGAATTTTACAAAAAAATTACAAAAGAGAAGGCTTTTTTATTGTCAATTATTATTACATTTACCTACTAATAGGGAATATAGGAGGAACTTAACCCTAATTTTTAACAAAAAGCGACCACGAGCGTTCTAGTGGCTGATTTAATCGATTCAAAATTTAAAAAGGAATAAAAAATTACAATATTATTTTTTTTACCAAATGCCGGCATCACTGTGAAAAGTTGAAATTAATGCAAGTAATAGGTAAGATACATGTATCAATTTTGTATTAGTAGTATTCTATAAGCACAATTAATATTTAAAAAAATATTTATAACATTTTTTTAGAGAGAAGGAAAACTATTGACAATATCATATTTTAGAATGAATACGTAGGCTAAAATCAAATGTTTATAAAAATATTATGGACGCAAGCTCAAAAGACCTCCAGAAACTGTGGTGAGGGAAACACAAATTGTATTATTTCCATAGTTACCAATCAAATCAAGTAATTCGGGATTTATCTGAGTGAGTAAGTAAACTTCTGATTTATTAATATGATAAACAAAGATAAATGCAGATGTAGATAAAAAAGTTCTTTTTAGCTTGCGCCCATAATACTTGTCAAATTATTTATGCTAATCAATTTTTAACATTGAAGCCATGATTTAATCCAAAAAGTATTTGAATATCTTATTTTATTTTAAATTTTGTATCGATTTTCAATTTCTAAGCATCTTTTTAAGGGTAAGTTTTTCGCCTCTAGAAGAGAAAAAATATTTGGTTGAATTACCACTGTAGGTGATTTGATGAAAATTTTAAGAACAAAATTCGTTAATGATCTGAAAACAGAATTAGCGGAAAAAGTTTATGTTATTAATTATATTATCTGTAAACGTTAAACATATTTAACTTTTCTGCTTATAATTTTATTGATGAGCAAAAAAAAAAACAGCAACACAAAAAACTATTTACATGCATAAATTTCGCTACACAGAAAATGAGAGAAAACATAAAAGAAAAAAAATTTTCACGAAGTTATATTTTAACAAATAAAATTCCATTAAAAATAAAACTAGCCCAGCAAGAAAATAAACATATATATTTTTAAGAACAATTTTTTATAAAACAAAAATGGTGAAAGTACTGGGAAAAATAAGTAAAGAAAACTTTTAAAAGTTCCATCTTTAATGGAGCTATAAATTATATAGATGTGTGTGTGTGTGTGTGTGTGTGTGTGTGTGTGTGTGTAGATACGTACATGTATATATGTTAGTTTTAAGTAGTTTCAAGTTGCATCAATTTTATTCTGATAGACAGTTCCATGGCAATTTTGTTACGGTTTTGTAAATATTCTACACAGACAACAAATACGAACTTTTACAGTGTATTTGTTGTTAAATGTGCCCTAGATAGAGGAAAATAGTATATTATACACCAAGGGACGAAAGTAAGGCTTCTACTGCCGAGTGTGAAGTTTGTGGCTTTAGAGGACCTATAATGATCCGAATGCAACAATTTATTCACATGAAGGATCACAAGAAACTCTTTAGTCGCGTTGCTTTATCTACAAGTTTCAATTTGTTAATTACTAGCCGTATACCCACTCGATGGGATTTACCATTGGCAACGTCTCAGGATGTCAGTCAGTGTTAAAGATTTATTAAATAAGATATTATTTACTTTAATAGCCATAGTAAGATATTTTTATATATCTCTAACTTTTAAAATGACGAATTTTCATACAAATTTTCATTCCCTATTCCTTTCAAAGTGCTCACCTACGTTACATAGAGAACTCCTATGCAAAATTTTATGCTTCTAAGCCCAACGGTTTAAGCTGTGCGTTGTCTGTCAGTCAGTCAATCAGTGTTAGAGATTTATTAAGTAGATTATAAATAATTAATTCATTAGTAATTACCTAGCAATGCTACTTAATTTAAATTTCGCTTGCTGATTGGTGACGTTCTATGAATTCTGCTTGTTGATTGGTTTAGAAACGGCAGTAAAAGTATTTTAGTCTCTTGAGGCTAAAAGTGACACTTTACGCCCTGTTATGAGGGGCTAAAGTGCATATTTTAATCTCGGAATTGAAAAAATATGTTCAAAGAAAGAAAACCCAAAATAATCCTGATTTTCGATTAACAAATTAAAAAGTAACAAATCATACCCCGCCGTTATTTTTGTTACACGCTGTATATTTGCATGTGTGTTGTATCTAAATAGGTATATTATTTGGTTACATCAACAATAAATTGATGTTCAAAATAAAGTTTTTTAAGAGCAATATAATAAAAAATATATATATATATATATATATATATATATATATATATATATATATATATATATATATATATATATATATATATATATATATAGACAAACAGAAACAAGATTCGCTGGACCAACATACAAAAAAGAGTCGACCTAACTGTAATATAAATTTTTACCGAAAAAATTCATATATGTACGTAAGTATAAATTTGATATAAATAAAAATGATATAAATTGATTTTATGTTGATAAGAATTGCGTAATCCTGGAATAATAAAATATTATTTTTATAGTTGTGTATTTTTATTAATATTGAGTTTATAGTTGTATTTTTATTGAGTGCCTCTTTGATTTGGAAAATATTTTGATAGTTTTATCAACAAATATAAATTTTCTAATCTCGTCTTTTTGATTCCTTTTTTTCTTCTTTGCAACTGATTTGTGACCCAGATATTTTGTTTTAGAAGTACCTAATGTCGGATAGTTTTATGTATAAATATATAATATTTCAACAAGTGATGCTTTGCGAAAAAGGGTGGGAAAGTGGATTCGCTATTGTAAACAAAATAATTTTGAAACTCTGGAAATTAATATTCTTTTCTATTTACATTACGTATTTTTGCATAAATTTGTTGAGAATGTTTCAAAAGTCTTGGATGTACGTAATTACAGAACCTATCTCAATTTCTAGCGCAATTTCTAATTAATTTGTAAAAAAATTGATGATAAATATATCTTATTTTTATATGTGTTTATATTTTATTAATTCCTCACATTTGTCAGAAGATATAAATAAAAAATCATCTATAGGGTAAAAGCCCCTATACCGGAACGCGATCCAATACTGGAACAGTTTTGACGTTTATATATTAATGAAGTCATTTCTGAAAGAAACCTCTGATAACGAAAATTATTATTAATAGAATGATTATTTTTCAATTTGAAATCACCTCGCATTTAGTGCTTCCTTACTTAATTAAAGAAATACATATAGGGGATAGTCTCCTATATTGGACCGGCTCCTAAATTGGACCGCGTTAGTTTTAAGCAATTAAAAGACAGTTAGAGCCATCTAACAATATAAATATTAAACAACATTAAGTTTCTGAAATAAAATATCGTGACTAATACAATCAAAGGCCTTACTTAGGTTACAGAAAAGACTAGCAGTATGAAATATATCGAAAGTAGTAAGGTTATAGCGATTCTAGACCAAAAGTAGTCACTTTACAGTGGGTCTATACTAAAAGTAATAAGATCACCAAAATAGTCACCAAAATTACTCACAACGGTCACATATCAAAAGTAGTAGGATCACAGCAGTTCTGTGCCAGTAGTAGTAAGATTACTACCGTTCTGTTTTCATGTTTCCGTAAGTATTCCGCTTGCGGTGGAAATTTAATGATAACTTGTTTTTGATTTTTTCGTATATTTTTTTTAAAAGCTTTTATTTAACTTACTATGTTAGTAGGTATGTTGGTTTAGATCAAATCTTGAAATCAAAATTTATACAAGTTCTAATTGAGCTAGAGGTTTCAAATTTTTCATACCTGTCTAACCTTGATGACAATGCAATATTGTGTAATTTGTTTTGCCCTAAATCGCTCTAAATAAAAATTTTTGATTTTTAGTCCTGTTCAACTTTTTGACATTTCGAATTGTCAAATATTGTTCATTGATTTTACATTGCAATTTTTTGTGTCCATAGTTAAGTTTGATTAGGGTATGTTAACCGATTAAAATATAGGTAAAAAAAATTTAATTACTTCTTTAATTTTTTTAAAATTAATTGTGATCCGATTAAACAGTAGAAAATAAATTAAAGTAAAAAAAATGTTTTTTAAGAAAAAACTTTTATTTAAAAATGGGGTAAAAAAAATAAAATAACTTTTGAGTGAAGTTTGAAGCAATATGCAACACAATTTCTAAAAGTTTGAGGTGTTTAATTAGGTTTGGTAACTACTGAAAAGTAAAATAGCTATACTTCCAAAACATCAAAAACAGAAACAGTTAATGATAACGCCTCAAGCTTTTATAAATTATGTTACATATTGCTTCAAACTTCACTCAAAAGTTATTTTATTTTTTTTTCCCCATTTTTAAATAAAAGCTTTTTCTTAAAAAACATTTTTTTTTACTTTAATTTATTAAATTTTTTAATTACTTATTTAGTTTTTCTTGATGAATATTAAAATTTTATATAGTCATCCTGTGTACACGTTCAAAATTCATTAGCCTCTGTGTATTTTACGTTGTACTATATGTACCATTCTGCACGGGAGATCTTATGTATAAAACGTTTCTCATTTATGAAAATCCACATTTGATCTATTCATTTACCTTTTTGATGTTTTCACATTAAGTATGGATATTAATTTTCATACTACATTGTATGTATAGGTATATAGGCTAGGTAGATGTTCTATGTCTTGTAACAGGGCATCCGTTTATAATAAAATATACGAAATTACACACAATATATACAGAATGTTTATCAAAATATAAGTATACATTTCGAAACAATCGGATATTTGTTCAATTTTGTGAAACTATTTTAAAATACACATGTGTACCGGGCACCAAAAAATTGGGTGTCCTATCCACACCTAACCTAATTCGAAAATATAATATTATTTAGTCTTTGACTTACCTTTTTTATATCTAATGTTTGTGTACTGTAATTTAGGAGGGTAAACCTTGCCGTTGGCGACCTCCTTGAGAAAAACGACAAATTCAACATTTTGTAGCACCAATATTTACCTTTTTTTCTTGCAAAAAACAAGCAAAAACCTGAAATTCAACATTTTGGCGCCATTAAACCCTGCAGACAGCACGTGCCCCCAGTGCCCCTTCCTCCTAGATCCGGCCCTGAGAGCAGAATCATAAACACTGTCAGCGCTTACCTTTATACCCTGTTAGTGAATATACACACACCGGCATAATTAGCGGAACATTAAAAACCTATTTATTAAACAAAGTGTTGACGGTTTTTTTTTCATTTTTACTTAAAATAATATTAAAGTGTCAATATTATATCAATTGACTTCCCATAGAATTGTTTTTATTTATTATTGATGCAATTCTTTTTAAGAGGTCTGTCACTTTCGAATTCAAATACCGTTTCTTCTCAATATGGTCGAGCTTCAAACTGCCATAATTGAAAAATGGCAAAGACTCTCCCAGGAAACGATAGATTCGATTCTGAGTATCGAAAAACGAATGGCAGCTTTGATAAGAGTACGGGAGGAACCAGGCCGAATTAAAACGCTGTGTTTCATTTTCTATTTGTTAAATAATCTACTTTAACTTAAATTATTCTTAGACGATATAAGATTCAGAAAATTTGCCATTTTATATGGTTATTTGTTTTACTACTGAAAATAAAGGTACATCGACTTGTGAACATGTAATTTTAAGTGAATAATTAAATAAGATTAATATTTTTTTGAAATTAAATGGTTTTATTTGATTTTTACAGATATTTTGTATGCTCCGCTAATTCTGCCGGTGTGTGTAGTTTACAGTATACAAACCTCGTCAATTTGAACGCTAAATGTCACGAAATATCTATGGAGAACTGTCAATGAATGGGGAAAAACAAATCAATGTATGTAAGCGCTGATCTATAAAATTCAACTCCAAAATGACATCTCAGCAAATACACTTTAAGGTGTGGTCTTTAAACACTAAATTGTGTGTATAGCTAACTGTGTTTTGAAACCTCAGTTGCCACGCATGTAATTTTACTCGTATTTTCTTATATTTGTAAAAAAAAAAAACAGCCTGTATATTTTTGACTTTATAATATTTAACTGGAATATTCAAATTGACGTTAATAATTTATATTAAAAATAAATTGGTTTATACTGCGTACGAATGTAAAATCTATTTGAATTTTGTTGTGGTATCCTTCAAATACAACAATAAGTGGCTACAGTTATTGAAATGTGTTGCTATATCATATATTTTGCTGCGGTAGGCAGGATCGGCTCGACCAAAAATGGGACTTTGAAATTTCGTACGATAAAATGACATTTTGGTTGCTTTTACATTCTAAAAATTCGTATGGTAAGAGATAGGATGACTACAAACAATTTGAACAAATGGCAAATCCTGATGGAACTGCACCTTACTATTTTTAGTATAGAAATACTGTAACCTTATTACTTTTTGTATAGTACTGCTGTAACCTTACTACTTTTGGTACAGAACTACTGTGGTCTTACTACTTTTGGTATTAAACTACTGTAATCTCGGTACTTTTGGTATAGAAAATTGATGGATTAAAATTTCTGAAGAGGTAAATCGATCTTGATTAACGGTAGGTCTGAAGTAATATTTTATTATATTCAGTTTTTTAAAATACCTTGCTGTAGATACAATGGTAACAGTTTAATTAATAAAGTTAATATAGTTTTTAAAATCTATACATATAATAAAATTGTAACGAGACCATTTCTGTATATGGAATATTTTTTGAAAATTGTACTGGTACTGTAAATAGTTACCGATGTAGATACCAAAACAGCGATTTTTAGAATTGTTGTCTGTCTGTCTGTCTGTTCACGCATTACGCAAAAACTATTGGACGGATTTTAATGAAATTTGGTGTGTATTGGGTCAACATCTAAAATATTTTGTACTCCGGGAAAATTTTTCATTCCCACGGAAAATGGAAAAACCATTTTGACCATGTGCACACATTAGGCAAAAACTGTTGGACGGATTTTAATAAAATTTGGTGTGGTGATAACTTATTACCTAGGGCAACATTTAAGATACTTTTTACTCTGGGAAAATGCCTCATTCGCACGGGAAAATAGAAAAACCATTTTGTGCATGTGCACGTGTTACGCAAAAACTATTGGACGGATTTTTATGAAATTTGGTGTGGTGATAACCTATTACATGGGTCAACATTTAAGATACTTTTTACTCCGGGAAAATTCCCTATTCCCACGGGAAAATAGAAAAACCATTTTGAACATGTGCCTGCATTACATAAAAATTATTGTTCTTTGCAAGTTCTGTATAATTATTACACTTAGTTACATACTTCTCATTGAGTTTATAACAATGCTTTGCGCGAACGACGTCGCGGGTACGGCTAGTAGTAAATATTGTTAATATAGTTTTTAAATAAATATCCTCTTCACTACTGATGTACAATATATTGTACATCAAATTTAGGGGTATGTTAACATGAGAAAAAAAAATTGGGGGACAGGTCTATCCACACTGTCAACTTCCTATTGGGTGTCCTTAAAGACTATGGACTACTATACATAAATAATTCTTTTCTAATTTCAGGGGGCTCCTCCCCTGAGCCCCCGATAGAGGCTTTGCCCCTTGCACCATACCGGGGGCTTCGTTCACTGTACCAAAGGGTGGGGACCCTTATCAAACAAATGATCTCATCATTTGTTCCCAAGATATGCGAGACAAAAACTATTTCATAAAAAGTTTCTTATTTCATTTTTTTTTAAATAATCAAATTTTAACATTAATTAGGTTTTTAGTCTAATTATATAATAAAGGGATGGTAAAATATCCATATAATCTATGTTATGTTAATAAAGTTAATTCCGTTTTTTTTATCACAAAAAACAAACCGCTAATCTGAATTTGCTGAAAACTTTATCCGGTCTTCATTTTTTGATTACGCATCTAATAAAATTTGTCCGGAGCTGGATATCATCATTTGTTCTCGAGATATGCGAGACGAAAAAAAATTCACGAACGAAGAAACTAACGAACGCACACACACACATCACGCTAAAAACAATGGATTCGGATTCTAGTGACGTTGAAACGTGGAGATATGTCCAAATTAGCGATTCGTAAAATCGGACCCATTACAATAACTTCCAATGGGAAGTTAATTAAAAACTTCTTAATATTATTTATAATTACTAAATTATTCTTATTTACAGATGCAAAAGATTAAAAATTTTAATTAAAATAAACGCTTGTTTAAAATAATGTACAGTATGCTGGACAAAGGTATACTCACTGACGTAAAAAAAAATTTAAAAATCAGTAGCGAAGAGGATATTATTATAATACATGTTTTCAAAATTGTGATTCTGGAACGCACAATATAGAGATCCACAACAAAGATCACAATTAAGTTTTTTATTTTCTAAAATCGATGCAGAGCTTTCAATAATGAGGAGCCTAGAGTAGTGCCCTCGGGCCGGCCCTGTATGTAAGGCATTCTTAAATTCATGTGTGTGTGTGTGTGTGTGTGTGTATTTTATAAAACGTACCTTTCGCCATCTACATATACCTATCGTTAGTAAACTGGCATTATTATGCTCATATACTCATGGGAAATTAGCCGGTTTTTCCACACATATAATATCAACAATTTTTCTAACCATCAATGTCTTTCATTTGGCGCACATAAGTGGTGGATAAAATGATAACTAACGAACTGTGTGCCATTCATTGTCTTAAAGATTGTAAAATGAACATTTACCGTAAAGCCGTCTAGACCCGGACACTTTTTTACATTTTTTGGTATAATTTTATGTTTATACATGTTTCCTTTATAGATATCACCAATAAAAGTATTGTCATTAGAAAGAGCGTATATTATTTGTTATATCCCTGACCCATTTGTTTCATTATAAGTAAAAATAAAAAAAATAAAAAATAATTAGTAAGTGTCCGGGTCTACACCCCAAATCGGTCTTGACCCGGACACTTACTTAAATAATGTAATAACATGCAAACTAACCTCTCCCCTCGGGGTTAGGACAGTGTTTTATATCGTCTGATGTCTTTGAACCTGTCAAAGGCTTCAAAACATTTTGTGGGAAGGGAGAGGGGTCAATACATAGTATGCCTCTCTATGAAGTAAACATGCGATTTGACACCAGAAGGAGGCATAAACCGCGTAATTCTGGCGGGAATATAACGTATGGATAGTGGAAGTTACAGCCAGTGCGAATCGCGGCCATAGTGTAATAAACTGATGTGTCCGGGTCTAAACGGATATATGTATATAGCATGTATTTTTTTTTATATATACATCGAATATAACTTCAAATATCATTAAATGATGCCCGATAAAATTCTGAACATATACATATCAATATTAAAACAATATGACAATTAGGACGATAATTACATGTCTAAGTTAGACACACATTTCATTTCTTTGAAAAACTTGAGAATAGTAATCCTGTAAAATGAGATAGTAAAAGTTGAAATCCGTAGTTTTTATTGGTACGGCTGTTTAGAGGATGTTTTTCTCTCTCTAATGAAGTCAAGAACAAATGTTTATTGTAGTAGGTTAATGTAGAACCTACTTACTTTGAAGATTGGTGCAAAGTGTCCGGGTCTAGACCCCCTGTCCGGGTCTAGACGGTTTTACGGTACGTATTTCCGCGGTATAATTTAGTTGATTAAGTACTATGATGGAATGGTGTGAGAAAGGTGTTCCAGAAAAATGGATTAATATTGTGGGAAAATTTTTTATCATTTTACAGGCTAGTTATGAAAGTATAAATTAAGGTAGTTCTATGGGATAAACTATAGGTAAAATTTTAAAAAATTGAGAAATAAAATAAATTTCATTTGATTGTTTCAGTTTTCGTCCAAGTGGTCGAAAACTGAAGTTTTTAAGGAATTGGTTACCTAATATCCGTTCATCAAGTTTTTACAACTTAATTTAAATTTATACAAAAATTTTCACTTCTGATTACGTTCAATGTGTCTTAAATATTAGGTATAAAAACAAAAAATAAAACTTAATCATGCCGTAAGAGTATTAAAACTAACCGTGAAACGTCGTCATATCACTATTTTTTTGTATATTCACATACTGTCGGCGCAACATGAAAACAAGTGACTAATTAATAACTTTTTTAAATACGCAACTCAATCAAGTAGGTAAGTATAATATTTTTTATCGGTGTTGTCACTTGTTTATGTGTCAGGTTTGTAACAAATTCAAACATGCTCGGTTATCTGTTTTTA
This sequence comes from Brachynemurus nebulosus, assembly GCA_035578155.1. Taxonomy (NCBI): domain Eukaryota; kingdom Metazoa; phylum Arthropoda; class Insecta; order Neuroptera; family Myrmeleontidae; genus Brachynemurus; species Brachynemurus nebulosus. The sequence goes on from JAPWDM010000002.1 coordinate 60,144,824, forward strand.
TATTACTGTTATAATATGCTATTGTATAGTAAAATGGACGAATACTGGATCTGGATAGGAAACTAGCGAAGCTATTTTACTATTTGAAATTTTTTAAAAATAATTTTTCCCGTACATTTAGCGTGTAAATACTGTTTGTTATCTAATACGATACTCTTACAGACACCGAGTATTACTTATGTAATAAAAGCACAAATGGTGCCAACATATTCATAAAAAAACTACCAATCATACATGCATATGTATATAACAAACATTAAAAAATATAAAAAATTTTATATCATAAGTTTTGCAATATTAGTGGAGTAAGCTTGTTTGAATTTTATAGTGAATGGACAGGTTTTTTCTCATTTTATTTTCGTCAATATACTGTTTTATTACTCTAGTAAAGAACTGGTGAATTATGTAAAAATTTTATGCTAGTTTATTAGAATTGAATTTTATTTTATTGTTTTAATCAAATAAAATTTTGAAATTACATTTTTTTGCAAAAATTAGAATATTTACTCTATAGAACGAATATAGCGAAAACTCGAAGAGTCCAATTTAGGTATGTGTGTGTTATTTTAATATATTTTTTGTGATATAGCGAATCGGAAAATAAAAAATTCATTACCTACATTAAAAATAACACACATCTTGTAAAAAATTACGTAGATTGCAGTGGTGCAAATTTCAAGTAAATTGCTTGTCTGCGTCATATAATTTTTACATTCCCGTCCATACATGTTATACACCGAAGCTATAAGGACGGAGAGTATCATAATCAGACCAATCTGAGCATATGCAGTTATGGGACCTCGGAAAATAAAAAACTCGGATAGAAATTTTCCAGACTCATACTTTTTGTCCGAACATTTCGTATATGTATACACGTGTGTTGGTGTCAAAATTAATGAGTATGTACTGGGTTGGTCGTTTTGGTCAATGATTCTGAAGTTATCGTCATTTTTACTTCTAAATTGAATACTACTTTTTATTCAATAGACCCAGTGTTTCCTGCGGTTATGTTTCGGAGTAGTTAGGACCACTGTATCAATGGATTATTGTTAATATAAGAAATATACATTATGTAATTAAATACTTTCAAAAAGAAAGTGTTTTGTTGCTTGTTTTGATTTTATTAATTTTTTGTTTGCTTTGGTTTTAGCGAATTTCCAGAATGGAATTCAGCTATTACAGCCACTGTCATGATGCGACTTGAACCCGGCACTATGGCAGAAATTTGTTTTGAGGTCCCAAGAAACTGAAAACAATATTCACTAAAATTTAATACGTCTTCAAACTATTTTTATAAACGGAAATTCACTATGTTATGCAGAATGCTGTGACAGGGGTATTTTTTTTGTATAAAAAGGTAAATTTAGGTATGGTTCATTTCGGTTAAATTTAACCATGCTTCGTCACTTTGAATTTAAATAATTTCCGTTTTCTTGGCTTTATCTCTTTTATTATTGCATTTATGTAAATTTTAAATTTGCGGTTTATTTTTAAAAAAGAATAGAAGATTGATTTGTTTCGAATATAAAAATTATTTAACTTTTTAACGAAAACTCATGATCAATTGTATCTGAAATGAGGTATATAAAAATTATACGAAAGCTTTTAAATTAGCTTCTCAGAGGATTCGTTACAGAGTAAAATGTAGCATGAAGAGAGAAGTATCATATATACATATTTAATTAAATGATAATAACAGAATTTCTTAGAAACAGCTTTACATTTGTGAGCAATTGTAATTTTATATTATGTTTTAGAAAATGTTTTTAGTATCCAGGGCTTTTTATATTTTAAACATATAATGCGTCCATGTTTAAGATGGTGCTTTTAAGGAAACTACCGCATTACCGCTTCATTTTTTCAAAATTTTGTTAGGTCATTGTGCAGAATTAGTAAATTGCAATTAAAAATAAAACTTGTTAAGGTTAAACCAAAATTAATTAGGTCATCCGGAAAGTTTGTGCCAGTTTCGGAGCCGCTCGGATGAATTCATATTTCTTCAAGTAGCAAGCGCAGACGAAACCTGTATCAACATGTTGGTGTTAGGCCGATAGTGTTGCTTGTAGTATGTATCATACATCTTTAAACAGTGTTTAAATAATTTTTTTTTCTTTTGTAATTAACGATGAGCAATCCTAGATATCAAGGAATATCATATCATGTTATATGAGTTTCAAAAAGGCACTAGTGCAGCTGACACAACGAGAAATATTTGTAGTGCTTATGGTAATGATGCGCCTTCTGACAGAACTTGTAGAAAGTGGTTTGCTAGATTTCAAAAGGGTAATTTTTCTCTGGAAGATGAGTATCCCTCCGGTCAACCTGTCGGAACTTGTTTGACGATGAATTTATCCGTTACGAAATAAAGTGAAACCCGAGGCAAATTGTTAAGAATTAGCGGTAACTTTTGAGCAATCAAAATCCACAGTTCTCGGCAATTTGAAGGAAATCGGGATGGTCATTTACATCAAAAACGGCACTAACTGTCCGAATGACCCAATATTAGGAATTATATATTTCTGCACGATTTTACTAATAAAAAATCTGGAGAGACAGGTCTACCCAGACTGTCAATTTCCCATTGGATTCCCTTAAAGACTTTTGTACACGAATAACTTTTTTTTTAATTCAGGGGACTCCTCCTCTGAGCCCCCAACAGAGGCTTTGCTCGTTGCACCACACCGGGGGCTTCACCTTCTGTACCTAAGGGTGGAGGCTCCAACCTTGTCAAACAAATTATAACATTATAACATCATTTGTTTTCAAGATGCGTGAGACAAAAAATATTTCATAAAAAGTTTCTTATTTCGTTTTTCCGTTTAGTTTTTTTTTAAATTTTTTAATAATTTACTGGCGTTTTTAACATCACGGAAGGTTCTTAGGCCATTATATTATAAAGACATGGTAAAAAATCCACATAATCTATGTTATGTTAATAAAGTTAATTCCGGTTTTTGATCACAAAAAATACCCCGCTAATCCGAATTTACTGAAAACTTTATCTGGTCTTCATTTTTTAATTACGCATCTAATGAAATTAGTCCGGAGTTGATATCATCATTTGTTCTAGAGATATGCGAGACGAAAAAAGATTCACGAATGAACGAACGAACGAACTAACGAACGCACACACAGACATCACGCTAAAAACGATGGATTTGGATTCTAGTGACCTTGAAACGTGGAGATATGTCCAAATTAGCGATTCGTAAATTCGAATTAGAAATTCGTAAAATTCGTAAAATTGTTTATAGATTTGAATGATTTTCTAGCAGTACAAGATATACTTACTATTTGTATCACGTGTACTTAAAACTGATGCAAGTCTTGGTTTCTCCTCTTCCACTATCACTTTCGCCGTTCCTTTATACAGCTGTAGAACGGTGCCTACACACTCCACTTGTATTCTACTCCCTAAAAAGTTATCGGCATTCAATTCTAACTGAAGTCCGATAATGGTAATTTGTTTTCGTGTATCTTGTTTTCTGGCTGCTTTTGACGATACCGTCGTTGAAATTGAGAATGTATCACTTGTTCCAGATACTGGATAACTTGGATAGCTTGGATAGCTCGGGTAGCTTGGATAGCTTGGATAACTTGGGAAACTTGGATAATTCGTTTCGATCGGGCTGGGTGGAACACTTCCTTGTGGCAATTCATTTTCAACGGGAATCCGCATCAGGAAGCTTTCGTTCACCTGCAACAAAGAAATATTTCATTTTTGAAAATTGCTATTTTATCGAGTTTACAGTAGAGATGATCGATATATCGATAACTGTTATTTTGTAACTAGTATAGAAAGATAACAGTTATCGTCAATAATTGGAATACCCAGTAACTGGTTACTTAAATAACTCCTTTAGAAATATCGATAACATAGGTCAATATTAATATATTTGAAAGCAAGGATTAAAGTAATTTATTTTAACCACCTACGGAGAATTTCAAAATAATAACGCCCCAGGCAAGTTACACATTTTCTATTGTAGCACATTTAAAATACTCTTAAAAATGAACTATTGTCTATTGTACAGTTATCTATTTGTGTTTGTAATTTTGTATCCATAAAATTGTTAAAATTGTGTATATGAAGCCTAAATCCTTGTATAGACAAGTATTTGAACAGATATTGCAGATTATTTAGTATCCGTCAGTATTATAGATCTGTGCATATTTCACTAACAGAACCGTTTATACGCATATCGAATATCTTACAATATGTTAAAATATCCAAATACCATACCAGTTATTATAATAACTAATATAAATAACAGTTATTTTTCAGTAACTATTATTGCAATAACAGTTATTAGAAAATAACCGTTTAGCTTACTGTGTTTTTATTTATTTATTTATTTTACTGCACCTAACCGCTGTGATTATGCGCGCAGTGTTATATATACTTTATAAAATACGTAAATGTGTAAAGAGTTTACAGTCATTTTATTAATTTTCTTTATATTGTGAAGCAAGGCTGGCCCGATTAAAAGCGGGACCCAGTGCAAAGTTAACTTGTGGGGCCTTGAAATAAATTTCGTACAATAGTACACGGAGAGAAAAATCATATAATTTTTGTAGATAAAATTTCAGAAAAATTACCATGCTCTCTTATAATGCGTGCGCGATCGACGACCAAAATAAAAAATATGTGCTAGCATGGTAAAATTTAATGTGGTAACACAACTTTTATGACACTCTTATGCATATATGTTATAGTTTAATTCTTGTTGTCGTACTCTTTCATTTGCGTATCTGGCCCGCAACTTTATGTTGCTTGGGCGGTATACCTGTAAAAACTTCGAACCTGTAAGAACTCTATGATACATACAAAAATGATTGCCAACAATATATTCTAATACTAAAGATAGTGAACTAACAAAATGATGAATTAAATGGTGACATTCCCGTCCTCTAACACAGTGTAATGAATACTGCTTGCTGCTTGTAACACAGTCTAATAGATCAAGGTGCTTGGTCCGACCCGTCCGACCAAGTTGGTCGTCCAAACCTATGGTTGGCTATGTGACTTGCTATGAGTGAGGTACATTTCAACAGCGTTCACAACACACACAAACTTCTTTCTCTTTTTTTCTTTCTGCTATTAGTAGATAGCATTTCAAATATTATAATGCAGCATGGTAATTTTTGTAAGAAAAACAATTAAAAAATATTTTTTTGTCGGCAACGGAACTTTTTACTGTGCTGTTTTACAAATTTTACGGAGCTAATATTACGGAAACAATATTCTATCCTTTAAATTTTCGATGATTAATTGTAATTTTTATATTTTTACCGTACAAAATTGAATATGTTCGCCTTTTACACGTCGATTGTAGTGCTGAGCACAGTAATTTTTATATGAATTTTCTCTCCGTGTATAACAATTCACTGCATTTTGCTATTTTTACATTGTCCCAATTCGTATATTTAGGAGTAGGATGACTTACATAGAAACGATTTAATAATTTTGAACAAGTTTAGCAATTCCTTATGGCAGCGCACATACGACAATTTCGTCTATTTAGCGAGACAAAAATCGAAAAATCATTTTGGTATCTTAACACAAATCACTATGAATTCACATTCTCCTAACCTTTACACATAACCTTTACACTTAACCCTTACCCATAAACCTATTGTTTGAAGCTAATACAATAACTAAAAGTAGAAGTTTTTCTGTTTCAGTTGGTGTGTTTAAGGGCCATATCTAATAGTATTACATATGTTTTTTGGTCCTAAACTTTTTGACGATTTTACATGTCTTTATAAAAATTGTATTTTATGTTTAAGTCCCTGCATTTTCGGCAAAGTAAATGAGAGAGCGTTGATTTTAATACAGAATGAAAGCTTAGTATTTCTACTTTCAGAATCTTTCCTTAAAATTTTTTTATGTTTTACTGTTTTTGATTTATGGTTAAAAAAAAAAAACTTGATATAAGAATTTAAAATGGAACTTTTACGTTCAAAGCTCACTATTAGTTCAAAGAATTTTTTTTCAATTAATTTTAATATTATATTCAAAAAGATCACTTTTTTTCTTTAAATTCCGTCTTTTTTTCATCGCTGTACGACAATTTTTAACCAAGTTATAGTAATTCAAAAAGTAGAGCACACACTAAACTTTGACTGTTGATAACTTCGTAACTAGTCAACATACAGAAAGTTTTCGGTGGTCGTTAGAAAACTAAAAACGTGTTATTTAATATGATAGAAACGTTAATTAAGAGAAAGCAATTTTTGTCTATTAAATAAATTATATTTCAATTTTAAAAAAATAGGGAATATGCACTTTCACACTTTGATGTGAGGTGATCGTCAAAGAAATGCTTAAATAATTTAAACAAGTGCATAGATTGGAAGCCAAATGTATAGTCAAATCGTATACACAACGTTGTTTAAATTAAAGTTTTCATTGTATAGATTTTAAGAAAAAAAATTGAAGTGATATTAAATTTTGTCACGAGGGTGTATCTATATTTTTCGTAAATATTTCACTGTAACTTTACTGCTTTCGGTATCACTGTAACTTTACTGCTTTTGGTACAGAATCGCCGTAACTTTACTACTTTTTGTAGAGAACTGCTATAGTCTTACTGGAACCCATTATTAGAACTGTGGAATTATCAACAAAAATAATTTCTTGAGGTTAAGGACATTTCATTATAAATTTTTGTACAATATAAGAAAACATGTATTTTCAGTTAGGTTGGTCATAATATTTTTAAAAAGTTTTCAAATCAAATTTTTCTCAAGAAGAGATAATAAAAGAGATGTTGAGATAAGTGAGGAAAAAAGTAATATAAGATGCATAAAATCTACCAGTTAGTTTAGGTGAATAAAAAGCTTTAATCTAATAATAAAATTAGATTATCTATATATATTTTGGACCATTCAAACGTAATGTTATATAACAAATAAGTTGCTAACAAAACTTGAAAAAACAAAAAAAAAGTTGTACTTGCGCAGATAGTGGTCCGTAGAATTAGTTGTTTTATGTATAATAAATATTTTTCCTAGCGAATAAATTTCATTCTTAAAATAAACCATAATTTCGATATCAAAACGATCGTATCGTTATCTTGGTCTGTTTACGCTAACCAAACAGGAACAGTGGTATTTATTGAATAACCTAAATGTATTAAAAGGTGCCGTCTGTTTCTTCTTTATTAGCGATATTATTTATTATAAAAAGGTATTAGATAATATTTTAAGTCAGAAAATTATTTAAATATTAACGTAAAAGCCCCCATTATGGAACGGTATCTAATACTGGAACAGTTTGGACATTTACATATTAATGAAGTTATTTCTGAAAGAAACGTCTGATAACAAAAATTATTATTAATAGAATGATTGTTTTTGAATTTAAATTCACCTCGCATTTAATGTTTCTTTACTTAATTAAAGAAATAAATATGTAAATGTCAAAACTGTTCCACAGTATTGGATACCGTTCCATAATGGGGGTTTTTGCGTTATTGTCAGTTTCTTTGAATAGGTATTTTGGATTTTTTATTTCTGTGGATACTTAACCAAATTGTACAAATATAATACTCAGGTGCAGATATTGTAATATATTTTTCGCGTATAGATTTATCAACTCTTCTTTACTTAAGACTCACTTTTCAAGAATTTACTGAAATACCAGTTTATATTAATATTAATACAATTATTGACTAACAACATCTTGATCAAAGCAAAATGTCTCATCGAACTTTATTTTTATGTTGCAAGAAAGTTACAAAAGAAAATTCAGTCCTTATAATTGAAGACATGAGTGGATAAAGGGGTTGTGTAACATTTTTTCAAAAATTCATTTTTTGCCAAATTTCGAAATAATCTATAATGAAGTATCGTATATTAAGATTTGGTTTCATTACGTCCAATAGTTTTGTAGAAATTCAATAATAAACATGTGATATTGCATGGGAAATATATGTAGGTAAATAAAAACTTTCAAACGCTTCTACTGTAAAATTATAAAAATGTTACATAACACCTCCATCCACTCATGTCTTCAATTTTCATTCAATCTATACCTCATTCCTAACGTTCATAAATTTTTTCATATTTTTCTGAGCAAACCTTCTGGTAATAAGGATCGGAGGCAGCCACAAAATGTTACTCCAAAAAAAAAAAGAACAAAAGTATGTAGTTATAGGTATTAAATTCGTACTTTAATAAGTTTTTGGGGAAAGTTCTAGCGAGTCAAAATCCAACTTCACATTTGCAGTCGGGGCACCACATCCTATCTAAATTTCAAATGTTCACATCGAATAGTGTCAGGGGAAATCATCGGTGACAGACGGACGGACACCGAAGTGATTCCAATTTTGATATGCGACACTAAAAAGTAAAATTCTGTTTAAAAAAAAATAATCATTTATGTTCAAATATTTTAATTAATTTTTTTTTTCTTTTGGATTGATGCGAAAATTTTAAGTGTCAGTTTTTATGGTTGTTCATAAAGGATTTAAGGCGCTGTTTTTATTGTTTGTACCGTTGTTGTATTTCGTCATTTCGAAAAGACAAATTCTTATAAGTACCTACTAAACGTAAATACAAAATTAGTTTTATTTTTTTTAATTACAAACTGTTATGTAAGTATCTAATTAAATTTGATCGTAAAATTTTATTGCAGCTATAAGCGACTTAAAGTTTTTAGCTGTAATTAAAAATATATTTGCTTTTGTTAACGCGTGTAATTGTGTAAAATTCGAAATTTGAAACAAAAATATCAAAAGTTTGAACGGTACGAGGAAAGAAGAAAGTTTTGATGATGATCTTAAAACACAAGCGGTATCACATTTTATCTACTATCAATTTGTTTAATCCAATAATTTTCTCAAGTTTTGTTACGCAAAGTTTTTTAAATTACTAAAAATATTTCTATTGATAATGAAAATAAATTGTTCGTTTAATTTACTGATTAATTAAATTTCATACGGTTTAGTTCTCAACGTTCATATTTTCATCATAATAAAGTCATTATAATAATTCCATTTTTCAATTTTTTAATTATTTGTTTAGTGTATTAGCAACTAAGAGATAAAAATTAAAAACACAGTGAAATTTTCCAAAAATAACATTAGTTAATACCTTAATAACTTAAAGTTCAGAGTTAATAGTTTGCTGTTGTACTGTAATTATTGCATCGGGGAGTCATTTCCGCTATTAGCTGAAATAACATTTCAACATGTAATATGAAATTTCGTTTTCCGACTTCTTTATTTATCATTAATTAAGAAAAACATCGACACTATCTTTGGCGTTAGAGAAATATTTAAAGGTAATTCTTTAATTTTAAATGGAATTATTGTATTCTGCAATCATTTTTGCGTTTAATTGGAATAATATTTGGTCAGGTAATAGGAAATGTCGTTTTCCGACCATTTGGTCTATCATGAAATTCAGATAAATATGGACACTTTCTTAAGCATTAGAGAAATGTTTAAATGCAATTATTTAATTTTAAATAGAATTCCTATAGTCTGGAATCATTTCCATCATTAACTGGAATAGTATTAAGTTGTGTAATATGAAATGTCGTTTTTCGACCGCTTATGTGTGACACGTATCTCCCAACAAGTTAGTTATTCTTCAATCTTAAATGGAGTTATCGTATCCTTTAATCATTTCTGTCATTACTTGAAATACCTAACATTTAGTTGTGTATTATGAATTATCGTTTTCTGACCAGTTGGTGGACCATATGTTCCCACCAAGTTAGCCCTACCATTTTCTTTTTCGAACGTGTGCTATCAGTATCATCGACTCTAAATAATTTAAGAAAAAAGAACTAAATTTCAAAATATTCGGTTTTTATCGCCAAAAAATTCTTTTTTTTTTTGGTTGAGACCGGGGCATAGTGAAAAAACTTTTTTTTTTTGCTCGTCGATTGTATTTTTGAAGACAAAATAGTATGTTTAAGTGACTAAAGTATGAGTTTTAATCCTGAATGTGAAGTTTGTTGCCAGACGGCCTGTAAAGGCCCGAGGGCAACAAATCACACGAGGTATGAAAAAAAATACTTTAGTTCGCTGGTGTATATACTATTTTTTTGCAATTCCGGATAATTTAAAATTATAAAAATTAAAAAAATTATTTAAATATCATTCAAATTGTATGTAATAATAATACATCAAGTATACTTTGGACAAATCAATTTACCTACAATACAATATAACTGTTTGTCTTTGTCTACAAGTTTGAATTTGTGTATTATTTTCAATTACCTAGCAACGCTATTTAAGTTAAATTTCTGTAAATTGTGCTTGCTGATTGGTTTAAAAGTGGGAGAAAAATAATTTTTTAGTTCCTTGGGAGTAAAAGTGGCACTTTACTCCCCATTATGAGGGACTAAATCATGTCTTTTAGTCCCGGAATTGCAAAAAATATTTTAGGGAATTTTTGTTTTACCCAACAGCTCGTCATTTTTCTCGTCGGACCTGCTTACAGCGCAAGGTCCACTGTACGGTACAGAAATTGCAGATTAAGCGTTTTTGTCGCGACTTTCTTTTCCAAAACGACGTATAAAATTAAAAAAACTACGAGAAAAAAAACTAAAATGATCTGTTAAATATTCTTTATCTCAATTTTTTTTCTTTTGCGTCTAGAGCTATTGTGGAGTTGCTTATTATATTTGCATTTATCCGCGTTTCTTATTAAGAAGCGAAATTCTTCTTTACAGTCTTTTACTTATTCCCGTTGCAATAATTCATCGATATTGTTAAGACCATTCTCTATTTTTAACAGATTATGGAAATCACTATGTCGACTACAAGATATAAAATATATTGAAACTGAAATTTTTTCAAACTACGAGAATAAAAAACCTTCCTTTCCGTTTGCAGTGAATTATACTGTCAAAATGAGTACTTTCGTTTTGATGGTGGTGCTTGGGAAATATATGTGTATTATTTCTACCTGAATGTGTCTACCAAACATGGATATGTAAGTCTCTACGTACAATATCTCCGTCCGTGTCTAATGGGGATAACAAAAATAGAAACCGTTCTAACTTTACCGCTTATTAAATCAAATTCCACTATTCTCTCTATGTACTGTCAAGATGCATGCGAGCCACAAATTTATTACCCAGAGTAATATTATTATAAAATATATCCATTCAAGTAGCGAATCTACCTTTTCCCCGCTTCGCTCAAGCATTATATTTTTCGAAAAATTGTTCTAGTAGAAGAATGGTAAAAAGGGAAAATTGAAAAACGAGAAAAGTTTCCTTTATTTTATGTTTTCGGGGTAGACGGCAAAAAAATTTATGATGAGTGTAGGAGAATTACTGAAGAAAAACATTTTAATTGTTTTTTTATTAAGTTGTAAGTTGTATGACAAAAGAAAGCTAAGGAAGAAAAAGACAGATAAGGACAGTAATACCAGAAATCATGATGCGGTTTTTTTCATTATTTTGTTAAAAAGTGCGTATTTGTTCTTTTTATATTTAATTCTTTTAACAAAAGTAAATATATTTTATTACAAAAGGGTAAAAGTTATATTTCAAAGATATTTCTTTCTCCCTGGAAAGTATTGAATCGGTGTTGAAGGTGTGTTAGTGAATCTCTTCGTATTCTTGCTGACCGAATAATTATTAAAAACTGAAGTGCTGTCTTTGTCTTTTTTTGTAAAATTTTTCTCTGATATTAATTACGAATATATAGTGATTTTTAATGATGTTTAAATACGTATTATAATATGCGATGCCCAAAGAATTTTTTTAATTGCACTTCCCACCAGTGAATGCTTTATTAATAACTCGCCACAGCGTCGAATGTTAGTGATAAAAATTGTTGTATTATGGGTAATTTGTCAAGTTTGTAGTTTTTTTTTTTTTTTTTTTTTTTTTTAAATAGATCTTGTTCTATTAAATGCTATAATTTCCCACTTTTTAAAATATTTACTATGATTTGAATTTGTCTTTGAAAAATGAAATGCTATATTCTTGCCAGTTATGCCAGTCATGCCATATCCTTTATCGATTTTGAAAATTCTGAATTTCGTAGATTCAGAATAGAATTCTATTGATTTTTACTACGGTCGAATCGGTCGAATATTTTGAATTTTATTTTGGACAGAGATTTCTATCACTTTGCCAGGTATAAGCTATAAGCTTTGAATTTGCGATCAAATGTTCAATTTCGTTGAGCGGTTTTTATGCTGATTACGCCCCTGATGATTACTATCATTTTTTAAAAACTATTTAGGGATATGTTTTTAAGGATTCACTAGTTACTTATTCTTTAAAGAATCAGTCACCTTAACTTGAAAATATCCCTGTCGCAGTATCTGCATAACATAGTGAATTTCCAAAGACTGGCGGATCTCATAACATCTGGATTGTATTGCCTTGAAATATATTATAAGTGGGAAAATATCGCTTCAATCACTTTATAATAAGAAAAAAAAATGAATATTTAGTAAAAGGGCTACATTTCAGAAAAAAAAAATTTTTTAAGTCTTCGTCTACGGACTGTTACCATAAACTAATAGAATCTTTTTGAATTTTGAATTTCAAATAATCCGTTAAAATGTTATTGTGCTCATCATAGGTCACCACCAAAAAGTATGTATATAAAATAATGTATTAAATGATGGTGTAAGTTTCATTTGAATAAATTTTTAGCGAACCAAAAGTGTAATTTTACTACTTTTTCGCCTACAAATTTCGCCTAATTTTACTACCTTTTACTACAAATATTATATAGAAGACCTTCATTACTGGTTATTAGTATTCCTTATCAATTTACTCTAAATTAAAGTTATACAATTTAAAACATTTTTCGATAGCTTACTAATTACTATGGTAAATAATCCATTCATATGAAGATACGCACTTTTAGCTAAAATGGCAGATATGCGAGTGTATCACAGAAATGACGACATATTTTGGTTCAACGTTGTAAATTGTTAATTTTTATGCTTATATACCTTTATCGAAAACAGAATTTTTTTTATATAGGTAACGTAAAAGCCCCCATTATGGAACGGTATCTAATACTGGAACAGTTTTGACATTTACATAATTATTTCTTTAATTAAGTAAGGAAACATTATATTCAAGGTGAATTTAAATTGAAAAACAATCATTCTATTAATAATAATTTTTGTCATCAGACGTTTCTTTCAGAAATAACTTCATTAATATGTAAATGTCAAAACTGTTCCAGTATTAGATACCGTTCCATAACGGGGGCTTTTACGTTATATGAAATATTTATAAAAGTTAAGAAAGCGTAGGTACTTTTTAGGAATGTTCAAACGTACCTAATATTATCTTATACGAACTTTTTCACTTTATAATGTCAAAAGGCAAACTACAAACACAATATCTATTCATTTTTTCCCCCGAAAAAATTTTTCAATTTCAAAAAATACAAAATACACATGTAACTATCTATTCTTCTTTCTATACGAATACTTTGGATATTTTGTTTGTTCTCTTTAATTTAACGAATAAATTTTGCTTTGTTGTATCTACCTATCTCGTTGTTTTACCTGTGGTAAACTTTTTTTTGTTGTCTAAATAAACTGTTCATTTTAATGCTTTCGCAGAAATAAAAAAAAAGTAACCGAAAGAGAGATAAACTTTTAAAAAACTGAGACAAGATAAAAAGTGTTTATATGAACTTTTTAGTTGCGAATCGGCGAAAAATAAACGAAAACATATACATACGAGTACATGGGTACGGTACACAGGTAGGTAGGAATTTTTCTATTCGCTCAAGTTTTCGTTTTGTTTTGAGCTTGATAAGTGAAAATTAATTTCTTTCCTAGAAAATACATGTAGGTATTGTGTTTCAAGCAAACGAATTTATTCTAAGAAAAGTTAACTTTTAATTTAATTATCTTTTCTTTTACCTATATTTTTTTTTGTTGTTTATTTAAAAAAATTATTATTATTGCTAAATAAAAATTTAAAATAGAATGTATAAAATCCATTTTTATTTTAACTCAGTTCTCTCGGGGAAACAGCTTTCTCAGGAAAATTTTTAAATTTTGTATACTTGAACAGAATGTGATGTAGAAGGGGCCTAGAGAAAGTTGTTGTGAAAATCTAAAATTAAATTCTAGATTAAATATCATTACGTTAGAATCAGAATCGATAACCGGAATTATCTATTTACCATAAAATAATTTATATTAGAAGATAGCACAAATACAAAGTATGTTTGATATCAATTAAATCCATACTGAATGTGATTTCAATTGTTTTAATTTTAATATTTATTTTGATGTATTTTGGTTCGCATCGATTTTTTGCATTTCAATAGCCTGAAAAGGACACAAATTAATTGACAGATAATAATAATGAAAGTAAAATGAATTTTTAGTTGAATTTTTCCTTAAAAAAATTAGACTTATACAGTCTATACGACAAGAACGGCGAGAGGCGAGAGTAGGGGCGCTATCCGTTTTCGGACCCGTAGAACACGATTATGTAGAAAAAAAATGTTTGATAATGTCTGATATATATATATATATATATATATATATATATATATATATATATATATATATATATTCCCGCTACCTTTTAATATGTGTAGGGCCCTCTTATGGAAGTTAAGAGCTGAAATTTGGTAAGTGGGGCTCATTCCGGTGCACAACAATACTATCAAAGTGGGGTCAAATTTTAGGCAAATTTTTGATCCGACCCCACTTTTAAGGGGGTGGTGGGGGGCGGTAAGACAATAAAACTGTTCCAAACCGGTTGGAAATAATGTTTCGGTCAATTATCTACAACATATCCAAAATTCAGCTTCCTAGGATGATTTGAAGGGAATAGAGGGAGAAAAAACCATTTTGGCTGGATCTAACGCGCCCCCAGCCCCCAGAGTTAACGTAGAGGGTTGAAATTTGGTGTGTTGATAGAGTCCGTACCTAGGTTGTGCTTTTTAGAGGTTTTAATATTTTACCTCCACCCCCCTCATTTTTAAGCTACAATTTCATGATTTTTCGACGTTTTCGAAGTTTGTACCACTCGCACAGGTCATCCAAAGAAACCTAGAGGGCTGAAATTTTGTATTCGGGTTAAGTTAGTATCAAGGGGGTGACTTTTGAGGGTCTCAGCTTTTAACCCTTACCCCCACCTTTTTTATACCGAAAAGAACATGATTCTTCTTGTTTTTTAATAGTTTCGTTCCGGTCAAAATCTCCCCAAATAAACCTAGAGGGCTGAAATTTTGTGTACAGGTTAAGCTAATAGCCAGCCACTACTGTTTGGAGGTTTCAACTGTTAACCCTTACCCCCATGATTTTTACGCCAATATTTCCTTGATTTTTTTGCTTTTTTTCTAACACTTCTAGAGACTCTCTAGGGAAACCTAGAGGGCTCAAATTTTGTAAGTGTATTGAGCTAGTATCTGGCTAGTGCCTTTTAGGGATTGCACATTACTTTTCACCCCACCTCTCCCATTTTTACGTCGGAATTCTATGGTATTTTAAATATGTTTTAAATGCATTATTTTTATTCTAATACAAAGTAGGCGAATAGTAAATTTAAAAATTTAAAAAAAATGAACGTACTTTTTTACTTAACAAATGCAATACATATGTAATACATACAACATATACATATAATATAATATACATATGTAAGTTAATTAACTCATTCACCCATTTACCATAACAATTAATTAACTCATTCACCAATTTTTTCATATTTTGATCATATTTTAACTGTTTTACCGATGTAAAATTTTCTCTCCTTCAAGGAAATCCCATTGCTTCGGACTTGTGTCAACCCAAATACAACCAGGTCTTCCTCTTAACATAACACTGATTACTATATACAAAACTAATGTTAGTGCACTTTTTCGTCAGTCATTTTTCTTAAGCTCCGCCTGTTTGACAAATCCCAATAGAAGCTTTTACTTCAAAAAAATTCACCCTATATAACAGGCGTCATAAAAAGAAAATAAAATAATCCTTTTGTGTTTAATGCATTTTTGGCAGAGGCTAAAATACATAATAGAAGAGTAGTGGAAAAGCTTCATCTTTTCATTATTTTTACTATTTTTCCTTTCATATTTATTAAATCATTTATATAAGTATATTGTGCTTCCTCCGTTCCTTATATCACACCCATACAACCACATATATTACTATACCAACATAATATAATTCACATATATTACTTTTTCTACACAATAATTTACTATATGTTTTATAGATATGTCATCGGCACTTATTACATATTGACCAGGTTTTATCTAATGCTTACCAATTTGTATTACTTTAATAGCATCACGTATCAGATGATAAAATGAAATATGTATTATTTTTATATGAAAGACTTCTTCGCGCTTCCTGGTTGTCGTCTGTCTCTGTTGGCCGCCGTGTATTTTATTATGGTCGTTTCTTTTTTTCGGTTGCTTTTTTTTTGTTGTTGTTGTTGTTTGGAAACGCATATTTTTCATAAACAAAAAAAGAAAAGAAAAGAAAAGATATTCACATATTTTTTCTGTTCCTTTTAAGTTTCCATTGTGTTCGTTGCTGTGCTGTTAACTGAATCGAAGTAAACCAAAATAAGGAGATTATTTCAGTTATCGCTTCTTTTTTGTCATGCTACATACAACGCAACATACTGCTTTTGAAGAAACGGGAAATTCTTTAAGTGGATGTATGTATGTAGATGCATACGTAGGTACATATTGGAAAGTATAAGAATTGAGAATGTACGCGTAACTAGATCCTCTAATACAGTGTTTCCCAACCGCCGGTCTGAGGACGGATCCAAGGGCCGCGAAAGTATCTCACTGGTTCGTAAAAAGATGTGTAAATTACAATGAATTACACGAATGTTTATAATTTTTATTTTTTGCTTTCAAAACAAGCAAATGGCAGTGTAGTTTTATATAAAAATACCCCTGTCGCAGCATCCTGCATAACATAGCGAATTTCCGTATATAAAAATAAGTTCGTTCGTTCGTGAATTTTTTTTCGTTTCGCATATCCCGAAAATAAATGATGATATCGACTCCGGACTTCATTAGATGCGTAATTAAAAAATGAAGACCGCGTAAAGTTTTCAGCAAATTCGGATTAGAGGTTTGTTTTTTGTGGTAAAAAAGCGGAATTAACTATATTAAGATAACATAGATAATATGCATTTTTTGCCAGTGTGGGTAGACCTGCCCCCAAATTTTTTATAGCAACAAATTATGTACCTACTATTATTGCCTATTATGATTAATAAACTCATAAACATTTCAATTGAACAAGTTTGTATTAAACTACATTTTCTACAAAAAGTCGTGAGATCCTACCAAAAACATAAATGTGAAAAATGGGCAAGTTCTATTATATTGTGTTAGCCTGAAAAAGAATTGAAATCAAAATAAACTGTCAAGTTTCAAACGCATTTTTCGTGCAGAATCGAAATGAAATAAATTGTTTTAAGAAATACACATAAAACTTTTTTAAAGTAAGTAATAGAAATTTTTCATTAGAACTTGGGCAGTTTTTAACACCAAGTTTAATAAAGGTACATGATAAATGAATAAAAGCTTCCCAAGTTCTAATGAAAAATTTACATTATTTACTTTAAAAAAGCTTGATGTGTATTTCTTAAAACAATTTATTTTATTCCGATTCTGTACGAAAAATGCCTTTGGAACTTGACAATCTATTTTGATTTCAATTATTTTTCAGGCTAACACAATATAATAGAACTTGCCTATTTTTCACATTTATGTTTTTGGTGGGATATCTTACTTACTACTAGTCTGATTTCGCTCAAATGAAAGTACTTGGAGGTTAGGCCATATACAATCAGTGTAATGTCAGTTATTATGCATGCGCAAATGTAAAGTACGTCAAATTTTTTCTACAAGTTGATTTGACATTAGAAAATATAACTACCCAGTCAGTCTTTTCGTAATTTCCATAGTTGTGTAACTAATTAGAAAAAGTTGAGAAGTGATTTCAGTTGGAACTTTCAAAGTGACCCACAGACATAACTAGAGGAAAAAATTGTCATTACAGCAAACGCCAATTTATTTTATACAGCTCTACATGTTAGGAATCTTGAAGCGTCAGTATTTGACAAAATTCCATAACTATTAGTACCGATATGTAAAGTTTAATAACAATATAACTTAAATATTGACCGCATTGTCATAAATATGGTAAATAACCTTTATCCTAATATTTGCTGAAGTACAAATTGCACTCAATGAAAGTAAAGTGCATGGTTATGGTCAATAATTGAAATATGTTCGACTAACATAATATTCTACAATAGGTTTCTGCATACAATGTGTCACAAATGCATGTATTATTAACAAACGATGGTATTGTTATTTTAGATATTTTACAACAAACCAAAATTTATTACTCCGCAAATAGCATATTACTATCTAGATACGGGTATCTAAATACTGTATCTAGATATAAATTTTAGTATCTTGTATCAGTATCTAGAAACTTTTATTTAAAGTTATCTGTATCAGGCACAATATACATTTAATTCAAATAAGTTATTTAGTATTTAGTAATCTACAATATAATAAAATCTGGTTGTTTTCTAGAAAAAATTCTTATTATAAACTACATAACGCCGTTGAATTCATTTTATTTTGGTCCTCACATAGCCCTGATTACAGAGGCGTAACTACAATGGAGCAATTGGGGCAATTGCTCCAGAGTGCATAACAAAAAAGGGCGCAACAGAAAAAAAGTATAAGTACAAGAAGGGAAATTAATTTTTTGGTATTTTTTGGCTCGTCACTGCTGTTTTTTAAAAAAAATGAGAATGCCATTTTTCTCGCCAGTCGCCAGCTACATTCTTTTGGAGAAAAATAAACTCAGAGAGGGGCACTTGAGTTTAAAACACTCTAGGGTGGAAAATTTGTAATTACGCTTTTGCCTGGTTATACATATTTTAAGATTAACATAAAATTTTACAAAAACTTCGGTTATTGGGTCACGTCTTTTTTGGAATCTTCACCTTATACAATATACATTGTTTTAATTCTATTTTTAACACACAGTGAAAAAATTTGTGTTAAAATTAACACATTTCACATGTCCAGAAGGGTTCACTCAATTTTTTATGTTATTTTAACACAAAGCATATGTGTCAAATCTGTACACAAGATTTGTGTTAATGATTTAACACACAACAGGACATATATTTTGTGTTAATTTTTCAGATTTATCAGGGTTAGTTGTTAAACTTTTTATTCAAATATTTTACTTCCACATAAGATATTTGAAAATCAGATAGGCTCAAGTAAGCTTACATGATTTTTTGTAACTGAATCTGCAACAAAATAACCTTAAAATGTAAGAAAATTGTTTCATTTTTAAACGTTTAATAAAACTATATTCGTCAATAACTGAAAAAAACTTATAATTTTTCGGTTTTGTTTAATAATATGAATTACTCTCATCTATTTTATTATATATATTTTGGTAGATATATATTCTAATGTAAGTTAGGTACTTATAGCATTCTTTTGCTCTACATGAATATCGTGTTACTTCCTTGCTGTTCAAAACAGGTTAACATTTTTATTCTGTTAAATTGAAATTTGTGTTAATATTTTCATTTAACACAAACATGAAATGTTACATTAAAGCAGGGTTGTGTTAGTAATTTAACACAAAAATTTTAACCACTGGTTTTCTTTATACAAAACACAAATTTTTTTACTGTACATATTCATATAATTAAAATTTTTTTTCAAGTACGAAATTATACACCTGAACAGTAAACTCTCCATTTCACAATAAAATACAACTCTCGATACTCTCTCATTGTCGGTTCAGTCTCGTTTATATTATAGTGCCGTTTACTGCTCGTTTTCCATTCACACTATAATACCGCTCTCGATACACTCTCGGTTCAATAAAATTTTCTCTTAGCATAAATGAGTGCTAACAGAGTGGTGTGGGATCAAAAAAGAATTGACATTAACAGGAAAAATCATGACAGTGGTTGCGCTTACATAGTCGCTGATATATATCAGTATTGGGCCGTGGTTGTATCAAGAGTATTCCTACAGTGTGGAGGGGGCTTTACTACATATAATACACTTGACTCCTAGCTTTACTTTCACTTGCTCAACTTGAAACATGGCACTGTGACGACAAGAATAACTTGACGCTAGTCTAGTTAAACTATTCCTGAAATTTTAAGTGATACAATAAATTCTAACTGCGCTACTTCTTTCACTATTTCAGTTAAAAAATAAAATCTATTGCAAAAAAAAAAAACTAATTTTACTTTCTATGTGATTTTGTTGATACTGGTTTTGTTGATTCACTCCAACTATTTGATTCGGCTCGTTTTGTCAATCACTAATATGTACTATATATGATGTGCACCATTTACTAACAGCCATTAGCTCAACTCGTTGAGCAAAGCTTCAAGAGAATGATACACACAGTATCGTCACGGGATATATTTATATGTTTACCATCATTGGTCCACATACACATCTGTTTTGTGACCATACAGAGTTTACGCTGAGATCGCATACCTTGGACTTATCAATTGGAAACATAGAAGTTCATATATTAGGACGATTCGTTGAAGTCTTGTTATATTTAATTATTATACGTTATATTTTATAATATTAAAAAGCCACAGGAATGTTGTTAAAGGGTTGCGAAATGAATATCTCACAAAATATCTCTATTTCGGGGACACCTTTGAAACTTCTAAACAGTGCTGATTTGTTCCCCGAGAAGTTGTAAATAAACATTCTGTAAAATTTTAATTTTAACTTGTGAATCAACCTAGTTTTTGCGAATTTCGTCTAACTAACTTCTAGGAGGTGCTGACTGGATATGTTCCACTAGCCAGCGGTCTGACAGGTGGATTTGATGAATTCACTTTCCCCTATAATTTTGAGGGCCCAGCGGTATCCCCGCTCTAGAGGTAATGACCGTAAATATACACACACCGGCATAATTACCGGAACATGCAAAATATCTCTAAAAATCAAACAAACCATTTATTTTAAGAAACTATTAGTCTTATTTAATTATTCACTTAAAATTACATGTTCACAAGTCGATATACCTTTATTTTTGTTAGCAAAAATAATTAACCATATGAAATGCCTAATTTTTGGAATCTTAGGTCGTCTAAGAATCATTTAAATTAAAGATTATTTAACAAATAGAAAATGAAACAAAGCGTTTTAATACCGCCTGGTTCTTCCCGTGCTCTTGTCAAAGCTTCCATTTGTCTTGCTATACTTCGAATGATGTTATCTATAGTCTCCTGAGGCAATCTTTGCCCTTCTTTAATTACGGCAGTCTGAAGCTCGACCACATTGCGAAGAAGCGGCATTCGAGTTCGAAAGTGACAGACCTCTTAAAAAGATTTGCATCAATAGTAAGTAGAACAATTCTATGAAAAGTCAATTGATTCATTACTTCAATATTATCTTAAGTGAAAATGAAAATAACAGCCAGCTTTGTTTAATAAATAGGATTTTATATTTTTTTTTTATGTTCCGCTAATTATGCCGGTGTGTGTAGTTGTGTAGGCATTGAGGACAAAAAAGTACGTAAATTTCAACTTTTATAAAACTGTTTGACTCCGAACGTCGTCAGTTTTCGGGGTAGTACAGTCTTTATTGGAATCAAGTATGGTTTACTCAAGCAGCTTCAAAATGACTTGACTAGTCTTAAGATAGTATTGCGATTTGATAATTTAAAATATTTGATTTTATTATTTTTTACTTACATATTTTGAAAGTTAAAGAAATTGAGTTCCTACGGAATTATAGCAGCATACAAAAGAGAACGAGGTTCGAATAGAGGAAAATGATTTTTACGAAGTTAAAGGTTTATATAGACTGGAGTAGATATGGCTGATTAACATATGAAAAATCTACTATTAAATCGGAACTGGACACTAATAATTATTGTATTATCGGAAATAATCTATTTTTATTAATAATTTATAATACGGTAAAGTGTATAAAATCAGCTACAAGTTGAGATGTGCTTCCTATTATGCTTACCCACCATTTTTCGAGGAATCGACTTTCGTCACAAAAAATACAAGTAAAGTATTTTAAAATTTAGTCAATCAAAAATTTTTGTACAATTTAAGATGTAAGTAAAATATATGAAAGGACTGAAATTTTTGTTTTTGGTATCATAAAAAAAATTCTGAAATAAACTTTAGGCGCTACATCAGATACATAAGTGTTTCATCAAATAATGTCCCTACATATTCATTCTCGCTACAGTTTCTGTATATACAGCATATCTATACATATAATAAAATTGTAACGAGACCATTTCTGTACATGGAATAGTTTTTGAAAATTGTACTGGCACTGTAGATAGTTATCGATGTAGATATCAAAACAGCTTTTTTTAGAATTTTTGTCTGTCTGTCTGTCTGTCTGTCTGTTCATGCATCACGCAAAAACTATTGGACCTGGGTCAACATCTAGGATACTTTTTACTCCGGGAAAATTTCTCATTCCCACGGGAAAATGGAAAAACCATTTTGAGCATGTGCACACATTAAGCAAAAACTGTTGGACGGATTTTAATAAAATTTGGTGTGGTGATAACTTATTACCTAAGGCAACATTTAAGATACTTTTTACTCTGGGAAAATAGAAAAACGATTTTGAGCATGTGTATGCATTACACAAAAATTATTATTCTTTGCAAGTGCTGTATAATTATTACACTTATATAGGTACTTCTCATTGAGTTTATAACAATGTCTTGCGCGAGCGACGTCGCGGGTACGGCTAGTTACAAATATAATTTTGGTACGTATGTATCTACAATCATTTAAGTAGAGGGTACCACGATACTGTACAAACATCGTGTTTAGAGGTACCAAGTCGTAATGATGTAACTATATTGTAAAATACATTATTCTTATGCAAATTGGATGCCGATTACTATTAGTACCATCACACACGATATACAGAAACAAACAATAACAACTGCTTCCAAATTACATTAATGGTGTGTACAAATGGGCGCGCTAACCGTTTGTGCAATAACGGCATTCAAACAAATAACAGACCAACTTAGGTATGGTATATATGAGTATTACAAGAGGTCCTATTAACAGAACCTATTAACTAACCATTATTGAATTATTTGAAATTTTCAATATTTTTTCACTTATTTATTACATGAGAGGTTCGTATTTTTTCGAATAAAGGGCATAGCCGGGTAAGATAGGGAAAACGGCCCTTGACCCAAAATTGATTGTTTTTATAGGAAATAATACTTCTTAGCCCCACATACATTCCTGCCAAATTTCAAACCTCCGAGGCTAATAGTTTATGAATACACAAACAGACAAAAATTTTCAAAGAAAATTTTTTTTGACGAAATTATTGAGTCAATTTATTTGAGTTTAATATATATTGTGTACCCACCTTAGGTGAAGTAATAAAAAAAAAATTAACGTTATATCCCTTTATAATACTAATTTTTTTAAATTTTTAAATTTAAGAAAATTTTTTTTTGGCACTTACGCGTTAGCGACACCCATCATTTTTTGTTCAATAATTTGTCTCTTAGTACTCTATAACATATATTTTTATGGAAAAATTTTAGTTGGTAGAACATAGTAATATTTCAATAGAAATGCATACCATGTTCGGTACTACATATATTACTAATGTATAAAAAGGACTATAAAGTAAAATATCTACCCTATTTCTAAAATAATATATTTACATACGTTCATAACTACGATAAACGGCAGATAAAGCTAGACGTTTGTCTAAGCTTGTTTGTCGTAGTTATGAACGTATGTAATTTTATTACAAAAAAATCCACTTTCTGCACCTCCTTAAGAAGTGCAACAAAAACATCAAGTGAGAGGAACGAGCTACATATTGCGTACAAATGTACACTACTTTCTTCAAGTTAGTTATATGTACATGTAATAACTAAAACAGGTTTTAGCCGGATTGTTGTTATTACTGGGGTATGATATGCATGAGTTAAATTGCCATACATAAATTTAATTTACTTAGGCAAATTAAAAACTATAGAAACTAAAACTTAAGTATTTTAAATGTTGTAAGAATATACTGTCAATACAATTTTGACATTATTTTGAAAATGACATGAACAATTTAAATTTTTTTAATATTTTGTTCCAATTTATAATGATAAATTAACAAGTACGTAAATTTTGGAAAAAAAAATAGAAATAAAAATGAGTTTCTTTGATTATCGTGTCAATAGGTTTCTTTTTTGGGACTTAAAAACTGGTTCATATGTTATTGGCTATGTAAATTTTGTAAGTTTTTCACTTGTGTGCAATCTATTTGGTAACCGGACTTTGAATAAGGAAAATCAATTATTTTGTAGATTGGTGCGAGCTTGAATATTGGTTTTTTGATTCCTCTGTGTGTTGTGGCATGTTGCAGTAATGATGCAGAACGTTATGGGATTTCAGAAGGTTGAATGAAACAAAGTATTTTTAATACATATTATCAAATGACAATAGTGTAGATCTCAGTATATCCAGGGCGGTGGGAAAAATAGCGGGTTTCGGGAAAAAAGCGCATTTTAAAAAAATTCCCCCCCCCCAAAAAAAATAAGTGGTGAGCAAAAAAAAAACTCTTAACTTTTTTTTGGGCCCTCTTCTCAAGCCCGGTTGCAACCCCGATTACCCCACCCGCTCATGGGGCCTGAGTATACTTCATTTCCTGATAGTTATTTAATTAAATTCTTAAATTTTTAACGTTTCAACATTTAAATCTCATTTTTGTTTCCATTTAGAGTTAAAAGCTTACTTGCCCTTCCTAATGATTATGAATGCTATCGATATTTATTTCAGTTATAAGCTCATATCAGGAATAAATAATGTGCGTATTTAGTATCCAGTAAATTAAAATAACTTTAATAAAACAGTTTTATAAATTTTAGAATATTCCCGATAATTTGTATTTATGGGCAAAATATGCTCAAACATTTAGTATATTAACAGCAATACTTCAGATTTTGAATGGCATTCTGGATTCGTCCATAACAGGCAAAATCATTTATACTTGTGTTGGTATAACAAGTGGCATCTTCAGATTTGGTAAGATTCAATGACATAACTGAAAAGTTTTTCTTTTTTTACACATTTTTGTAATTTTCAGCACTGGATTCTTATTTCATAGCGGTAGTTAAAAGTTATGCAGATACTATTGTAAGTTACGAATCAGCCGCGCAGGTGATGACATTTTTAATAACTTTTTGGGAAAAAAATGTATAGGTATATATATTGGAGAAAGTGACCACAGTTATTTCAGCTCAGTTGCTCTGTTTTTTATATCATTTCTTCTATTTTGTAACTGAAATTTTTTTCATCCGATTAAACTCAATTCAAAGAGAGTCATAACATAATATTGTTTATTATTCTTTTGTTAAGGGCAGGGTAAGGTATTAAAATATTTTTTTTTGCATTTTTTTTTATTTTTTTAACTGAATACATAATATCTCAAGAATATTGTCTCAAAATTTCAAGTTGATTGGAGCAAAATTGACGAAGTTATAAGCATTTTTGTTGTTACCTGGCAGATGTTTCGCTCTTTATATATCTGTCTCTCTCAGTTATATTATAGAAATTTCAATAGAAGTACTAACGTGTTTATACCTGTACTGTATATTTTGTCAGTGTAGGGTACAAAATTTAGTTTAGCAGTAAGTATTCTATATCAGTATTATCCAAGAATTTTTAAGTGTTCAAAACTTTAAAGCGTTTTCCCCACAGCTCACGTTTTCAAAGTCGGTGCCCCTCATAACTTCCAAACTACAGCACCGATCCATTTGAAATTGGGAAAACTATTTCTGTACATAATTTACGAGGTAACGCTGGAGAGTTTTTTTCAAATTTGTTAATAATTTTTATTTTACAATAACAAATTTGCCAATTTTTTTTTCGCAGAAATCGTGTTTTTTCGTTCTAAGTGTTCCAAAAAAGTGAAAAATTGACATTTCGAAAAACCCTCCCAGCGTTACCCGAGGAAAACTATTATCTAACGAATGAACTTTAATTTTTTTATTTCGGATGATCCAGCACCAAGTTATTAGGGGCACCGCAATTCTACTTTTTTCCGAGACACGTTCGAATAATTGCTGCCATTACTGTATTTTTTAATATTTCTTCGTGAAAATTTTATACAATATTCTCCGAATGTTGTACTTTAATGTACCACCGGTTTTAATAAAGAGATTTTAACTGTGTCGTCACAAAAAATAACAAAAAAATGTCTTTTTTTGTACGAATTAACCTTACCCTCTCCTTAAATATTGGACACAGTGTTTTTACAATGTGGTAAACTGGGGGAATAATTCAAGGACCGTAATAAAATTGCTGTAGATTTAGACAAAAATTTTCATGTACGGTGTAAAATAGATGTAGCCGGCCGTTAAAATAGCTTGTTTCAGTCTTATTATAACGTTCTAGGCGTTGAAGATATTATTAAATATCTTAAAAATGTCTAAAGTAATTCAATTCTGAACCCCCTTACACCATAATGAAAACACAGGGGTTAATTCAAGAAAATGATAGCTAGAAAAAACGCTATTACAATCGTAAAATTTGTAATTTTTTCAAATATTTTAGTGTTCTTGTGTGATTTTTATTCTGTTTTCATACCTAGTGTTTATCGATAGACAGCGGACGGAATTATTCGTAACAGAGTTGGAGTCTACAATATTTTGGGCTGACTAGTGAAGGTTATAAATTATATTTCTTTGTTGTCATAAAGAATGAAATATTTTTCATATTTTTTTATTCATTTTTTATACTTTAAAGTCATCCATTTAAAATCATTTAATATGCTATCTTCTATGAGAACTGTTTGTTAAAAATCTGTAGAGAGTATGTTATTTTATTTCCTTGTTTATTTTCAAAATATTCAATCTTCTCGTATTTGATTTCATAATTATTGTAAATGTTGACTATTTTCGACACAAGTACTTGTACACGGAGAGAAAATTCCTATAAAAATTACTGTGCTCATACTACAATCGACGTGTAACAGGCGAACATATCCAATTTTTGTACGGTAAAATTATAAAAATTATAGTTATATTATTGTAATTTTTATAATTTTACCGTACCAAAATTGGATATGTTCGCCTGTTACACGTCGATTGTAGTATGAGCACAGTAATATTTATAGGAATTTTCTCTCCGTGTAGCTACTAGATAAAAAAGAGGTAGAAATGTGGTAGCTGAGAAAATAATTTATCAAGAATGTCATGTTTCTAATCGATAATAATAATGAGTTGAAAATTCGTGACGTACTTTCTATCGATATTTAACAGAGTATACATACTCAACATACAAGTAGGTATCTATATCTGTAATTCTTATGACACTAGGAATCGATGTAATATTAAGATGTGGTGAACAGCAATCTACATATTGTAATTCGAATCATATAGTAAGGTATATATTGCATTGATACTCTAATTTAATTTTGAAAATGATTATGCCAAACAGGTGTCCAGGGTTGCGGTACTTAGGTGTATATTGCGATATTTGGGTAGAGTTTACAACACCAAAGTTTGAAAAATTAATATAGTAACACATTTATTATTGTCAAAGCTACATTAAAATTATAGATAATTTACCTGTTTTCCATTCAATATCCACGTGAGGTTCGCTGGTGGTAAACCAGCAGGAGCCGTACAATTACCACGTAAGGTTTCACCTGTACTATATCGTAATTTTTCTAAACTAATTTTTGGATCACCCTTCGGTAAATCTGTAAAGAAAGAAAAAATAAAATTAATATAAATTAATAACAAAAAAAAATCTGTATTCTGTTAAGTATTAGAACAAGGCTTGCAACGAATAGCTGATTCGACCTTTAGCTCAATATCAAATTGGCGAATACTATCCGGTATTTTTTTTTTTTTATATTTACTATAACAAAACCTTTCAAACGATAACCCACACGATATATGAAGCAAAAACACAAAAACAAATAAGATTTAGACTATTTAATTTTCCCCTTTCAAAATTTTCATTAAAAATAAATAATATTTTGAAGTGTCAACTTTTTTGTTTGGTAGAAAACCATAAAAAAGTAAAATACTGTACAAATGCATAGAACAATCAACTATACACATTTTTAAAAAACGGCGGTTAACGGTTTTTTTTTAATTATTTCAAATTTAAATGTATTTGAACACGTAAAATTAACAGTACGCATATCATGGCTATGTAACTGTATATATCTGTAGGTAGGTATATTTGCGCATACGTATTCACGCATATACGATTATATTTTGTTTATTGTGTTTGGAATATGAATCTGTTCTGCAAAACAGAGAAGGAAATATGGTGTTCATAGGTATATATATATATATATATATATATATATATATATATATATATATATATATATATATATATATATATATAGAATAGAAAATTTAAAGGATTTATTCAAATGCTATCTGCTAATAGTAGAAAGAAAGAAAGAGAAAGAAGGTATCAACGCTGTTGAAATGTACCCCACTCATACATGCAAGTCATATAGCCAGGCTGGTGAGTGGTGTGACGACCAACTTGGTCGGACCAAGCACCTTGATTCATTGATTGTCTTAGAAGCAACAATTTAATAATAATAATAATAATTTAATTCAATAATAATTTAATTCAATTTAATAATATTTACATGATCGTAAAATATTTTTTACTTTGGTCGTCGATCGCGTACGCCTTATAAGAGAGCATGGTAATTTTTCTGAAATTTTATCTACAAAAATTATATGATTTTTCTCTCCATGTCATTGCATCAGATTTCGGTTCTTTTCGCTATTCGCGGCATTCGGCCAAATATCAAAAAATACCCGTGTATATCGAATACTGAATAGATACTAAATGGTATTCTTACCAAAACAAATTAACAATCACCCCTTATACATTAAATTTTGTTGCGTATTTTTGGGATATGAGAAATAATAATAGCGTCGAGATATGATACCGGAATAAAGTGAGATTTGCAAGTCAAAAACATACAA
The DNA here is from genome assembly GCA_035578155.1 of Brachynemurus nebulosus. NCBI lineage: Eukaryota > Metazoa > Arthropoda > Insecta > Neuroptera > Myrmeleontidae > Brachynemurus > Brachynemurus nebulosus. Next base: position 60,173,825 of record JAPWDM010000002.1, read on the forward strand.
ATAGTATACAACATCATGGATAAATAATATATCTATATATACAAATATATACAAATTTATACAGTTTGTTTCGGAAAATTTTCACACTTGAGATTGTTCTTTTGAAATTTAAATGTTGAAATATTTTTCGAGTATATTTCAATAAATAATAAATTCACTGAATTTATCTATAATATTCTATTTCATATTCCTTTTTTTCTGTGGTTTAATCAAAAATTGAGCAAGAGGTGGGGGGAAAAATTTAATAATTCAATGCACATAATAATAATATCATATGAAATGTTATAAATTAGTTATATAATTTATATTATAAGAAATATTTATCTACAGTTATGATGAAAATATTAAAAATTTGTTATTATAGTCTTTGAAACTTATATTTTTCAATGTTTTAATTAAATTTACTCGCGTCTCCACTTATCTAAGACCTAGATGTTGTAATGTGTAAGTATGCGTTGCGCAGAGGGCTGACTGTACGAAGGAACTACATAATAGTGATGTCGGATAATTAATCGATTAATCGGTTTAGTCGACTAAGTAATTTTGTTCACGAGAGTTGTACAATTGTCCAACGAGGGTTACTAATAGTGATGTCGGATGATTAATCGATTAATCGGTTTAGTCGACTAATTTTGTTTAAATTTAGTCATTTTTTAGTCGACTATTTTACCCTCGACTAAATGACTAAAATAATTAATATTTTTTTTAATGACTAAAAACGACTAATTTATTAATTTTTCTGTTTTATTTACTGGACTTCAAGAAATAAAAATTAAAAAATTATCTATTTGTATGATTATTCACTTTTATGTGATTATCTATTGTGATATGCCAAAACGATCTTTCTTTTTTAACATTAAGATATATATTAAAAGTCAATAATTAAATTCAAAGGAAGCATTTGAAAGAGTGACATAGATTATCGTAGTCATAAATTCGAATAAAAATTTAGTCAACTAGGCGACTATTGTATGCTCGATATTTCTGACTAATGAACAATTTTGTCTGAAAGACAACTTTAATCGATTAATCGACTAACTGCTCCTCGCCTCGACATTAGTGATGTCGAATAATTAATCGATTAGTCGGTTTAGTCGACTAATTTTGTTTACTTTTAGTCACTTTTTAATCGACTATTTTACTGTCGACTAAATGATATTTTTTAAATGACTAAAAACGATTAATTTAATAATTTTTCTGCATTATTTATAAGATTCGAAAAAATGAAAACTAAAAATTAACTTTTTTATGATTTTTTATTTTTATGTGAACAATACATTGTAATATGTAATTTTTTTTTTTAAATAAACAATAATAAAAGTCAATAATAAAATTTAAAACATTGTTTTTGAGAGAGTTACAAAGGTTACCCTATTTATGAATTTGACTAAAAATTTAATCGATTAATCGACTATTCTATGCTCGATATTTTCGACTAATGACTAATTTTGTCGGAAAAGCAAGTTTAATCGACTAATCAACTAACTGAATCTCGACTCGAGATCATTACTCGACATCACTATTACACAACTGGTTATATTTTAAGGTAAAGTCTTGTCCAGACCAAGCGAACATGTTAATTAACAAGGTTCGTGAACAATGCTAGCAAACAATGTTGCAAACAATTTTGGGTAATTAAGCTTACTATTTTATTTGGAAACCCACTACAATTGAAATCACCCAGTGGTAACTTCTATGAGTTATTGAAGTAACAAGAATTGTGTTTTCATCATTATTACGACGTTAACCAGCCGAAAGTGAGTTTATTTATCGCCTACGAGTCACTCGCAAAATCTAATACAAGATTGGTTGATTCTACGAATGTTCACCGCCCCGTTGTTCGCAACTCAAAAAATATACTGATTAAATTTGAGTGTACCTAGTAACATTTGCTTATATAAAGTTCTGCAAAGCAATTAGTTGTATCGGATGTGGTTGCAAAAGTTCACTACATATTAGTATGGTATGGAAAAGCTTCCATACAAATATCAACAGCAAACCTTCTAATTTGAATTCCAGTTTGAAGTACCCACGTAAATGGTCTTTTTATGAAACAATCCATATATGCTCCTTCATTTTTGTATAAATATGTATTTCGTGATCTATAGAGTGGAGGGGGTTTGTGTGAAAATGTAATATAGGTTTTTGTTTGTTTTCTAGCTTTTATCCAATACTATGTATTTTGATATACAAAAAAGCAATTCAATTTAGTAAAATCCTGTATGGGATTTTATCATGCAAAGTAAAATAGACTTCTCATCATGTGTACCGAATTCTAAACGTATTGCTAACGAAAAGTATCCGTTTCTATTTTTGGTGAAATTTGATCACTTTATCAGTCAAATCTAATTTTTGAAGTTTTTTATACTTTTAACAATGTCAATGAAATTCCTCAGCGGATATAAACTTTATATTCTAAAGAAATTAGAAATATAATACTTTAGCTCATAATATTAAAGTTCAGAGAGTCTCGTAAAATTTTAAAAAAGCGCATTTTAATTAAGAATGTCCATATAAAATAAAATTACATAGGGGAAACCTGTACAAAATCGTATACCAGGGTAAAACAGTATAGTAGGTCTATTTTTGCTATTAATTAAAGTTTCCGAAACGCAAGTCGCTCAACAGCGTCCACCAATGAGAACTATTTGTTAACAAACACTTGTAGCGGTAAGTACGAACGTTTTCAAAGTATTTCATTTTACTGTTTTTTGATAGACTTGATCTTATTTTTGTGAAAATTCAAGGAAAATAGTTAAGTTTATGTGTACTACAAGCTAGTCTCCAATCAGTTATATTAAAGTGTGTGTATTTACTCGTAATTTACAATATTTGTTTCGGCAAAATCGATTTGCATAGGTAGTAGCAGGGCCGCGCCAAGCGGGGGTGTTAGGGGTGCCTAGTACCCCGGCGGCAGGCTTTGGGGGCGGCAAATAAAATATAAAATTATTACTATTTTTATGTGGTAATTTTGATGATACTAAATGTTACCCACATTTTGCTTAAATACTTGTCTATTATGATTGTTGTGACCCGTCGGTAATCCGACTATTCCGATTGTCGACCAGCGACAACAATCATTTGTCCGGTAATCGGCGAGATCAAACGGGATTTGGATCGAACATGTTCTTGCACGCTTTAATTTTATAAAAACCGTCGTTAAATTCTACACATAAAACATTTATCAATCTTTAAAATTGTTTAGTTTTCGTTGCGTTATGTTGTATATAGTACGTGACGATTAGTAAACAAAACAAACTAAAAATTGATGACTGAGGATCTCTTAGTAAAATATTATTCTTTTAAATAAGACTTAGTAAACACTGTATTGAACAGTCGAAATATAATAAAAGAGTTTAAGATTTCAATTGTTTGGTTTTAAAACCAACATTTTTATTTTATCTTCTTTTTCCTATTTGGTTGATATCTTAAACCTAATTTATTATTTCTGTTTTTTGTTATTATAAATTTTGTTTTCAATATTTGCTTATCCACATCTGCAAGCAATTTAGTTTAAAGTATATATGTTCTTTCGATATTGCTTATTCCACTTAGGATAAGATTTATGGATGTTCTTTAAATTGGAGCACTCCATACTCTTTTCTTGGAAAAGTTACATTATTTCGTTCCTCAGAAATTTAAGTAAGAAACATCCCCTTTTGGGCTCTGCGGAACGAATCTGATATAAATGCGTTAGATTTATGTGATGAAATAGAAACTCTTTTAACATAATTATATTAATCCCGACATGAATGCATTAACAGTTTTAGAGTATATATTTTCTAATGATCTTACTACAATGTTTCCGAATATGACAATTGCATTAAGAATATTTTTGACAATACCTGTGACAGTGGCATCTGGTGAGAGAAGTTTTTCGAAACTTAAGTTAATAAAAAATTATTTAAGATCTAGTACCTATGTCACAGGAAAGAATATCGTATTTAAGTTTAATTAGCATAGAAAACAAAATTGCTGCAGATATTGACATGTCAGATTTAATAAATGAATTTGCAATAAAAAAGGCAAGGAAAGTGAATTTTATATAAAATTTTAAAATTGTTACTATTCGTTTTTGTTTTGTGTAAAATTATTTATTTTTATTTACTTGTTCTTGAAATTTATGCGAACTAAATTGTTAAAAAAAGTTTAAGTGTTTATTCCATTTATAATCCTAAATATTTTATAATATTTTATGCATTTCATTAAAGTAAGTATATATAGTAAGTAAACTGGTAGCCGGGAGGCATATATTTTATTATCAAAAATGTATTACAAATAAGTTTGGCGTTTTAGGGGCGGCAATTTTTGTCTTGCACCCCAGCGCTAATGTCCCTTGGCGCGGCCCTGGGTAGTAGTGAATTATCTTTTTGAACATAAGTCTCCGGGTCAAAACCGTACGAGGTAAAACCGGCCTATATATGATTTTGACTTGATCGTATGAATATGAACTAAACTGAATTTTTATTATTAGTTGCAAAAAAGATGCCACGTAATCATAATATTACTATTACTAGTAAAAAAATAGGATTGGAATAACATGAGAAAAGTCGTTGAAGCTGTTTTTGATGGAGCCATGGGGTACTTCAAAACTGCTCGAACATGCCAGGTCAACAAAAATCAACATTATACAAGACTGAGTTAACAAATTCAAAGAAAAAATGATTTGGGTACTTCAACGCGCAAAGGCTTAAGATGAATTAAACCTATTCTTCGGTGTTGATAGTATACGGTTTTCTCCATGTATCGGTGTAAAACCGTAATAAATAATGGTTTGAATTTTTTGTGTTATTTTTGCTTAATGTTGGGATTATCCGAAATATGTTGATTTGACTATGTCCCTTAGGAAACTGACTAATTATAAACGTTGGTTTCATACATTTACGTTTTAAAATGAATGATATACAACGCTAAATCCTTAGCTATACGGCTTTGACCCGGTCTCCCTTAATACATATTTACCATTGTCTACCATAATTATTGCTGTAAATAAATAAAATTAAAATTCGAAGGCAATCCAGAGGATATCATAAAACAGTCATTATATTTTTTCTTTGGAATAAGTATATGCGGTTTTGGAAATTATTTTATTCTCATGATCCATCTAAAATTAACACAATGAAACGTCCAACTGATACAGTATTTTAACAGTTAATACACTTTATATAGAATTATGAACGTCGAACGGCGACATGGCGTGTGTGTTAGTAAGGTTTCACTTGACGTCTTCTGACGTCAATGACTGCCAAGGTATTTATGTATTTTTTATTTACTTCTTTATTTTTTGAAAACTATAAATGTCTGAATGTTTGGTTTATTTATTTATTTATTTATTTATTTATTATTTTTTTTGCAAGCTGTATATAGGGCCGGCGAGAGTGTAGGGCAGGAGGGGTAATTGACCGGGGGCCCATATCCAAAAAGGTGTCCCGCAGTTTCGGTTAGGCTTAGAGAAAGTGAGACGACGTTTTATTGCTCGTTAAAAAAAAATATTTTAGTTGCGCCCGGGGCCCATCATTTTTACCCCCCCCCCCCGTTGCATTTATTACAGTTTTGTGTTTGCTTAAGTTATTTCAGATTTCAGTGAATAAACTTCGGAGATAAGGTGGAAAGAACAATACTTTTAATATTTTTTTGCACAAGTATGTTGGGCATTGGTAAAAAACAAACGCGGCTATATAGGATATATATATATATATCCTTTAATTTTTAAATTTCAATCACTTCCAAAAAATTTTCGAAAATCTTTCACTAGCTATATACACGGACAAACAAATTCTACCAGGGGGGTTAAATTTTAATTGAATATCAGAAGGAGTTCCTAACGAAAAGGGACAGACGGACATCGAAGCTTATTACCATAAAGGTTTTTTTTTTTATTTTTTAAGTACGAAGTCCGAGAGATGACGGATTTTTAAAGATTTAAATTATCAAATAACATATTTTTCATTTAATATTTTTAATAAATTATTATTAAAACATATCATTTTGTAATAAATAAATATTTTTTAATTTAAGTAAGTAAAAATGAAAGCATGGCAGTTCATTCAATGTAAAATGTTATTTAAAATATTTTTGGTGGAATGGTGGAAATAATTTTGGTATTATCATGTGTTCCGATGGAAATGGATTAATGGATTAATAATAACTGTCTAATATCCGGAGAGCTTTTATTTTGTAATATTATATAAATAATGGCTGTCAAAAAAATGATATAAAGTTTGAATTAAAAAAAAATCTAAATCGTTAAAAGTACAGTAAAACTTCTTATCGTTAACAAAACTTGGAAAAAAAAATCCTCACAAAAACAAATTAAAGGGAGTAATTATCATAATTAACCTCTTGAAACGAGTCGTGGAACGGGAAATAAAATTCCTATAACTGCTTTCTAAGACTACACTCTCGCAGTCGTTTTTTCGTGGTGTGTATCTGTCCGTCTTTAAATTATTGTAACTACGATGCACGATTTTTTGTATTAGCTCGTTGATTATTTTTTGGGGGAAATTAATTAATTTGGGGGAAATTAATTTCCCCCAAAAAATAATCAACGAGCTAATACAAAAAATCGTGCATCGTTGATTATTTTTTGGGGGAAATTAATTTCCCCCAAATTAATTAATTTCCCCCAAAAAATAATCAACGAGCTAATACAAAAAATCGTGCATCGTAGTTACAATAATTTAAAGACGGACAGATACACACCACGAAAAAACGACTATGTACTGACACCATACTTGGGACAAGATACAGTTGCAGTGTCCTCTATTCTACAGACGCATGGATTTCGTCCAGTGTTTAATTATCCCTTCACCCCTTTATAACAAATTTTATTCGAACCTAAAACCAACCATAGCTACAGAGAAAAAGGAAAACTTGGTATATTCAGTCCAGTGTGGCGGCTGCAGTACTCTTTATGTTGGACAAACATCAAGAAGTTTGGAACATCGAATAAGACAGCATAAATGGGATCTAAAAAGGGGTGACATTCGCACGGGCTTAGGGCAACACTCCGATGAAAATGATCACCGTTTCTTATTCGAAGACGCCAACATTCTACAGTGCGAAACGAATTTAAGAAAGCGTCTAAACCTGGAGAATCTATGGATCGCAACATACGAAAACAATTGTAATTTTCAAACGGACATTAATAACCTGTCATCATCTGTTTATAAACAACTTTGCATGACAGCGCGCAAACTACTACCAAACTAGTTCCCAATGATGGTAGCTACATGTTGATCGTGGTAGCATAGTAACAAGTACAGTATCGAAACTGCAAAAAAGAATACACTTTTAATGATTCACACTTCCCTTTTAAAAAATTGCGAACCTTTAGCCATATACAAGTAAAAATTCTAGTTATTTGCATTTTATTTTTTATTTTTAAACTAGTCGCATTGTGATGATTTTAATTGTTTTTAATTTTAATTGTTGTTTTTATAAATATTTTGTTTTTATCTATAAATAACTGTTTTATTTTTGAAATTTGTATGTGACTTTTATAATTTTAATATTTATTTGTAAGTATTTTATTCTTTTCCTTATATTTTTTATATACAAATTTAAATTATTTTTGTTTATATTTTATAAAACACAGACCTGATGAGGGCGGATATAGGCCGAAACGTACGTCGTAATAAAGAAAAAGTTAAAATTAAAAAAATTTTTTAAAGTAGTACATTTGGTGGTTATTTTTCCAAAAATTATCCTTATTATAGATATTCACCACCTAAAAACTTCCCTTTAGAATAAATTATATAAATTTGATACCAATAAAATACAATATAAAATTATGTAGAACTTGAAATTTATTAAAAACAAATTATATAAACAGTTAGTTATACTAGGTAAAATTTTTGCACAGTTTTTAATATAATACACAGTGTTAATATTAATAAAAGCGTAGTGTGCTATGTTCCTTTACGCATAGATGCATGTAAAGCTTAATTTTCTGGACAGCTGTGTGTAAGACATAGCTTACCAAGACAGTATTTTGTACAATAAATAAGCAATATCATGGTAGTCGTAGATAAAATTTATTCCAAAATTGAAAGTGGCAATGGGGAATTTGACTAATTTTGGGAAACTATTTTAAAGTAGATACGCATATACACATATATGTATTATGCATGTATATAATTTTAATTTTTAAAATTAATGCCGAAAATCGTTAAAAACATTAATTTAATATTTGTTCTCAAAATTTGCGCGAAAACGTTCATTAGCTTCAATTACGTCACATTCTCTAGATAGCACAGGATGTCATGCAACTAAAAAAAAAAACTGTTTATTTTTCTTATAACTAGGCAAATTTTGCTGATTTAAAAAAAAATTAATTAAATTCAAATTAATATCCATAGTTATGTATGCCAACCGGAATTTACGTAGCGACCCTAGTGGCGACAGTATTGAAATATAAGAGAATGAAACGTCACAGCCCATTTCTGCTGACTTAATTTATAGCTGAAAAATATTAATTTTTTAAAAATTAAATAATGATAGTTAGGATGAATTAACATAATAAATTACTGTCTTTTATTATCAATTTTTATTAAAATTTGTTTTTATTGTTTTTCTTTGATACTGTCAAATACTCCATTGTGCTTATGAACTTTTTCAACAACTTTCGGGAACAAACTTTGAATATAACCTATTTTATTATTAATTAGAATATCACATTGGTCATAAAAAATAATAATAATAAAATTGCTCAGTATTTAGTACAAGTCAATTTAAAATCGTCTTTACGATTCAGGGTCTCAAATCACATTTTGTACGTAATAATAAAACCGGATAGCCATATCAATTTTCATTTATTTTTCAAATTTATTTTTGTTAAACGTTAAATAAATAAGTATGTACTATGTATTGTACAAACAATGACAGTAAATAAATAAAAAATAACGTGATCTGAATAATGTTACATAATCATAATATAATGTTGTACTTACTGTACCTACCGGTGTTGGTAGATTTGTTTATTTGTTTGTTCGCATCTTAAAAAATTTCAGTCTTATTCATAATATAATACATCCCACCGACAGCGAAGAAGGTTAACAATAAGGGAGAGTTCAGTGACATACATATCCACATAGTTCGCAAGGTAAAAGCCCATTAGGAAAGTAAAATAACTCCAGAAGTAAATTATGGCAAATAGTCTATTTTCAATTTATATCCTAAATGAGTTTCTTGTTATTTTGGTTCGAACGGTGTTTCTCAATCAGTGGCATATGAAAGATAATATAATAGATACAATAGTTTGATGCGTACATATATTTTTACACTGAATGTTTAGGTAGGTATTCGGTATGTCGGAACAAATTCAAAAATTCATTTGAATGAATTTTCGCTTTCTCGTTCGTTCGAGATAGCGAGCGAAAAGTATGATAGTCAAACCAATTTGGCTAGTGCAGTTTTTGCCGAATTTTGACGTTTTATGCCTAAAGAACCCGTAGAGAATCAAAATCCGGAGTGAAATGTCACGGTCCCGGACTTGTTCGCGTCTAAATTAATGAATATCTCCGGAGCAATTGGGGCTACAGAAATGAAACTAGGCACAAAAAATAGTTCTGTATATGGAACATTAAGGCTCGATCCACATTAACGCTTCGTTCTCGATACGATATCGCTCCGCTCCCGATTCGATAAAATATTTTTACACAAGAAACAATGAGTGTATTCACATCATCGCTCTGATATCGGTCCGATATCCGTCACGGTTCGCCCCGACTCCAATGCCACTCCAATATCAATACCACTCAGGTAATATTTTATTGGAGCGATATCAGACTTGTTATGACTTGTACATTTTGTGTAAACACTTTTTTGACTCCACTCCACTCCCCTTGCATTCAGTTGTTATGAAAAGATGTTTGAATCGAACTGAGACCGAACTGGGAGCGTACCCAGAGCGGCATTAGAATGGAGAACGAATAGGTACCAGCATGTTATCAGCACTGTAATGTGAACACAACAAGATTATATCGGAGCGAGAGTGGAGTGGGAGCGTATCGAGAACGGAGCGTTAATGTAAATCGGGCCTAAAAGGAGTAAAATTTTGATACATTTTGGTTAATGGTTCTGGAATTATCACTACTTTTACCTTTTTCTTTTTTCTTTTTCAATTTTCTTTGGATTTTGTTTATACAAATTTTGGTCAAATATGGTGTTAAAGTGGATAGAAGTGGCTTGAAATAAAATTATATTAGAAATCATCGACTTTGTCTACAATGCCTTTTTGGTCGGTTCTAGCTTCAATTCCGATGATGGCTATTTTTAAATTGTTAGTCAATTAAGGTTGAAGAGTTGATCAAAAACGTAGTTTTAGGATGTGGGTCAAGTAACGAAGATCCTGATTTCTATCGAGAAATCTTATGTTTAATGAATTTTTTCTCTAATAATAATAATAAAATAAATATACATGTTACTAAGAGCATTCTTATTGTTAGTAACTTAGCAACTTCACTTTACTTTCATTATCATTACCTATCAATTAATTTTTGTACTCTCCAAACTACTAAATTCAAAAAATTTATGGAAGACAAAATTCAAAGCCAACTTGTATTCAACGCCAATCCCTTGGGGGGTCGCGAAGCCTTTTCAAGGGGGTCGCAGTTACTTTAAAAATAAAACCACTCTAATTCAATATATAATATTTAATAAAGAGAAGGTTAATTAATGGTTACATTAATGTGATAGTTTTATACTTTCGCGCGATAAAGTTTCAGAATAGCGGCTTATTTTCAATAACAGTAAATCCGAATTTTAAATAATTGTCATCATATAGCCACTTTTTCTCTCGTTTTCTTTATTACTCTTATTGGAACTTGAAATTGACGATTGTGCATATCTTTCCAGAAACTTATCCATTTTCAATAATTACAATGAGCACAGAATTTTGAATATTAGACAATAAAAGACAATGAGCAACTACTAAACAAACAACAAGGCAATTTAATAAATTTAAACACCAACGCGAGTTCACTATTCAAAGAATTCAAATGGATTACGCTTGGAAGTGTTAAACGGCGACGAAGGTCGTCCGTGCACGTGTCACTTTTTACGCCATGCGCGCGTTCAGAAGCTAATATAAGTCATCAACTTCGATTTCCATACGAAAATTTGTCTGTTTCAAGTCCTTAATTACGTATTTAAAATTTAATTGATACTTAACTATGAAAATAATCAATAGTGATGAACGGATTCGATATTCATAACATAAAAAAATAAAAGTTAGTAAATAGCGGAGGGCAGGGGGTCGCGAAATATTTTTCCATACTAAGGAGGTCGCGCCATGAAAAAGGTTGAAAAACACTGAATTATTTTATGGTACCTAGCCAATTCTCGATTATCGATTCCGGTTCTAACCGGATGGCGTTTAATCTTTGAGCTCAGTTTGAATGTAGCATATACTTATGCTACTTCGAATCGGTTACGAGATCGCCATAGAAGTTTTCACTTTGGTCGTGTGGTTTTAAGTACACTTACAAATTTTTTTGTATATCTACTTAGGTATAACTCACTTTTTGATAATGAGTAACACTATTGAAACAGTAACTACTTGATTACTTCTCGCTAAAACTCCCAGCTACGTAAATAAACGTTTTTTTTTCTTTAGACTCACTCTAGTGTTGATAATCGAACAACTTTCTTTCTACTTCCACGTCAGTGTGCACGTTAAATTCTGTTTAAATTTCGTGTTAAAAAGTTTGAGAACTGTTAATTTAAAACTCTATCCAAATATGGTACCTACCTACATATATATAGTTAACTAACACAACTTTCCTATATTTATTATTTTGTTTGTATTAGGGAGAATAGACAGACAGATATTTCTAGTAAATAGTAAAGTTGTTCCACGTTCATTATGTAATATTTTGTTTACTATCTTTATCTTGTCGACTATTTACATAAATATTTATTTACTAAACGAAAACATCCAAATCACATTATTGCAATGAAAATAATTTATTATTTAAAAATAAACTTTTTTTTTTGTTTGCAACTACCGTTCGTTCTTTATGTCGCTCCTTTTTAGTTTATAGTTATTTTGGTAGTACTTATGTACTAATGGGTATATATGTTGCAGCTATATTGTCAAAACCGTTTTATTATAATAACTCTAGTCAAATTGTAAAAAAAACGAATTATTGTCAACGGATGATGTTCCTTACAATTGAACTAGTAAAATTCAGTGTTATTATAATATCGCCCAGACACTTTTAGAGAAATGGTGAAGTGAATAACAAATATAATTAATTTGTATCAAAACTACTAAACCGATCTCAATAAAATTTAGTAGAAATATTTATATGGCTTAAAATAACTGACAGGATAATTTACATGTTGGTTGAAGGTTCCTGTGGGATATTAATACCAAACTATTTAGTGTAAAAACAACAAAACCGATTTCAGTCGAATTTAGTAAGGGGCACTTTTATGTTTTGGAATAACAGATAGGAAAATTTGTGTCCCGATTAAAGGCTCACGAGGGATGCAAATTATTCAGTCAGGCCAAAATTATTGAGCGAATTCAGTCTGATTTCGTATATAAACTTATACATTTTCATATTAAATTTGATTGCAATCGATTCAGTAGTTTCGACATTAATTAGTTTCATATTCTTATCCCTTAGGAAACTTCAATCGGGATATAAACTATCCCATCAGTTATTCTAAATATATAAATATACAAATTAATTTTAATTAAAATCTGTTCAATAGTTCTGACCTGATTGAATAACTTTTTGAATAGTTTTGTTTCCCGTGGGAATCCTTAATCTGGATGAAAATTTTCCTGTATGTTGTTCCATAGTATTATAAGTATCCATAATAAATCTAACTGAAATCATTTCACTAATTTTGATCTGACTAAGTAATTTGTTTCCTTTGGGACCTTTAATCGGGAGAAAAATTTTTTCCTTTCTGTTTTCCAAAGCATAAGAGTAACCATATCAAATTTGATTGAAATCGGTTCTGTAGTTTTAATACTGATTAGTTTCGTATCCCGCATTATATCCCGCAGGAAACTTCAACCAGGATATAAATTATCCTGTTAATTATTCTAAACCATATAAGTATTCCAACTTATTGAAATGGATTTAGTATAGTTAAGACACTATTTATTATTATTTTAGTATTCACATCCCACGGGAACCTTTAATCGAGATACAAATTTCTTGTCGGTTAGCATATAAATGTTTAAATTAAATTTGATTGAAATTGGTTCAATAGTTTTGACATTATTAGTTTCGTATCCATATAGTGTTTATTTTTACAATATTTTCCTGTACGCTGATTTAGTTATAAAAACATTATACTTAACAATTTTGCTTCCGAGACTACTAAAGTAGCGGAAGCATTGTGATCACTTTTGAAAAATAAAAATTTTTTTCTCTTCAAAATCAAATTTTTTACGCACATTTTACGTTTTAGAGCTTCCTGAACAATTTTGGTTTGGGCCGTCCGTCTGTCTGTCCATCTGTGTGTCTCCAATTTTGCACCAAGTGGCATAACTTCCGAACTATTCGATTGTTTTTAATGAAATTTTCAGAAATTATGCAGTTTGGCTCCGCGATGGTCCCCTATGAATTTAATCAAAATCGGAGTAACGGTAGCAACGCCGCTACCATGTCATTCCAAAATTGCACCAAGCGGCATAACTTCTGAACTACTCAATTCTTTTTTATGAAATTTTCAGAAATTATGTAGTTTGGTTCCTATATGGTCCCCTATGAATTTAATCGAAATCGGAGTAACGGTAGCTACGCCGCTACCATGAAATCCCATTAAATGTCAATATCTTATTTACTGCTAGTCCTATCTCGTTCAAATTTTTAGGGTATATTGGGGGTTAGTTTCTAAAATATTTTTACTATTATTTTATAATTTAGCCTTTAAGTCTTTTGAGTTACAACAGTTTTTTATAAACTTCAAGGCGAAAATATAATTTCACGGTATATAATATGTATATTTGGTAGAATACTGTTTTAAAGCCTTTTACGACTACGAGGAAGCTGTGTGCCCACCCTATTGGCAGCGTATTTCTAGATGTGTTTAACGAAATTATAATAACACTGAAATTTGCTAGATATGATGAATTGACAATATTTCGTTTTTTTATAATTTGACTAGAGTTATTATAATAAAACGGTTTTGACAATATCGCTGCAACATATACATAAAGGAAAATGTGCAAGGTGTCTCATTTAATAGTAGTCATATAGTAAAAGTTTTTTTATGGGGAAAGTATTCTATAGAATTTAAAGTTTTTGGAAATATGTATGTGATGACTGGTGATACTTTATTAGGGTTCTAAAGGAAAAATGTTGGGATATTTTCATCATCTCCATCTGTTGGTTACATTACAAAATTCCTACACCTTTAGATCTATATAAACATGAAGTTTTGTATAAATATGATACAGATGTAGATTTAAGATAATGGAAAATACATTTTTTTAATTTTTGAAGTACTTTTCACTGAGCTTTAAAGTGAGGTTTCTTTGACTCATACATATATATTTTCAAAAATTTCTCGAAACATTTGTTCAACGGCCTATCATTAACCCTCTTGAAGAAAATATTCCAAATTATCGAGATCGAATGTGTTTATCTGTTTTTATGATAAACAATAAAAATGTATACTTGCATATTTTTTATATTTTATACCGAAAGCTGAGGAACCTTGACTTAACACGAAAATAAGAGAGGAAAAAATCATAACATTTTTAGAAATAGGTAATGTGCTGTGTGTCGCAAAATATGTTTTATTTTTAGGCGTCGGCTTTGAAACCACATATAAAATCCATTATTATCGAACAGAAATAAAATAAAATACAAGGTTTCTTACGTGCTTTCTTTTTCCTTACTTAATTTTAATTATGAAAAATAATTCGCCTTAAAGGCGTATGAATGAATTCCGGTTATAGATATTTATTCTCCACAGTGACATGCTGCGTGAAAAAAGACGCCCCTGCTTTAATCCAAAAAGCAAAGGAAATTTCTTACGAACTTTTCAACAAAATAAAAAACTTCAAATTCTAAATTTAACCGCCCTTTTGGCCCACATTTACCACACCTAAAATGTGCCGCTCTAGCTTCCAACCTGCTCAGCCTGCTCCACTCAGATTCTACCACTGACTCTCCATGTAATTAACCCATTGAAAATGGTCTTAACAATAAATCGTAAATTTTATAGATAAAGTACATTGTAAGATCACTTTAATTTTTAGTGGTTGCTCAACTTATATGGATATTAATTAAGCTTCTCAATACCTTTTTGCTAAAGTAAAATGCTTTGGGGGTAAATGAGTGATACTTCAACCGGATTTTGACATTTTGGAGTCTGGGGAATCAAGAAAACCAAAACATCCAAAAAACTAAAATTTTCCAGACTTGTACTCTCCTTTGTGTATGTTAGCGTCGAAATGAATAAATATCTCCAAATCTACTGGAGTATGTATGGTGTAATTGGAAATGCCGAAATAAATTTCCAAAAATTATATTATTTGATTTCTAGAGAACGGTGATTGTAAACATGACACGTTGTATCTATATAATATTTATTTGTTTTTCAATTTTTCCACACTTTATTATTTTGGTTTGTAAAAATCCATTTGTACACATACACAAGTATATTACATAATAAATATGTATGTAGTGTGTATATATTATATTTTATGATTAATTATCTGAGAAATAATATTACATTTTTATGATTTCGGAAAAAATACAAATTGATTTTTTTTGTGTAGGAAAATTTCTTGTTAATAGTCATCCTTTTGTGATTTATTTAAATGAAATGAAAAATTTATTTTAATTTTTATATTTGTGAGAAAAATATTGCACATAATTTAGCAAGATTAATAGCAAGATTATGAATAAGTGTGAGAGAAGGACCAGTACCAAGACTCAAGTGAACAAGACCAAGAAAAATTCAAGACTTTTGCTAAAAAAATAAAACTTTTGAAAATTTCTTAAAATTTTTCATTACGATAAAATGGAAAAAGACCATTTCGTTCAAAAATTAAAAAGAATAAAAATTTATTTTGCAATTTTGGGAGTCGATGGGTGTATTCTTAAGAAAAATTGGTTCTGGTAAGGAAGACAAAGGTTAATTATGTCCTTAAAATAATTGGGACCTTTTGTTATAGCTATCTTCTAAGTTTTATTGATTTTCATAAGCAAGGTCAAGAGAAAATCGAAAAAAACAAAATTCATTTCCCAAATTAAGTGATTGCAAGTAAAACAAGTAAAAAAGTAGATAAAAATTGTCGGACACATTTAATTTTCGTTAAAAAATATTAAAACTGAATAAATATATTAAGCATTGCGTTTAGTAAGTAAATAACCCATTTTCCTTTCTTTTTTTTAAATTTGGGCAAAGGGCAATGCTAGAAAGAAAAACAAACAATTTAATTTAATTATCATATTTATTTATTACAAAATAATTTAATTTCTAAGACGAATAGTAAAATCATATTAACATAACCTAAATTTCCTATAAATAAAAAAATAAGTTTTTAATATTTTTTAATGAAAATTAAATATGTGCTTAAACTTGTATCGTCATTTTTATTTGTTTTGAAACTAAATCAATCAAAAAAAAAAATAAAAAAATTTGACAACTTAACTTTTTTGTTGGCACGTAATTTGGGAATTAGCCCAAAATTCTTCTATTCTATTAAAAAGTTAAAATTGATGACACTCCAGAACCATTCGCCAAAATGTGTCAAAATTTTGTTCCAGTAGTGTCCAATGTATAGAATTATTTTTAGCCTGCTTTCATTGCCTCTAACTCCAGTAGATTTGGAGACATTCATTCATTTAGACGCCAACATACACAAAGGATGGTTTTTTGGATGTTTTGGTTTTCTTGATTCCCCAGACTCCAAAATGTCAAAATCCGGTTGAAGTATCACTCATTTACCCTCAAAGCATTTTACTTTAGCAAAAAGGTATTAAGAAGTTTAATTAATATCCATCTAAGTTGAGGAACCACTAAAAATTAAAGTGATCTTACAATGTACTTTATCTATAAAATTTACGATTTATTGTTAAGACTATTTTCAATGGGTTAATTACATGGAGAGTCAGTGGTAGGATTTGATTGGAGCAGGCCGAGTAGGTCGGAATCTAGAGCGGCACATTTTAGGTGCGGTAAATGTGGGCCAAAAGGGCGGCTAAATTTAGAATTTGAAGTTTCTTTTTTTTTTTTTTGTTAAAAAGTTCGTAAGAAATTTCTTTTGTTTTTTGGGATGAAGCAGGGGCGGCATTTCTCACGCAGCCTGTCACTGTGGAGCGTAAATATCTATAACCGGAATTCATTCTACTTTTGATAAAATTAATTCCATTTGCTCTAAAACAAATGTTTTAATCCGTACAATTTTCGTTTAAACAAAGTATTTTAGAGTCGTTTAACAATTACATGATTAGAAACTTACAAATTTGTATCTTTTTGTTAGTAAAATAGGACTAGAGTTTCCAATTAATTCTGAAATAGACATAAATCGTTACCATTAAGTACAAATCAGGAACATCTAGCAGAATTTAAAGAGTATTAACAGCGCATAAACAAAGTTTTCAATAAAACAGATTAAGTATTAGGTATTGGTTATTTGTTCTTAACATACGTAGATCTATCTTAAAAGACTCCGACCACATATAACAAAGTTTACAAGCAAACTAACAAACAAACATTCAAACATAGATTTAGTTAAAATTTCTCATTTGTTTTATTGTAATTAAAATAAACTCTGTACATTATTACTTCACTTATCTCTGTAATATTCTCGGTAGAAATTTTAGTATGATTTGATCACAGTTATATAGTATAGCTATTAAGTAAATGAAATAACAAAGGTGCAGCATCTAGTAACTTCGGTAACAAAGAAAATGAAATTACACTCAATAACTACATATTTCAACAAACAAGTGCTACGAAAAAGTTCGGTTATTCGAGCTATGTTTGGTGTAGTGATATCGAATGATTAGTCAATTAATCGGTTTAGTCGACTAATTTTGTTTACATTTAGTCATTTTTTAGTCGACTATTCTATCCTCGATTAAATGACTAAAATGATTATTTTTTTTAAATGACTAATGACGACTAATTTAACAATTTTTCTGTATTATTTATTGGGTTTCAAAAAATGAAAACTAAAAAATTCACTTTTATGTGATCAACACATTGCGATGTTTGATATCTCTCTTTTTCTTAAAAGAAAACTACTAAAAGTCCATAATCAAATTCAAAAGGAAACCTCGCTTTTGAGAGTTACATCTAGGTTACCCTATTCATGAATTCGGCTAAAAATTTAGTCGATTAGTCGACTATTCTACGCTCGATATTTTCGACTAATGACTAATTTTGTTTGAAAAACCTTTTTAGTCGATTAATCGACTAACTGCTCCTCAGCTCGACATCACTAGTTTGGTGATCTTCACCTCGAGTAACCATTGAAAAACTCTGTTTTAACAAAATTAAACGAATAATAAATACATAAGGAAACTAAAAATTTAATTTCGGTTAGTGAAAAGCCTTTTAGGCGCTAATATTTGGTTAATACGAATAGTAAAAATTTTAGAAATATTGTTTAAGAAGATTCGGCTAGTGCGAATTTCTGTGTACTCGGCAAATAGCCGAGTACTAAACAATTTTGGTAAATGCATCTAAATTAAAGTAATAAATAATCCAGAAAGAGCAAATAAAAACAATAAAATATTTTTATTATAAAACTGATTAAATTCAGATCATTGACAATAACAATTCCCAATTAATTTCAGAAATCGAATCACAGAAATAGATTTGGAATTGAAAAATTACCACTTACTTAATATACGAATACCATTTTACATTCTTTTGTTTTACCAAACTACAATAGTTTACAAAAGTTTACGGTCGGTTGAAAATCATTCTAACAAAAATTATGCTGTGACAAATTTAGGGTGTTATAAATAGATTCATCGGGTCCTGGAGCCATTTGGACCTAAGTACTTTTAAGTACATTCTAAAAAAAGCAAATTTAGCAGTTCTGTCGTTTAAGTTGATGTTGTATATTCTGGCTTTTTCAATAGAAATAACTATCAGTAAACCAAAGTGACCCTGAGCTATCGTACTTTTTAAAAAACTTTTGGTAATTTTCAGTTTTAGCGAAAGATCTTTCTGCAGTTGATGACAAGTACCGTGGTAGTGGCATATTGTGAGAGGGAGTTGTGACTGTCAAGTTGGGTAGGTTCGTCAATTCAGCTTTATTGAAGATAAATTGTTTATATACTACTCCAAACAATTAAGGGAGCAAAAAAAAATTGTTAATTTTTTAGTGATTTTTGAAGAGCTGTATTTATCTGAAAAGTGGTCGTACCGAGATGTTTAAATAAGCGTTTTGAAGCTCCAAGATTCTAGTTTTCAGATCTTTCATCCAAAAATTTTTAGGAGTGACAGTTATCGAGCAATTATAAGGAATAAGACAAAAAAAGTTTTTGAAAATTTTTTGCTCTTTTTTTTTTTGGTCTACGGGCTTGAAAAATTTTTTGCAGTAAGACCGTGGTATTAACGTGATAGCCTGTTTATTCAGCTTCAAATTCCTTTTCAAAATTTTTCTCTACGTTGATTTGTTCCGGAGGTATCCAACATTGAATAAAAAAGGATCGTTTTTGCTTTAACCATCGATATCTCTGTAACCAGTGATCGGACAGAAAATTGAAAGGCAGTTTTGGAATATAGAATAAATTTCCTACAAGCCTATGCTGCGTACTTTAGACGAAAGATCTGAAAACTAGAGTCTTGGGGCTTCAAAATGCTTTTTTAAACATCTCGGTATGACCATTTTTCACGTAAATACAGCCCTTCAAAAATCACTAAAAAAAATTGACAATTTTTTTTGCTCCCTTAATTGTTTGGGTTAGTATATTTAAAAGACATTTTTGGTACTTTCAATCTTCTCTCCGCACTTTTTTATGCGCTTTTTTACTGCGCCCCTTAGAGCAAGTGCTCCACTGGCTTCATTGTATCACTAATAATTATACAGAAAGAAATTTATGAATTAAGTTGTCGAAGTAAATCAGTATATGGGTAAGTGATTTTGGTAGTTCCAAACTTATGTGTACCCTTGTAAAGAATGAGTATAAGCAGTTTTAGTGTCGCCTTGATCGATTGCTTTAGAAATTACGTTAGAAATACGTACGTACGTACATGGGGAGATAAATTTATCCATATGGATATCTGTATGTGTGTGCTATGTTCGGCGAATGACATAAGAAACAAATTTGTAAAAGGAAAAATATTTTCCACATTTTCCAATGTATTTACAGAGTGTATAAGTAAGGCAGACGAATAAAAGTGTTTTATTCAGTTTAACTTGTGAATCCTCTAGGATCAAGAAATTGAAAAGGCTCAGACAAAAATCGCTTCTATTTTTTTCCTACTGCAAATGTTTTTTGAAATTCACTGAAACAATTGAACAGTTGCTGTTACTAAAGAAATCTTAGTGAACTTGAAATAGTTGCTCTCATACAAGATACATCAATCTGTTACTATTTGCTAAAGAGGTAGGCCAGAAACTGTTTGTCTGTATAGTGATGATGTCTAACAGAAGGTCGAAGGGAAGAGGGAAGAGAAGGGAAGAAATGGGCACCTAAAAACTTAAATCTATTATAAATTAACATTAGAAGCATTATTTTTTAGTGAGAAAAATTAAATAAATTTGTTCAATACCATTATTCAATTAAAAAATTTAGTAGGGCTGGGCAAACTGGTTTGTAGAAACCATTTAAAATAGAAAATGGTTTCCAAAAATCCATTTAAACTACCAACTGCTGGGCATACATATTTTTAAAATAGAAAATGGAAAATAGCTACCTAAAATGGATTATAAAATTTAATAATGTTTTTTTTTTTACTATAAACTCTTCTATAAAACTTTTATCATTATTTATTCATATAAGAAAAAAAGTTACTAAAATGCCAAACGTAAGGAAATTTTAAATAAGAGCCTTTTGAAAAAATTTTATAAAGTTTGCTTGATATGAAAACGAAATTTAACTCTTGAAATATTTTTTATTCAAAAATACTGAAAAATTTAATTCAGCCTTAACATATTCAAACCTTGACTTCACTACTACTGCAACTTCTAAATTATGAAAATTATTTGCTCGAAATACCAAAACGATTCTTATCGACGTGTCTTAAAGATAATAGCACACAACTTGAGTCACAAAGGTTTGACTTGAAAGAACTGCAGTTCTAGTCACAAATTAGTGACTTAAGTGATATTGTAATTCGAGTTATGAAAAATTTGAGTCAATTAGACTGCGTTCAATTCGAGTGCTATGGTTAATATGAGTTTTAAGTGTTATACACATAGATACAATAAATTTAAGTATTCATTCATTGTCATTTTAAATGTAAAATGGATTCAAATTTTGATTTTAAATACAAAGTGGAAAATGGTTTGACCAAATTTACTTAAACTAGCAAATACAAAATGCATTTTATATTTTAAATACATATTTAAAATGCAAACATTTTAAATAGTTTCCAACCCTGTTCGACTGACATATATTTTCGAAATTTTACACAGAAACCACAAATACCTTGCAATTTTTAGAAATTTTTCCACTGTTAAAACCAGTACTTTTTGTCTTCAAGTAAAACATTCTGTACATAAACAATAATAACATTCTTTTGTCGCGCCATTTAGCTGCTGGATTCATTTGAGGATTGACATCAGCGCGGCGTGGCGGTACGATTGTATACTATGGGAGCGGCAAAGACAGTGGGAAGAATTATATACCAGATACTAAACACAAATGAAGCTAAAAGAACAAAATGTTGTATCGTATGAATCAACAGAGAGAAAACTTTACACCGAATGCAACTGCTTCGGATTTTCTTTTGTTCGACTAGCAAAAAAAAAAAATTGCCAACGCTATCTTGGTTTTTCTTTTTTCTTACATAAATTTTTTTCCCTTTTTATGTCGGTGATGTGGCATTGTTATTCTTTACATTCATTTGTTTTTATTAAACTAATTTAATATTATTTTCAATTCAATTTTTATGATTTATAAAAACAGAAAAAGTAAAACAAAAAAAAACATTGTTTTTAAAGAAAATGAAAAATATATCATTAATCAACCATGTTTTCTCTTCCATTGTGCCTAATCTAGGTAAATGATATTTTTTTACCTATATTTGCATGTTCATTCTTTTTCTGTTTCTTTTTCTTCGTGTTCTCGATATATGTATGTACCAATTTTTACAGCTTATTCGTGTATAAATTTCAATTATATGAATAAATGTTTTTCCACTAGATAAAAATAAATTAATTATAGTCATTAGATACGGTGCTATGTACGTTGCAGTTGGTGTAGAGGGAAATAAGATGTAAATAACAATTATAGATATCAATTTAGAATAATTTTGTTATTATAATAATGTTATGTTATTATAATAAAAACTTATTAAATAATATTGTCGAAGCTGTTAGAATTTTTTTGCAATGTTTGACCAGATATTATTTTAGATGGATTTTAATGGATCAACTTCTTTAATTTACCAATCAGTTACTAATATAGTTGTATTTGATATTGACCAAGGGGTCAAACTAGTATGTCACCCAAATTGTGCCCGTTTACGGTCGGTTTGTGCATAGAACTCAAATTGTGCCCGTTGTAACGAGAACAAACATAGAATGGTTTAAGTTTCAGACGTAAATAAAGGATCAAAATACTGTATTCAACAAAAACTGTTTAATATATATATATATATATATATATATATATATATATATATATATATATATATATATATATTTCTTTAATTAAGTAAGGAAACATTAATGTGAGGTGAATTTAAATTGAAAAATAATCATTCTATTAATAATAATTTTAGTTATCAGAGGTTCCTTTCAGAAACAACTTCATTAATATATAAATGTCAAAACTGTTCGAATATATGATCGCGTTCCGGTATAGGGGCTTATACTAACTCAAACTCAAACTCAAATTGTGCCCGTTGTAACGAGCGAGTGACGTAACACATACGACCAAAACACATGATGTATGGACACGAATATACCAATGTGTTAGTATAATGTGCTGACGCTGATGTATGCAGTTCGCATACATACACTATATACTATGATGGCCACCGTATGTTACCACCAGTCAACAATTAAAAATAAACTTATTTATTTTTAGAAAGATATCCCTTTATTTTGAGAAATTTTTTATTCAATAGAATTTTTACACTTAAATACGACACACTTCATATTTTTTTCTGTCTAATTTCACGAGTCGATTAAAAAACATGATATTTATTATGATATGACACTACGACGGTCAGTAATAGACTAAATCAGTAGTGGTGTAAATTGCTACTTATTGCAACTTTCGGATTACACTTTTTCATATGTAATCTTGATCTGTCTCATCCATGATATTGACACATTAACAATAAGCTAATTAAATTAGTAAATTTATTTAGAATTTTTTCCGACTCAGTCAACTAAAATTATTTTTGTTTCCATTTAAGAATGTTTGCTACTCTAAAACAATACTGCGAGTAAATTCATTAGAGAAACATTCAATGCGAATGGCTGCATTTACGATTTGCACTCGTTAAATTTATAATACCATCATCTACACTCATAAAAGCATTAATTGCAACACTTTAAAAAGTGTTGAAAAAAAGATAGGGCACGCTACTACTACTTAAAAGGCAAGGGAGAAATCTTAAGCACTTATTTCGTGTTAGATATTTAGTATTAAGAAAATAACAGGATGAATAAATAGTATATTGTGCAATAAGTGCGGGAACTTGTCGATTGCCCACGAAAGCGAAGTTGAGCGCACGAACGTAGTGAGTGCGCTCACTTGCTTGAGTGGGGCAATCGACAATCCCGCACGAGTTGCACATACTATTTTTATTACGAATTTCACATACTTTTTCTATTATTATCACTATTTTTGACATTTTTATTACTTTTTAAAATAATATTTTTAAGTGTTCGTCTTTTTTTTCTGAATTAATTATCGTTTAAATTACTTTGTTGGTGGTTTTTATAGAAATAATTATGAAATACATATTAAATGAAAAATTAAGAGGCGGCTTTGCGTGTTTTGATTAAATTTTGTGTGTTTTATTGTCAATTTGCATGTGGAAAGTTACTTTCCACACGCAAAAAAGTATGCGGGAAGAGTACAGTGGGCAAACAGCTATTTTGCGTACAGAAATGTGTGCGCCAAGTTAGTACTTCTCCCGCATGAGTAATGAAAAATAATTTCTTGTTTGAATAATTTTATTTAAAATATATAATTCAGTATCAAGTTCCAGGCACTGGAAGTTGAAGTTGGATATTCGCGGGCAACCACATGCTAAGTGGAAATGACTGAAGTCAAGGTTTCCTACAGGAAAAATGAAAATTTTACACATAAGTTGTCCAAATTTCACAGCGGATTTAATTCATTTCCTTTTTGTAGCTATTAATTGAACTTGATCATCACGTAGGCGTAGGTACAATAATTTTTTTTAAAAGTATCAAAAACTATATATTTCGATGTTAGAAAGTATAAATTTGTAGCTATTTATAGGTTTTCGATACTGCTTTTTACATTTTTAAGTTTCCACAGGAAGTTACTGTAATGGGTCCGATTTTACGAATCGCTAATTTTGACATATCTCCACGTCTTAGGGTTACTAGAATCCGAATCCATCGTTTTTAGCGTGATGTCTGTGTGTGCGTTCGTTAGTTCGTTCGTTCGTTCGTCAATTTTTTTTCGTCTCGCATATCTCGAGAACGAATGATGATATCAACTCCGGACTAGGAAGACCGGATAAAGTTTTCAACAAATTCGGATTAGCGGTTTGTTTTTTTTTTTTTTTTTTTTAAAACGGAATTAACCTTATTAAGATAATATAGATTATATGTATTTTTTACCATAGCATTATTATATAATGGCCTAAGAACCTTCCTTGATGTTAAAAACGTCAGTATTTTATTACAAAATTACAAAAAAAAAAAAAAAAATAAAAAAAAATAAAAAAAAAATAAAAAAATAAAAAGAAACGAAATAAGAAACTTTAAAAAATTAGTTTTTTGCCAAAATATATTTTGTCTCGCATATCTTGAGAACAAATGATGTTATCATTTGTTAAATAAGGGTGGACGTTAGTTCGTTCGTTCGTTCGTCAATTTTTTTTCGTCTCGCATATCTCGAGAACGAATGATGATATCAACTCCGGACTAGGAAGACCGGATAAAGTTTTCAACAAATTCGGATTAGTGGTTTGTTTTTTTTTTTTTTTTAAAACGGAATTAACCTTATTAAGATAATATAGATTATATGTATTTTTTACCATAGCATTATTATATAATGGCCTAAGAACCTTCCTTGATGTTAAAAACGTCAGTATTTTATTACAAAATTACAAAAAAAAAAATAAAAAAAAATAAAAAAAAATAAAAAAATAAAAAGAAACGAAATAAGAAACTTTAAAAAATTAGTTTTTTGCCAAAATATATTTTGTCTCGCATATCTTGAGAACAAATGATGTTATCATTTGTTAAATAAGGGTGGACCCCCACCCTTAGGTATAGAAGGCGAAGCCCCCGGTATGGTTCAAGGGGAAAAGCCTCTATCGGAGTCGCCTGAAATGAAAAAAGAATTATTTATTTACAGTAGTCTCTAGTCTTTAAGGACACCCAATCGGAAGTTGAGAGTGTGGGTAGAACAGACCTGTCCCCCAAATTTTTTTCAAAATCGGAAACAACAGAAAAATTACATGGGGGAATTAAATTACATTTACTCATGAAATTTGGGAAATTTGTAGAGTTAAAAAGGCTGAACACTACTGATATATAAGATATATGTAATAATAAGTTAAGGTATATTGCATATAAAATTTGATATTTTTAACCAGAAAAGTTTTTAATTTTCGAATTAGAAATGCAGATGATCTGGCACTGCGGGTCGCATCTTTGGAATTTACGGGCCGCATTTCAATAAATTATGTTTTAAGATTTCAATAAAATTGCTAGAGTAGCTTTCGAGAAAAAAAGATATACATACATACAGAAATATTTTTCCTTAATATTAATAATAATATACGTAATAACATGGTTTAACGTCCATTTTTGAAACCATTTAGTCGATAACAGACACCACCCACGTCATTATTTGTATCTTTATTTTTTATATTTTCTGCAACATCTTTTTCATTATATATTTATGATTTGGATGGAAGACAAAGAAGATGCTGATGTGAGGGCTAGAATTTGGTAGGTATGCGTCTGCAGCCGTCATCTTAAGGAACTGTGCCGATATTCGTATCGAATTATGAAGAGAAACTGCAGAAAACCTTCACAAGTATAGTCGATCCCGGGATTCGAACCCTCGATCTACCAGTCAGCAAGTGCGAGTACCTAAGCACGCTCGGCCACTCCCTTAATATTATTGATGACTAGCCGTACCCGTGACGTTATTCACGCCAAACGTTGAGTAGTTTCTTTTTCCAATTTGTAGTTTCTTGCAACACAAAATGCATTAAATTGTCTCCAAATTGACAATTGTGTATTTATTGTATTTTTCGGTACACAATTAGCAACATTTTTTTTTGATTTAAAATTCAGAAATATTGAGTCATTGATGAGACATTTTCCCGGAATTAAAAGTAAGTATCTTAGATGTTGACCCAGGTAATAAGTTATCATCACACCAAATTTCATTAAAATCCGTTCAGTAGTTTTTACGTGATGCGTGAACAGACAGACAGACAGACGGAGACAGATTTACAGTTTTATTATATGTATAGATATGCAGTAAACATATTATAAAGTCTATTTTGAATCAGTTGTATATACACAAATGCAGTACCATAACCAACAGATACATTATATTATGTACAACAATTCATATTATGAACTGTGTGGCACATATAGAAACGTTTTAACTCAAAAGTAATTATTGTGGCGATGTGATTAATGAAAACTCAATGTAATACTCCACTCGTACTCGTACCAAACTCAATTCGTAGTTATTGTTCGTACTACATATTCTACATCATATGTATGAACATCAAAAACCTCACGTAACTCTATTACTGGCAATTTTATTGATGTTAAAAGAATATCATGTTATCGAAATGAACAAAGAAATTTAAACACAAAGGATTTGAATTTAATGAATTTGAACTCAAATTCGATAATGTAAAACTAATAAATCATTTATCGTACGGTATATATACGAACATTCGTACACAAATATAACTAACTCTTGAAATAACATTGTATTGTGTGTGCAAATATATTATGTTCGGTATAGTTTAATAATTTGGTAAATGGTCAAAAGAGAATTTTCTCTGCTGCGCAGCCCGGAATAATATTGAAACATGGATATGTTTTATAGGCAGGACCGGATTAGTCACTAGGTCTACCTAGGCCACAGCTTAGGGGCAGCAAATTTTTAGACGATTTTTTTAGACGAGTTTATTTTTTGTAGGGAAAAGTTCTAAAAAATAGTAGGAAAAGTTAGATTTTTTTCTTTTTATACAAAAGGGAGGAGCGACATTTTTCATGGTGCCTAGGACGGCACTTAGAGTAAAAATCTACGATCATTTGCATCCCAGTCAAAAAACTTATTCGTGTTAAAATTAAAAAAAAAATTGAGATGCTATTTAATAACATTTAGTAGCTTGTAAATTCGCTAGCTCAATTACGTTTTTTTTTTCATATTTTTACCATATTTTAAGTGGTCAAGTGATTTTAACAGATATAAAATTCTCTCTTTTTCGAAAAACATTTCTTTGCTTCGGATTTGTATCAAGTACCTATACAAATAGTTTTGATATTTATCATTTTTTCTTGATAGCGCACTGATTACTATATATAAAAGCATTGGCGAGATTTAGGGGGGAAAATAGGGGCAACTGCCCCTCCCCAATATTCTTCCGAGTAAAAAAATTAAAAATTTGAACAGCAAGATTCATTAAAATGATATGGCAGAAGAAAAAGGGATAAGATGCAGAAATTAAGTCAAACATTTGTACTTCCCTCCCCAAATTATTTTTCTTGAAATCCCGCCTATGTATAAAGATAATGTCAATGCAGTTTTTCATCGATCTGTTTTTTAAAGCGACGCCATTTTAATAAAATTCCTATAAATATGAATTTTTTCAATTGCCATCTCAAAAACCTATCAATGTTAAAAAATGTTAAGGGCGGGGTAAGGTATTAAAATAATTTTTTTTTTGGTTTTTTTTTATTTTCTTAACTGAATGCATAATATCTCAAGAATATTGTCTCAAAATTTCAAGTTGATTGGAGCAAAATTGACGAAGTTATAAGCATTTTTATTGTTACCTGGCAGATGTTTCGATCTCTATATATCTTTCTCTCTCAGATATAGAAATTTCAATGCAAGTACAAACGTGTTTATATACCTGTACTGTATATTTTGTCAATGTAGGGTAAAAAATTTAGTTTAGCAGTAAGTATTCTATATAAGTTTTATACAAGAATTTTTAAGTGTACAAAACCCTAAAGCGTTTTCCCCACAGCTCACGTTTTCAAAGTCGGTGCCCCTCATAACTTCAAAACTACAGCACTGATCCTTATGAAATTTTGAACACTATTTCTGTACATAATTTACGAAGTAACGCTGGAGAGTTTTTCCAAATTTGTTAATAATTTTTATTTTACTATAACAAATTAGCCGATTTTTGTCGTAAAAAATCGTGTTTTTCTTTTCTAAGTGTTCCAAAAAACTGAAAAATTGAAATTTCGAAAAACTCTCCCAGCGTTACCTGAGGAAAACTATTTTCTAACGAATGAACTTTAATTTTTTTATTTCGGATGATCGAGCACCAAGTTATGAAGGCCATCGCAATTCTACTTTTTTCCGAGACACGTCCGAATAATTGCTGCCATTAATGTATTTTTTAAAAGTTCTTCGTGAAAATTTTACACAATATTCTTCGAATGTGATACTTTAATGTACCGCTGGTTTAATAAAGAGATTTTAACTGTGTCGCCACAAAAAAATAACAAAAACATGACTTCTTTGTACGAATTAACCTTACCCCTCCTTAATGTAATGGTAGCTACCGAGACGAATATGCCTAGCGTTAGATTACTGAAGCCTAATAAGCTGGAGATGTTAATTGATATTCTCATAGAAAAACCAATGTTTCTAAAAACTATGAAAAAACCTCGATCTGATCATTGTAATCAAGCTTACGACTCACAGTTTTCGATATTAGTAACTCTTAGCACGTTCGATCACTTGATTCATCTAAAACCAGGTTGAAGTTATACTCAGAATTGTCTTTGTAGCATTATAAATAAGTAACGAGGTAATATAAATTTCTCTGTAAAGCCTTCTGGTGATGTCCTACAGAGAACTTTCCGTAATATTTCTAATCAGTGATCGGTCTTTCGGATAATCTAAGTTTTCATATCAAATAGACTTCGGCCTTTAAAAAGGAATTTAGACTTCATGTTTACAAAGATTAGTTTAAACTGTTTCAATTCCAGGTAATAACAAAACGTCTTGTACGCATGCGTGCATACCAAGGTTGTTGCGCATATGACATCCTAAGAGAGCTGCAGATGAAAATGCGGGTGCGAATTTTTTAAGATTAACAGTTTCAGGTGCCGACGCGGATGTAATTTTTAAAGAATAATAATAGCAGAAGTCAACAGAAAATTCTTTAAAAATGTATTCTCTATGGTTTATTCGGTTTTCTTTTGTGTGATATTGTTTGCATCTATATGGTAATAGTTGCAAAATTAGCTAGTTTTCTGTGCCAATACCAAAAAATAAAGATTTTTGTATATGACTTAAAAAGAGAAAGTAGATGAAACTAACAATTCCAAAAAATATTTTAAAAAACCGACTTCAAAAGGTAAAAAATAATAAAAGCATGTATTTTGAAGTCAGGCGGGGCGCATAGTATAAGAAAATGTAGATCTTGAAGAATTCCTGAATTTTGAAAGAACATCCGATGGCAATTTTTTTTATGATACGCGCCGCCTGACTTCAAAATACATGCTTTTATTATTTTTACCTTTTGAAGTCGGTTTTTTAAAATATTTTTTATTTCATACCTGTTAGTGGCAAGCATATCAGCCTACCCCATTGCAATTTTTAAATCTTTATAATGTATGTATGTATGTAACATATGAAATAATTATTATTAATTAAAGTAAAATGTGATTTATATTGCAAATAAATCACTGTTTCGATTCGCCCCACACATAGGGGCGAATCTAGACACTATATAACCAAAAAAAAAAAAATAAATAAATAAATAAAAGATGTTCCAGTAACAATTTTGATATTTTTATTACTGCCCTATATGCTCGTGATATTAAAGCATTTAAATTATTTTTTTTTAGAATTTTTTAGATAAACTCTAAACAATTTATTGCCAAAAAACTGAAAAAATCGTCTACATTCGTCCGAACTGACGGTACATAATAAAAATAATATATCATCTTATCCATATTATTTTTATTATTAATTAGATATACATATGTATCTGTTGAAGTGTTGGTTAGAAATACATAAATGCTATTTATTTTTAAGTCTGATAAAAAAGATATAAAATATGTATCGTCAGCGTTATTATTTCCAAATGAAACATACAATATTTTCATATAAAATTGCCATAATTGTTCATATTACTGAAGATGGTTAAAAAATTACTCAACCAATGTCAATAAAATTTTTATGGGACCACCTGGAGAGCTTTATCTACTAACCAAAAAAAGCATGGCGCAAATTGGTTGAGAAATGTGGGAGAAATCGGTGTACATACATAAAAAAAAACATACGGGTTGAATTGAGAACCTCCTCGTTTTTGAAGTCGGTTAAAAAATCGGTTACAATTCGTACCTACATATCCGCATTCCCATTATGCCCGCATTAAAATAATGCAGATGCGGGTACGGACATTTACAACAACCCTGGTACAGACAATAAATATACATGCCAACTATATTACCCCCTTTAACTTGGCTTGGCTTGGCTTGGCGTTTGGTTGACTAAAAGGAACGTATCTCATCCAATTCTTAAAAGAAAAAAAAATGTTAAACAATTCAATAAACACAAATAACAATTTATTTCCATCAAATGCTAATAATGTCAACAATGGGTATGATGAAAAATGTGTGTGTGTTTTTCTGGCAAAATGGAATAATGTTTGAATAGAGAACAATCATATTAGGTACATCCATTATGTAAGTTCAACAGACAGAAAAAAACAATGTGTAACAGAACAATCACCAGCCAAGCAAGAGCAAACATCACGAAATAATACATTTTATCCGAAGAAGTAGATATCTATGTATGTATATGTATGGGTAAAATATATATTATGATATGTGAAAAACAGGCAGCGTAGACACTTAAAATATATTTAAATACATTTCGTCTGCTTTCAAATTCATAAATGTGTTTGTTACTACTAGTTTTTCACATCATTCTTGTTCCTTTATTTTTGATATTTTATTTCTAAATCATTTGACTGGTTGAAACCATTTATTATTTCTTATTTTACATATGAGAATAGTTTATTACTTAACTATTGTTTGGATTATTATTTTAGTAATTCTAGATTTTTATTTATTTTAGTTGTTTATATATAGTTGGAAAATAAACTTGAAAAAACGCAATGACTGACTTCGTTTTACTTTTTTCAAGTATGTTGAATTTTATGATGATTTTGTAAAAATCGATTTACTTTTGCCACGGAATAATATTGGGGTTTAATATCCATTTTTTCAGATAGCAGTCTAAACAGGAGTCACCCACATCATTATTTGTCATTATGTGCGTAGAGGACAAGAAATTAGTACGCCGTCTTCTTAAAGGTACTTTACCGATATTCATCTGGAATTGTGAAGGGAAAATGCAGAAAACCTTTACGAGCATAGCTGGCCGTGGAATTCGAACCGTTGACCAGCGAGTCCGCAAGTAGATATTAGTATCTAAGTACGCTAGACTAGTCTATTGGCTTTGTTACAGAATAAGTTGGTAATCAGAGCTGAAATTAGGGATAGGTTTTGTGGAGTCGGGCGACAAAATTTTGAGTCCGAAGCTCATTGAATATTTAGTTTTTTTCTTTATTTTGTTTAAATAACATTTTCAAGAGGATTTTCAGAATAAATCTGAATATTGCTGCCTTCTATTAAAAAATAATAGTCTGTATTCTCTTTTTTGTATAAACATTTGAGTCCACTTTTCAGATATCAATTTTGCGCCAGTAACACAATAAATGAAATTTTAAATTTAGGATCAAAATTTTCTCAAGACTGACGATAATAATATATTGTTTCGGACCTACCGTTAGTCAAGATCGATTTACTTCGCTATTAATTTTATCCACTAAATTTCTATACCAAAAGTAATATATCAAAAGTAGTAAAGTTTATATCAAAAGTAGTAAAGTTACAGTGGTTCTGTACTAAAAGTAGTAGGTGACAATGGTTCTATACCAAAAGTAGCAAGGTTACAGCGATTCCGTACCAAAAGTAGTAAGAGTTCTAGGGCTGTATATCAGAAGTAGTAAGGCCATAGTAGTTCTGTACCAAAATGAATAATGTTACAGCGGTTCTGTACACTAAGTAGTAAGATCACAGCAGTTCTGTACCAAAAGTAGTAAGGTTGCAGCGGTTCTACACAAAAAGTAGTAATGTTACACCGATTTTGTAACAATAGTAGTAGGGTCATAGCAGTTCTGTACCAAAAGTAGTTAGGTTATAGTGGTTCTGTACCAAAAGTAGTAAAGTTACATTGGTACTGTACTAAAAGTAGTAATGCTACAGCGATTTTGTAACAAAAGTAGTACGGTCATGGCAGTTCTGTACCAAAAGTAGTTAGGTTATAGTGGTTCTGTACCAAAAGCAGCAAAGTTACAGTGGTTCTGTACTAAAAGTAGTAATGTTACAGCGATTTTGTAATAAAAGTAGTAAGGTCATAGCAGTTCTGTACCAAAAGTAGTTAGGTTACAGTGGTTCTGTACCAAAAGTAGTTAAGTTACAGTGGCTTTGTACTAAAAGTAGTTATGTCACAGTGGTTCTGTACTAGAAGTAGTAAGGTCATAGCAGTTCTGCACCAAAAGTAGTTAGGTTACAGTGGTTCTGTACCAAAAGTAGTAAAGTTACAGTGGTTCTGTACTAAAAGTAGTAATGTTACATTGTTACAGCGATTTTGTAACAAAAGTAGTAAGGTCATAGCAGTTCTGTACCAAAAGTAGTTAGGTTACAGTGGTTCTGTACTAAAAGTAGTAATGTTACAGTGGTTCTGTACTAACAGCAGTAAGGTGAAAATGGTTCTATACCAAAATCAGCAAGGTTGCAGCGTTTCTGTACTAAAAGTAATAAGATTACTACGGCTCTATATCAGAACTAGTAAGGCCATAATAGTTCTGTACCAAAATGAAAAAGGTTACAGCGGTTCTGTACATTAAGTAGTAAGATCACAACAGTTCTGTACCAAAAGTAGTAAGGTTGAGCGGTTCTACACAAAAAGTAGTAATGTTACAGCAATTTTGTAACAAAAGCAGTAAGGTCATAGCAGTTCTGTACCAAAAGTAGTTAGGTTACAGTGGTTCTGTACCAAAAGTAGCAAAGTTACAGTGGTTCTGTACTAAAAGTAGTAATGTTACAGCGATTTTGTAACAAAAGTAGTAAGGTCATAGCAGTTCTGTACCAAAAGTAGTTAGGTTACAGTGGTTCTGTACCAAAAGTAGTAAAGTTACAGTGATTCTGTACTAAAAGTAGTAATGTCACAGTGGTTCTGTACTAAAAGTAGTTAGGTCATAGCAGTTCTGTACCAAAAGTAGTTAATTTACAGTGGTTCTGTACCAAAAGTAGCAAAGTTACAGTGGCTCTGTACTAAAAGTAGTAATGTTACAGCGATTTTGTAACAAAAGTAGTAAGGTCATAGCAGTTCTGTATAGGGAATGTAATACCGGTAAACCGGTTTACCGGTTTATTGAACGTAAATGTACATAATCAAATTACCCCTTATTATGTATCTCTAATAAACTATTCTATGGTACAATAAAATCGTACAATGCAATGGTCAGTTTTAAAATGCATATATAGCAATAAGGCGTCCTTTTTGTATTTACTTACATATTATTTAAATCAGCTGTACTCAGTTATACTTTTTTCAAAATAATTAAACATTACGTTAAATGATTACATTGTTAGAAGCGGTAAGTAAATTTTTATTACAGGTAGGTATATATTATAATTGATTCATATTTTATGATTATTTAACAAGATTTAAAACTATTTTTTGAATAAACAATAACAATGGGCGGTATGTTTCTGTGAAAGAAGCTGTAGATACCTACCAAGTCGTAAAATCAAACAGATACAATTTTTTTTTACATAATTTTTCTTATTTTGTATTGTGTATATAATTATCTTAATAAAATAATTTTACGTTTTTATTTTATTTTTTTTCTAATATTTATTCTTATATTTTCCGTGTTTTAAAAAATACCGGTAAATTACCGGTAAACCGGTTTTGCTAAAAAAATTAACCGAAATACCGGTAAATGAAAAAGCCGGCAAATTTACAATCCCTAGTTCTGTACCAAAAGTAGTTAGGTTACAGTGGTTCTGTATCAAAAGTAGTAAAGTTACAGTGATTCTGTACTAAAAGTAGTAATGTCACAGTGGTTCTGTACTAAAAGTAGTAAGGTCATAGCAGTTCTGTACCAAAAGTAGCTAGGTTACAGTGGTTTTGTACCAAAAGTAGTAAAGTTACAGTGGTTCTGTACTAAAAGTAGTAATGTTACATTGTTACAGCGATTTTGTAACAAAAGTAGTAAGGTCATAGCAGTTCTGTACCAAAAGTAGTTAGGTTACAGTGGTTCTACACTAAAAGTAGTAATGTTACAGTGGTTCTGTACTAATAGTAGTAGGTGACAATGGTTCTATACCAAAAGTAGCAAGGTTACAGCGATTCCGTACCAAAAGTAGTAAGATTACTTACGGCTCTATCAGAAGTAGTAAGTTTAGGCCATAGCAGTTCTGTACCAAAATGAATAAGGTTAAAGCGGTTCTGTACATTAAGGAGTAAGATCACAGCGTTCTGTACCAAAAGGAGTAAAGTTACTGTGGTTCTGTACTAAAAGTTGTAATGTTACAGTGATTTTGTAACAAAAGTAGTAAAGTCATAGCAGGTCTGTACCAAAAGTAGTTAGATTACAGTGGTTCTGTACCAAAAGTAGTAAAGTTACAGTGGTTCTGTACTAAAAGTAGTAAGGTTACAGCGATTCCATACCAAAGATATTAACGGTACAGAGATTCTGTGCCAAAATTAATAATATCGCAACATTTATTTTTTCAATAAGTTTAATTAATTATTTTAGAAATCACTTTGCAGATGATGAATTACGATTTTCTTGCTTATTTGCCAAACCAAAACCAGCTTAGTCTGTTTGGTAAGCGATCTATCTATTTATTACCAATAGCTTTATATTAAAAAATGTTATGTATATCCAACAGAGAATTCTCTTTATGTAATTAATAGATTTCCATTAAAATTAATTGAAAACTCACTTCGATTATCTATTTATCACATTGTAAAAACTAGAATTCTACAAAACTAATACGTTTAAAACAATTATTAAAATAAATATTTCACATCAATTTCACACGAAATAAATACAAATGCTTAGGGAATTGTTACTGTCATATTGTAGGTACCTATTGCACTTACGTATGAATCGATCAGTAACGATCAATCATTGTAATTTAATTGATTGAATATAATATTGTAGTGTGATCCCGTAGGACTATAACAACCAACATATGTACCTATACTATCAATATGTGGAGTACATAATATAACTAAATTTATCAACACCACCATTTCCACCTTCAGGGGCTCTCAATTCAAAGCAAAACCGCTAATTGAAGTTCAATTAATATTTTCAAGGCACTAACACTATTCATAGCAAAAACCACTTAATTGTACATTTCATAACTCATTTTCCTATTTTTCCTCATTTATCTTTCCGCTTCTTTATGTATGTGAAAATTGGGTATTTAATTTATTATATCATTAGTAGGAGTATTGACAAATACGTACTTGGGTATGTTGATAGGACTATTCCATAATTGTAAATATATTAAGATGTTATATTTCTTTGAAATGCCAAAAAATCCAACGCCTTTTTTCGAATTGAAAAAATAAAATTGTGAGGCGGAGCAGATCCAACTCAGATGTTTTTTTTGGCGAAGAGTTTCACGGTGTCCAACATAACAATTATTTTCAAACAGCAGACGCAATAAAATTCTTTTTATAATTTGAATTACTTTTATTAAAACAGTACACCAGTTTATTAAAAAAAAATATTGACTTATCGATAAAAATGGCACCAGTTTAAAAAATAATTTTTAAAAATCGATGAAAAAGTTAATTTTAATTTGCTTACAAAAACGTAGTTATCAACCAATTTCAATAATCTTATGGATAGTCCTACATATGTAATTTCCCCAAGAAACTATAGGTAAAATTTAAAGCTAATCGGATAAAAATTGTGGAAGTTACCTTGCCTACCGTTCTGGGAACCGTAGTTTCGATAAAAAAAAAAAAAAACATGTAAAATTGCAAAACGTGTTTATGGTTTTGTATATTTTTACCTATCATTAACGTCATCTGTGAGTTATTTACGTAAATATAACTGACGTTTCTGAAGGTTTTCAACGGTTGTTTCAGAAATTTGGTTCAAAACGATTTTTAAAATATTTCGGTAGTTATAATTCCTTTTGAATATTACTCTAGAGATGTTAATACATCATTTAAGGGGTGAGGGTCCTCTAGAACTTTCAAATTCTTCATTTCTTGTTTTGCTTTAAAAGTTCATTTGAACCTTAAGGAATATATTTCTAATGTTTTAATCCCAACAGAAAGATTATCTTAGATAATGATAAACTGCTTTTAACTCTACTTTTCAAGAACGAAAACTTTTAAATCACGTTTTTCTCAAAACAGGTTTTTTTCCGCGCCGTGGAATATAACTTAAAAAGTTATTAAGGTATTATCTTGAAATTTTGTACAGATATTCTTTAAGATATTGGTCTTTGTATATACCTGAAATTTTGCATAAATTATTACTATAAATATTGTTTATAACAATTTGTTTATAAAAAAAGTGAAATTTTTTTCTTTTTGATTTTAAATTGTGAAAAAAATTTCTCATCAGAAATAGGTACCTATATGCAAAGCGTAATGACTTATTTTAATAAAATTTTTTTGTGGAATTGAATTCAGTTGATTACTAGAGGCTGGACATTCCACGGCGCAAATTAAAAGAGTCAACCTGGAACAGCTGTAGCGCCGCCATTTTTTCTTTATTTTGCATAAAAATTTAACCTGTTGTCTGGAGGACCCTCCCCCCTTAAACCATTAAAAAAAGGGGGGAAATTTGGTTCAAAGTGATGTGAGGCTTTAAAAGACATATTATACCCCTGTATATGTATTTGCGAAAATGAAACTATGTAACTTCTAATTCTACTTTTAAGCCTGGTGTAGAAAAATGATGAGATTTGTTTTTTATACGAATGGCTTAACGTACCGCTAAATTTCAAAATGGTGGTCGGCGCTGCCATTGCGTCTTTTCAAATTTAAAAAAAAATTATGTAGGTACCTCAAATCACGAATAATACGCTCTAAAAAGTTTTATATTTTTAAAAGCTTTTATTTAACTTGCTATGCTAGTATGTTGGTTTAGATCAAATCTTGCAATCAAAATTTAGACAGGTTCTAATTGAGCTAGAGGTTTCAAATTTTGTATACATATCTCACCTTGATGACAATGCAATATTGTATAATTAGTTTTGTCCGAAATCGCCCCGAACCAAAATTTTTGATTTTTAGTCCTGTGCAACTTTTTGACATTTCGAATTGTCAGATATTGTCCATTGATTTTCCAATTTTTTGTTTCCATAGTTATGTCTGATTAGGGTAAATTAACCGATTAAAATATAGGTAAAAAATTATTTTTTTAATATTTTTTTTTTTAAATTAATTGTAATCAGACTAAAAAGTAGAAAATAAATTAAAGTAAAAAAAGATGTTTCTTAAGAAAAAGCTTTTATTTAAAAATGGGCTAAAAAAAATAAAATAACTTTTGAATGAAGTTTGAAGCAATATGCAACATAATTTATAAAAGCTTGAGGCGTTTAATTAAGTTTGGTAACTTCTGAAAAGTAAAATAGCTACAGTTAGGGGAGACAGGGGCATGTACTAACAGATTTTACTTTTTTACATATTAAACGGAAATGAAGCTAGATAGCGATTTTTTTTGTAAACGTTATGAAGCATCAACTATCTGTCTATAATATTTGATAAAAAAACATACATATCCCTTGTACTTTCTATGGAAAAACCCATTTTCTTAAAAAATGTGTTTGTTAATACTTACCCCACTTTTGGGGCAAGTTTTAACAACGTTGGGGTAAGTATTAACATTAGAATTTTAATATGATTATGATATTTTGTAGATATGTACTTATAGAAAATAAAACAAAGTATCATATTTAACGTGTTTATTATTAGAAAGGAATTAATTTGACATAGAAAATTCTTATTTTAGATTTACCTTTACTTAATTAGTTAAAGTTAATCATTATTTTAATTTTTTCTGAGGCAATAGTTAGTCAGGCCTTATTAAGTAGCAAATTACGTCACTTTGACCTTGATAACGAAACAAAAATTGGTAAATTTTCAGTCTTCGATAAACAACCACAATCGTTTAGTATCTTCTATATTAAAAAATATTTACTTATTAAAAAATTAGTCTTCGTCTTGTTTAACATTATTATAATTCTTGAAATATATGATAACTCAGATCAAGGAAAACTATTGCTCTGCTTCATTGCAGAAAAAATATCAAAATTAAAACCATTTAAATTTAACACCCACATGTGTACATACATGAAAACATATTTGACAATGTCACGAAAAAACATTTTGGTAAGCTCGAAACATGAAAATGATGATATTTGGATTTTGAAGTCGGGATGAATATATTAACTTCCTTATAAGGAAGTTAAAAAAAATAGACTTTATTGCATAAAATTTAAACGAGGTAAATGTTAACATGTTAATACTTACCCCATGCATTTTGTTAATACTTGCCCCGAAGGTAAATTTTTTACAAATTTAAATTTTTAAAAAGAATACGTTGATAATGCGGTAAAATTTAAACAAAATACAATACCAGATGGAATATGCTACCGTTTGAAATAAATTTAGTCTCTTTTAGGTATACAATCATGCTTCAAATCAAAAAACCGTCGACTTAAAAATGTTCTTTTACCTAATAAAATCAACGCCTTACTCACAACTTTGTTTTGCGGCAACCGGCCGAAGACTGATTGGTCACAACGTGTCCGTGGTCATCTACTGATGACAGCAACCGGACGTACTTAATTTTTTCGTCCGTAGTTTGGCGGAAAATGGCCTGTTAATACTTACCCCCGTTAATACTAACCCCTGTCTCCCCTATATCCAAAACAGAAATACCTAATTAATGATAACGCCTCAAGCTTTTATAAATTATGTTGCATATTGCTTCAAACTTCACTCAAAAGTTATTTTATTTTTTTAGCCCATTTTTAAATAAAAGCTTTTTCTTAAAAAACATTTTCTTTTTACTTTAATTTATTTTCGTTATTCATCAACGAGAATAAAATTCTCCGATGAAACCTTCTTTTTTGGCATTTCAAAGTGACGTCGCCTTAAGAATAGTAGTAGGTAATCGAGTTAAATTCGACGAATTTAATATTGACGTAACTTTAGTGATAAAAATAAAAGAATTTATCACACAAGCAGTGTATGTATGATGACGTAAGAGATATCAATTTATATTCCAAAAATGTTTTACAACCTTAAAAAACAATCATTAAGCTGAGGTTGCAAAATAAATTTTCTAAACGTGCAATATCTATAGTGTACACAACAAAATTCATTTAAGTCATTCGTTTATTTCTACTCCATAAATAAAATTTTCACTCCCTTATACTTAGACACAAAACAGCATCGCACAAACTCACATTTATAAACATAATTTTTTGTAATAAAAAACAAAAGTTTCTTTGGCACTTCAATATTATTTTTTAGCCCCATTAATATGTTTGAAAATTTATTAAAATTTATTTTTTGTTTACATGCGAAATATAATGAATGATTAATGACTTCATAAATTTTTAGAACATTGTTCATCTAAAAAGCCATTAGCGAACGTAAATAATTTATTAACAGATTTTTTCTTTTTGATGTAGCTGTATTATTTTTTTTTTTGTTTTTTGTATATCCGTTTGTTATGTTGGCAGCAGCCAGCTAGCGCCACGCCGTAAGTAATGGAAGGCGTAAGTAATAGTAATAACAATAAAAAAGTAAACAAAAATACATACTAATATATGAAATGAGTGTTTGTAAAATGGAATTAAAATTTTATTAATTGTTGAGTTTTTATGAGCTTAATGTGTTTATTATTGTTATTTTTGAATGCTTATTATCCTTTAATCCGTTACGTACAATACATTACTGGGGAGAAATTGATGACTTTTATAGGGAAACTTTTATAGCGAGATAGTGTGTGAAAATATTTCGAAATAGAATTCGACGTGAAACGTTAATGAGTGGTTAATTAGGATGTAATTTCATATTTTATATTGTTAAAATAATTCAGTTTATCCATTGCCCGTTTAATGTTATACTAAGACTTCAAATCATTTAAAAGGATATTTGAAGCTTTTTAAGGGTGAATGAAGGGTCACTGATACTATTAACTTTGTACATTAAAAAAAAAAATTAAATTAACCTTTATTTATGGACCGAAATTTCAGATTTCTTTTTTGAATCATTTCAATTTTCGTTAGTACAAGCCCTAACAGCACAATAAACCTTGGTTAATTTACTTTTATAACTGAAACTCATAAGGCTGTATCTCAGTGAAAAATGGTTATATGTAGATTTAGAAAAAGGATTTTATAGCTTTGAGATCTTTTGATAAAAAGTTATCGTACAATTATAAGAAATGGCTCGAGCCAAAAATTTTCCAATTTTCGTTATTTTCAGTTAAATCAATGCCTTTAAGGATTTATTAAGCTTTAATCTGCTTTTTTCAATTCCCCCCATGTCGGTTTTCTTCTAAGATATCCGACTTTAAATGAAAAAGGATGCTTTTCTATTTGATCATCGATATCTCGTCAATTAATGATCGCACAGTCAATTAATGATCGCGCATCATGGAGAAAGAAACCTTTTCCTTCTCATTAATTTGTGAAAGGTGGAAAAAATAACTTTTTACAGTATTGTTAAAATTTCTTCAATTTATTTCCAAATTTTGATTAAACAAACTAACGTTGAGCGTAATTTTTATAGCTCAATGTTTTTACAAAAATTCTGTAAATTTACAAGTCGATCCATCGAACCGTTTTTCTATTTCAGATGGTCAAAGTTTTGGGAAGGATTAAAGAAACACATTTATTGTTCGTCATCATTCCGTAATCCTTATCAGTGTCAAAAAGAAAAATTTGGGGGAGAGGTCTACCAACACTCAACTTCCCATTGGGTGTCCTTAAAAACTAGAGACAACTGTACATAAATAATTCTTTTTCCATTTCGGGTAACTTCTACCCTGGGCCCCCGATAGAGGCATTGCCCCTTGCACCATACCGGGGGCTTCGCCTTCTGTACCTAAGGGTGGGAGCTCCACGCTTATCAAACAAATGATAACATCATTTGTTCTCAAGATATGCGAGACAAAATATATTTTTGCAAAAAACTAATTTTTTCAAGTTTCTTATTTCGTTTTATTTATTTATTTTTTGTTTTTTTGTTTTTTTTATAATAATATACTGGCGTTTTTAACATCAAGGAAGATTCTTAGGCCATTATATAATAATGTTTTGGTAAAAAATCCATATAATCTATGTGATCTTAATAAAGTTAATTCTGTTTTTTTAGCACAAAAAACAAACCGTTAATCTGAATTTGCTGAAAACTTTATCCGGTCTTCATTTTTTGATTGCGCATCTAATGAAGTTAGTCCGGAGTTGATATCATCATTTGTTCTCGAGATATGCGGGACGAAAAAAAATTCACGAACGAACAAACGATCGAATTAACGAACGCACGCATAGTCATCACGCTAAAAACAATGGATTCGGATTCTAGTGACCTTGAAACGTGGAGATATGTCAAATTTAGCGATTCGTAAAATCGGACCCATTACAATAACTTCCTATGGGAAGTTAAAAAGAAAAATCTTTTTCGACGTTTTCGTCAATTACACTAACTATTGCAGCAAAATACTTGAGTTGCACTATCGCAATTTTGTTTGCTGACAATTCTTCTCGTTAAATTGTTAGACAACAAATTTTCGTTAGATATAAACACAAAATTTAAAAAATTGGAAACCTACTTGGATAAGAAAAGTATACCTACTCCTAATAAGAATGGAATGTAAAAGTCGAGTGATATTATCAATGGTAGTGGTTAAAGTTACTGGCACTTCTACAACTTCAGTGCATACTGGATCTATCAAGAAAAGATCTTTGTTAATCTGTTGTGATCTACTTTTTGAATTGTGCTGTCTCACTAAACGATTTTTATTCTTATAATCTAATTATAATTTTATCTCCAGAGTCAAGTAGAGTAAAAAAAAATTTATAATAAGAAGAAAGAAGTTAGTTTTTAGGAAATTACTATTTTAATATTCATGAAGATTGCTTTTTGAGTATTGAGTCAGTAAACGGAAATTTAATTTCCTGATTACTTATTAAATCGTTCTATCTATCTCCTTCAAGGGTGCGTTCCACATCAATGATGTTCACTATACAAATGCACAAACATACAAACATATATATAT
Source organism: Brachynemurus nebulosus (assembly GCA_035578155.1). Classification (NCBI taxonomy): domain Eukaryota; kingdom Metazoa; phylum Arthropoda; class Insecta; order Neuroptera; family Myrmeleontidae; genus Brachynemurus; species Brachynemurus nebulosus. The sequence continues at coordinate 60,216,728 of JAPWDM010000002.1, forward strand.
ATATATATATATATATATATATATATATATATATATATATATATATATATACGTATACATATGTGTTGTGTTGAACTGAAACACAAGGGTAAGCTTAGCGTGGAAATTGTAATGACGGTGTGGCACTCGGTGTATAGGTAAACAATAACCATTTCCATCTAATCAAATTTAAATACCTTAACCTTCGGCTAATGAGATAATTTATCATTTATTAATAAATATTATAAACAATTAACTAAATTGTATTTGCGATTATATTTTGGGAAATTTATTATTAACTGGCTGCATAGATTTTCGAGAGGAAAATACAGCTGAACCCTTTTTTATGTGGTGGATACATTGTTAAAAATATATGTATTATTACAATAAAAAATATGGTAATTTTTTTACAATATGTGTCTTAAAAATTACAATGTGTTAGTAAATTTAAATAATTTAGTTATAAAATATGAAATTTTGTATAAAAATAAATATTCACTGTAATTTTAAATACTTTGATACTAAAATTACATATAAAAGTGGTATTTGACATGCTAAAGTAGTAAAATTACATTTCGAAACGAAAATTTATTGTATTTATATGTAAATTACTGATCTTTTGGATGTAAATTACCAGTATCACGGGATTGATTCTGCGCAATTGGCGTCGTCAGTTGAGTTGACAGTGTAATTTTGCATGTCGTACGTAATTAATTTACATTGAGTGGAGTAAAATTACATCCGAAATGTAAGGTAAAACATTCTACAATGTAATTTTACATAGAAAAATGTTCTAAACATGTCGAAATGTAATTTTACAATATTTAATGTTCGCAATTAAATGCCAACATTAAATGTTGTAAATTTTTTTAACAGTGTAGGAATGGTATAAAAAAATTGTACCAAAAAAAATTATTTCAAAATATCAAAAATAGCTAGAAAAAGTAACGTTCGGTCCAGATTGCAAAAAAAAACCTTAATCAGAAATACATACCTAATTCAAAACGCACAAAACCTCATGATTTCCGTAGAAGTTCCTTTACTAAACAAAATGAAGCATTAATTTATACGTGGGAACATTTTATTTCATTTTTATAATATTATGAAAATTGTCAAAAATACATCTGTACAGAAATTAAAAGATGAAATAAATTATGTTCTTATGCAATGTACCGATTAAATGCTTAAAAACCATTAAAAAGTATCTTTATCAAAGAAAGTCATTATAGTTAATGTTCAAGTTTCTTACTTTCTCTTGATTTTGATTCACATTATGCATTTTAATGACCGTTTTTTTTTTAAAAACCGCACGAAACCGCATAAAAAACGAACAAAAAAGGACCGCATAAAAAAGGTTTAGCTGTACCTACTCATTTTGACGTCTATAAATTTCTATTAAACGAAATTTTTGAGATTTTATTCAAGTTGCCCGCTATGAAAACAACATAACATAGCATTCAAACGGTTGAAAGACTGTTTTACATATATAGTCATGGTTATAAATGAACGTGCGAAGTTAATAACAAAAAACGCCGTGAGCAGCGGGGCCCCATCACGGTAGTCGAATTTTCCCCTTCATCTTCGATATTGAATGTCTACAAGCGAAATGTGATTGAATGTCTACAACCGAATTCTCATTTTGTTGGTTTCAAAACTGGTGATGAGTGTCCGGTTGATCGGGGCTTTAAAAAAAGGTTTTAAGTTTTTAAGGGCTAAATCTCAGTAAATTTCAATTTCGTGCCGATAGTAGTTAACAGGGAAAAAGCCAACACAATTCGTACGAGGGCATTTCTATCCATGCTTATCAGCCAATTGCCTTTGTATTTTATTTTTAAATATTAAAAAAGGAACTTAAATAGTAAACTGGAAGGCTTTTATGAAGATATTTTTTCTTTCAAAAAAATCCAAAATTTCTATTTTATAAATAATAAAAATCCAAAATTCCTAATTTATAAATAAACAGTGACTTTAATAACATTTTCAAATCACTTAATATGTATGTATTTCATTTGTTAAAAAATTGTATTCACTTTTTTTTTAATTTTTTAAAATTACTATTCGCCTACTTGTATTTATAATAAAAGTAATGCATTTAAAACACATTTAACAATAGCATTCAATTCCGATATAAAAATGGAAAAAGTGGGGGGAAAAGTAATGTGGACTCCCTAAAAGGTACTAGCTGGATACTAACTGAATACACGTACAAAATTTCAGCCCTCTAGGTTTCCTTAGAGAGTCTGTAGACGTGTTAGAAAAAAGAAGCAAAAAAATTAAGGAAATATTGGCGTAAAAATCGTGGGGGTAAGGGTTAAAAGTTGAAACCCCCAAAAAACAGTGTCTGGCTATTAGCTTAACCTGTACACAAAATTTCAGCCCTCTAGGTTTATTTGGGGAGATTTTGACCCGAACGAAACTGTTAAAAAACAAGAAAAATCATGTTCTTTTGGGTATAAAAATGGTGGCGGTAGGGTTTGAAAGTCGAGACCCCCAAAAGGCACCCTCTAGGTTTATTTGGGTGACCTGTGCGAGTGGTACAAACTTCGAAAACGTCGAAAATGCATGAAATTGTAGCTTAAAAATGAGGGGGGTGGGGGTAAAATATTAAAACCTCCAAAAAGCACAACCTAGGTGCGAACTTTATCAACACACCAAATTTCAACCCTCTACGTTAATTCTGGGGGGCTGGGGGCGTGTTAGATCCAGCGAAAACCGTTTTTCCCCCCTCTACTCCCACCAAATCATCCTAGGAAGCTGAATTTTGGATATGTTGTAGATAATTGACCGAGACATTATTTAAAACCGGTTTGGAAAAGTTTTATTGCTTTTCCGCCCCCCACCACGCCTTTAAAGGTCGGGTCAGAAAAAAAATTTACCCAAAATTTGACCCCACTTTGGTAGTATGAGGTGCCTCGAAAATGAGCCCCATTTACCAAATTTCATCTCTTAACTTCCATAGGGGGGCCCTACACAAATTAAAAGGTGGCGGGAATATATATATATATATATATATATATATATATATATATATATATATATATATATATCAGACATTTTTTTTCTACATATTCGTGTTCTACGGGTCTGAAAACGGATAGCGCCCCTACTCTCGCCTCTCGCAGCTCTTATCGTATAGACTGTATAAGTCTAATTTTTCGGAGAAAATTCGACTAAAAATGCGGAAAACAAATAATAATAATTTAATTTCAAATCAACTCCAAGATTAAATATCATCAGGTTAGAAGCAGAATCAATACCCCTATACTCATTACAAGTTTCATTACACTCTCGCTCATTACAGATTTAATTACACTCTCACGGAAAGTTACCCTCGCTTTGGAAAGGAAAATAAAGGAAAACAATTTATTAATTATTGTTAATATGTAGTGTACAAAATATAAAATAGTTAATGAAACAATTAAGCCCATTGTACTCTCCCCGTAATTGGTAACAATTTTTACACCAATTTTCACAAAAAAAAAAAAAATACAAACAATTAACTTATTTTTACAAAACATAAATAATTACGTTCAGTTGTTTTATTTTAACAAAACGCAATCAAATTACCAATTGTTTTAGTTCTGTGTATATGTTTGCGACCATTTGTAGATATTTTTACCTATATACAATATAGGTACATAGATACAATTTCCATAGCAACATTTATAGTGTAAGTATTTTGTTATGTTACAGCATATCTAACAACACATTAAAAAACGGGGGTTGGTGTTATTATTATATTGTATCAAATTCAAATGAAACGGATTAATTTATATCAATAGAAAGCGGAGAAAGATAACACAAAACACTGTGTACAAAAGTGCTATTCAAATAAACATACACCATTGCAATATAACAATAAAAAAATAAATAAATAAAATAAACCTATAGGTGGGAATAAGATAAAAATAAAATACAGAGTTTTTCTATAAAATAGAGCCCTTTTCGGGACTAAATTAAATATACCATTTTGTGCTTTATTAGAAAAAGTACAGTAAAATAGTTATTTGTGTATTAAGAGCGCAAAATGATAGGTATATATTGCCGCTCGATTGAGAATGTTGACGCGCGACGCCGCCAAGCGGAGCGCGTTATTCTCATGAGAGCGGCAATGTCATTTTGTGCTCGAATTACACACAAAATTTTTTCGACAATCTTATAAAATGTATTTTTTACTTAAGAGATACTTGAAAAAATAATAATGGACGTTAAAATTTACTTTAATGTTATAATTTTTGCAGCTTCAGAAATATCTGGAGGTGTACTTGAGAAATCACTGTCACTATTATATATTTCCATCATAAATGTACAGATTTTTTTAAATTTTTTATTCTTATTATTTATTAATTATAGTTTTTTATTATTTTTAATTAATATTTTGTAGTTATTTTGAAATTTAATAAAATTAATATTTTACTTGATTACTATAAAAATAATAATTTTAGAATCTGTTTATTTGTTACCGTAGAAAATATAAACAACGCCTACCCGATTTGTAATTAAATATACGTTGAGCGAGCGACAAAGTATTACTTTTCCGGTTTAAAGCGCAAAGTAGTACTTTATTACTCGGCAACGAAAGTCTTCGGCAAATACACATTTTGCGCTCTCTTCACAGAGCGCAAAAGCCTTCTTTCCACTAACTAAGATTGTAAAAAAATAATTTTATTCTCGCTTTTATAATTGCTTAGTAGTTTTACAGAAAGTACTGTTACATAGTGATTTCTAGTTCAATTCCAATATATCCAGTCTAATCTCCTATGCATTTTGAACGGTGATAACACTTGTAGATAAAATTAAAGTGAAACAATACCTGTGAGCTAAACGTACATACACCTATAATATGAATGTTACAATAAAAGGAAATTTTAAAATGCATTTTTCCAATACGTTATGTGTGATATCTCCTGAGTATAAAATGTCAATATATTTCTCATTTTTATATAGTAATGCAGTCAGTAATGCTTGTATTACACCACAAATCCAATTTTACGTAGTAGTTGGTGCAAATTTAAGGGGAAGTACGTAAAATCGGTAGATCAGGGGCGTCGGTAAACTTTTGTTTCGGGGGTTGGTAAATATTATTTATCTGAATTTATTAAAAACAAAATTATCTTAAGAGACAATTTACACCTAAAATTCGGTTGCGTAGACAAAGGAAATCGAATGTTATACTAATGAATATGAACGACGACTTTTAGAAAACTGTCGAAAAATCAACTTCACTATCGCATTCGTCAGCGTAAAAGACGCGAAATAGCGAAAGCTGACAAAAATTGTAGAATATTCTACTCGTGAACCAGCAAAGATACCAAAAACCAAACTTCACTATTGAACTGGGCACTAAAAATTAGATTAAGTAGCGCATTTTGACAAAAATTCTAGAATGTTCTATTCGTCAACTAACAAAGATATCTAAAAATCGATTACACTGTTTAATTGGTCATCGAATAAAAGACGGAATAGCACATTTTGATAAATGTTCTAGAATATTTTATTCGTCAAATAGCAAAAAATGTTTGTCAAAATTGGAAATTTGGTTTACATTTGTTTAATTTCGGTTGGACAATTAAATGGTGCAGTAGATTTTCCAATATCTTTGTTAGTTGTCAAATAGAATATTCTAGAACATTTCTCAAAATGTGTTATTTGGTCTCTTTCTTGGTAGCCAATTCAATGGCGACGTCTATTTTTGAACATCTTTGCTGGTGGGCATTTTTATTTATTTTATTTTTTTAATCCCCAAAAAATATTACAAAAAACCTTATAAAAAAAATCGCATAAAAACAGATTTTCTGTATATTCAAATCAAACACTTTAGGTGAAATAAATTTTAGAAGTAGTAAAGAAAAACCTTCTAATTCGAAGATACATACTTTTTTGTATAGCTGATTTGTTTAAACTATATTGTAATCCCTGACATTTTAAATTTGATTTCCACTGTCCTATAAGACAATATGGCTGAACAGATTTCATTACGTGCATGTATGTGGAAACATACAACGTACATATTGTGGACAATGCTGCTGTAAAACAGATGTGAATAAAGAAACTACACAGTAGTAAAATAAATAAGCAAGCAATTCACCAATAGATTTGCTGTTTTATCTTACATACAATAAATAAACATGCCATTTAATTAAAATGACAATTGTAGTACACACATCTTGCACATGCATATGTATGCATGAACATGATTAAATTTAAATTTTACTACTGCATCAAACTCTTACGATCATAAAATGACGAACAAGGCAAATATTGCCAACAGAACAATTTCGATTGAGATTGAGTCGGGTTAAGTCGGGTGATACAACGTTGTGGGGAAATACTGAGATTCGATAGTTACTTATGACGTTACGGAGATCTTGGTGAAGTGTGATCCGAATGATTTTTTGGAATAGAATCACGATGTGATCGTGCTAATCCTCGCAGAAGATGTTGATTTGTTACGCGGTCTTATTTAACGGCTGTCTAAAAGGTCACACGTGAGAGAAACTAATACAGGTTTAAGAACACCCTTATAGATTTTAAACACGTTAATAATGATTTATTTTCAATGTTAATTGTTTTTTTCTATATTGAAAGATTGGCACAGTTTTGAACATAATGAAAAATTATAAATATTGATTATATTCGGGCCCAACGAGATGGGGGCAGCTGAGGCAGTAGCCGGTGGCTCGGATCCAGAAAGGGGCCTCTAAATATTTAAAGAATCTAGCGAAAGGGCAAAAGTGCTTTTTTTGTCGTCGACTAGATTTTAGGAGGAAAATTTTGATTTTTTTTTCCCGCGGCCCAGATCATAATGTTGATAACTTTGATAAAACACAATCACTAATTATTAAATCCCTGTTTGTAGGGTCTTGGCTATCATTATTTCGATCCGTAGGGTACGTAGGCAGCTTTTGTAGAATAACCTTCTAGAAATCAAATCGCTCAATTTTTAAAAATTTCATCAACAACCACCGACTAGTTCCAAAATTATGTCACTGAGTAGGATCTTCGGACATGCAGATAGACAAATAGACGAACCAACTGGCAGACACAAAACCAAAATTATTCAAGAAGCTCTGAAACATAATAAAAAGCGTATTCCAAGTTTCATTTTAGAGAGAAGCCAAACTTCTGTGCAGTCTGTGAAGCAAAAATATGAAATATTATACAAATAATTTTTTTTCGGTTGGCTATCAATGAATAGCGTGAATAATCACTTTTGGTTTAATAGTACCTATATCTTCATTAAATTTACGTAATTAACAACTGAATATATTTAAAATACTGATTAAAATAACAGTATCTTACAGTTTTCATTCCAAATTTTTAAATCTAATTAAATATCTCATAAAAGAACCCACAAAAATAAATAGATACCTATTAAATAATGGCTCGAATATATAAAATTGCAAGCGTTATATTCCAACATGTAACGAAATTATTGCACTAAAAGAATAACAGACTCCATGAAAGCTATACTTATGTATATAATACAATACTGTGTTAGTGCCACTGTATTTACTGCATCAAATACGTTTAGCGCGCATAGCTACTCGTATAACCATCATAAAATATGCAAGTATATTGAGAGGTATAACGCCATTTATTAGAAAGTTTAACCTGTTGTTAGCACCAAAGTGCTAGCTAGAGTACCGTCGTCGTCAGTTTATCTTTTCTCGCTTATATCGCATTTTATCTTTTTATACGGCTATAAAAATATGTGAACATACATATACATATATTACATTCTCATGTTCGCCTAATATGTGTGTGTGTGTATACCTTTGCATATTAACCATATCCACCACCAACATCATCCATTTTCTTTCGTTGAACACTCATTTCACCGAAAAGTGTCGTGTTGTGGACAGGAATATATTTTAGAATACTTGGCACATAATGTGTATGATGTGTATAATAGTTTCAATGTGTATTAGGGCCGTAACTTTTAAATTTTTCCGTCTTTTTCGTACTGTTGCAGGTCACTTTGGTCTTTTGAAATACATTAATTACAATGAATCGCTCCATAGTTCGTTCTTTGGCTTTTGTATCGCATCAATGTGCGCTGGGGTTACATAAGCCCATAACAAAGAGCCCAGTTTTGGTAAATATTTACGGTACTAATAAAGTCATCAGAGGAAGAGGGCATCGTTGTTCTTGCTTGTTACTGTCAACAATTACAATAAACTTTTTGAATTTAAATCTAGAATTTAAATCTTCCAATTAGAAGTATCTTTTGAAACAAATAAAATTATTTTGAATTCATAAAATATTTAACCTTTGTTGAATTAAACCAGAGTCAACTTGGAGAAAAAAAGTTTGAGGGACAGTGTCAACCTCCCACTGGATGCCCTTAAAGACTATTGCAAATGAATAACTTTTTTTTTTAATTCAGGGGACTCCTCCTCTGGACCCCCGATATAAGCTTTGCCCCTTGCACCACACCGGGAGCTTCGCCTTCTGTACCTAAGGGTGGGGGCTCCACCCTTATCAAACAAATGATAACATCATTTGTTGACACGATACGCGAGGCAAAAAATATTTCACAAAAAGTTTCTTATTTCGTTTTTCCGTTTAGTTTTTTTTTTTTTTTTTTTTTTTTTTTATATACCTAAATATAAAAATAAAAATTCTTTGCCTTGTAAATATGAAAAGATGAAGGAAAATACATGAAAATTGTCAGATTTTTTTATTTATTTACTGGATATTACAAAGAAAAAGGAAATTTTCAAAAAAAAAAAAAAAAAAAAACTGGAAATCATACATAGTAGGTATATAATTATTTATGGCTATCATGAGAAATGACTGACCACATAGAACAGTTAATATGTTAAAATTTCGAGAAATTTCAATGATTGATATAAAGTACCTACCTAATTTTAATAGGATGTGATGAGAATTGTTTCACTATAATTTCGGAACTAATGAAAATAAATTTTGTACGGGATATTAATTAATAAAAGGTCCAAAATTTGTTAATATGAAAATGAATTATTCTACTCATTAAATTAGAAGATAATTATTTTGCTTCCGAAACTGCTAAAGTAGCGGAAGGGTTGTAATTACTTTTAAAATATGAAAACTAAAAGGTATTATTGATAGAAATTTCCAGAATTGCCTAAAAATATTCTGCAAAATTGTTTCATTATTTAGAAGCACACTTCCACAAGCGCAAAATATTGTAATCATGAGTTCAAGCCGAAGTCAATTGACTAGTAAACATTTACAAATGATGTTGAAACTATGTTGAATCGATTTCGAGCCAAGGCTCAATGATTAAAAAGCTTACACACACAAAAGTCTATAATTATTTTTCTATTTTATTTATTTTTGATTCATATTGTGCAAACGTGTAAATAAATTATTTTTAATAATACACAATAATTACTTCCAATCAAGAATGATAGAATAAGCAGATTCGGATTTACATAAGGGCACTTAGGGCACGTGACCTGGCGCCCCTACATAAAAGAAGCCTTCACAAAATCAAATAAAATCTCAAAATTAAGGAATAGAATAGAAAGGATAAGCGTCCTTTCGTTTTTTTTTCCCCACAACCCTATTTTTCCAAGGGAGTCTTCACAAAAATACTCAGAGACTTCGATATGTGAAATATTCAAGAGCCACCACATTAAAAGTGCCCCAGGGCCTCTACAGAGGTAAATTCGGCCCTGAAAATAAGCATTAGTTTTCCCTTTGTAGTGTATTTTCTATTTATTCAACATTAACACCAGCTGTAATCAATCAAATTAGGAAAACTTAGTTTTTTCAAAAAATTTAGCAACGTGTGAGCCTTAGTTGAAACGGAAAAAGCATTAAATATTATTATTTGAAGTTATGTTTTTTCCTTTCCACTTTTCAATATCTTTCTGGCGTTTATTCTATATATTTATACGATGAAAATATTTAAAAAAAAAAAAAATTGTACGCATATTAGCCAACCTTAATTCAATCAAACATTATCAGTCTGTAAATATGAAGCAGAAAAAAAATTTTTGTGGGTGGTAATGAATTGAATATTATTGAGTGTTTATTTGAATGAACTAAGATACTGAGTATGACAGATATCGGAAGCGCGGCCCAAACTAATGTACCCAAGGTTAATAATAATTAAAAAAAATTTTACTTAACAATAACAATTTATTAAAGATTACTAAAGCTTTGGTAACGACGGCACATTAGCCCCAGAGGTTAATATTACAATAATGAATAAGATTGCTTCATTTTTACAAACAAACATTATAACATTACAATGAATTTAAATACGTGAAATAATGAACATGAGTTTACAAAATAATACGAAAATAATGAATGAAACGTAAACTTAGTAGACTAATAAATAACTAGAACAATTTTACAAATAACTTTTAAAGATACATTTACCCAAATAATAATGGCGATCGTATAAAGAAGGCAAGTTACGCCATTCACAAAAAAACATAATTTAATCGTCCTTATTACTTTAATTCTCAAAATGAGATTATTAAGAATACAAGTACTAAAATCTAAATAAGAAATTTAACAAATTTAAGGGGGGGAGTTCATGCCAGAAACGGCTAATAAACTAAATTTTTTCGAATCTCGTTTTTTGTTTTTATTTCGTTCTGTGGTTCTTTACGAACACGGTGATATATAAAACATGGCCAAAAAAATTTTTCTTTCAAGTAAAAAAATATTTATTTGTGAGCCGCTGCACAGCCGAATTGCTGGTCCTTTGCAGATAACGCTCGCACCCCCTCGCGATTTGATCAGTAATATTTAGTTTTGGTGTGTATATGAGTTATAATATGCACTGAGATAATGTTCTTTTATTTGTATGCCTTTGTAGACGTTTTAATAAACAGTGAGTAAACCGTTTCTTTTGTTATTATTTTTGTTTTTTACCGTTTCCCGAAACTTGTGTTTTTCCGGACAAGGAAAATCATATCTCAAGTTCTAGAAAAGATAGAGACTTAATTTTTTTTTATTTTGTTCATAAACATATTGCGCATAAAGTGGAGTATGCTTTTTCCATTTGAACAATTGTAACTATCTTCATACATTTTTTTTTTTAAATAAAAAATTGAGTTTTATAATTTTTATAATTTTGGGATTACAATTTTATAGTTAATTTTTAAAATTACCTGAAACCCATACTCAGCTTTATGAACAGGTGCTTTAGGAATAAAATAATGAAAAAATATTTAAAAAATATTCATTACTTTTTGAGACATGGCGTTCCTTGTGAATGTTTAAAAACTTGTGAAAAAGGGACCCCTCCCCCCCACAGGGAACAGTAATGAACTCCTTCCTTAACCATTTTAAAAAATGTAAAAGGAAATATTAAACACTACCTGATACGATCCATGATAATTAAAAATTAATATTATGCAATTTTTATAATAATGAAAGCATGTCGCATCGACAGACCGACCAGTCCTAACTGAACAGGAGAACGAGTAGTGAAGCTACCCGCTCGCTAATCAAAGAAAGAATAATGCATGTACGCAATGACTATGATAAGGGTATCCTTCTAACAAATTAACTGAATGTATGCATGTATGTACGTACACAGGTATATCCATGCCACACACCAAAAACTACAATTATATATCAAGTAATGATGTACATATTAATAGCTATTAACCCTTTGCACTCGATGGGCGCCGCCACGACGACACAATCAATATTTATTCCACTCGTTAGGCGCCCCAGCGGCGCCATAAACAATAGGTAAGTATATTATTATTTACAGCACGCTAGGGGACTTAAGGCCTGATTTACATTAACGCTCCGCTCTCGGTACGATATCACTCCGCTCCCGGTTCGATAAAATATTCTTACATAATAAATAATGAGTGTATTCCCATCATCGTTCTGATATCGGTCCGATATTAGTCACGGTTCGCTCTCGCTTCAATACCGCTCCAATACCAATCCCACTGAGATAATATTTTATCGGAGCGATATCAGACCCTATATCGATAGTGTGAACACGTTTTGATTCCAATTCGCTCCGTTTCTCACTCAGCCTTTTTCATTTATTTGAAAATTATTATATTAGGAAAACATGATACAACACAACGACGCGACGTCTTGCTACAATACATTGTGATGCATACTACTAATTAACTAATAGATATATTGTATTATGATATCATGTTCTCCTAATACAATAGTGTTTGCAGCGTTTTAAAACTACTGTCGAGTAGCTGAGTACCCATACTAAAAAATGATTCGAATGCAAAGGGTTAATACATATACATGTAAAAAATGTACATATTAATACCAATTTATAATAATACCTATTGATATGTTGTCGATTCGGTGTAACTAAACTTACATTGATCGATTAATTGAATTTTAGAGTAATACATAAATATTATAATTTAATTTGATTAAATATTGAAAGTTAAATTTTATCAATCAGTAATCAATAATAATACTACACGACCTGTAATCACACACTAATTTATCATGTAACATAAGTTTTCTGATTCCTATCTTACGTATTACTAGCACCAAGCTACAGACAGTACATATGTATTTCGTGTATATGGTGTAATGTGGGTATAATATAAAATACTTTTTAAAAGTCGTCGTTAGTTGATGTCGTACATGTGAAAAATGTATTCTTACGTTGATACTTTTTTCCGAACCCGTCTCGTTGATACTTTCCGCCTGCATTTATCCCCTACTATACCCACTGCTGATGTGATAGTTGTGACGGCCCCAGGTGGTAGCGCGTTAAAATATGTTATGTTCAAGTAACTATAAAGTAACATTCACGAGAAACTACTTTCACTTCAGAATTTTATTACTTTTACGATATTATGTATATGTATGTATAGGTATGGTATATCAACCTAGGTGTATCGTTAAAGGTCTATATAAGGAGTTACACATATCACATGTGTACCTAAATAATAATCCTATCTATAAAGGGGAGACTAGGAGAGATGGCTTTTTGAAAAATAAATATCGTTTGCACAGACGAACCGGGATCGAAAATTTCTCACAAGAAAATATTCTTAAAACAGTCTAAAAACCACAAAATACTTATATTAAAAAAGGGCGCCACCTAATTGTTTTACTAAGTGTTCGAAAATAATCTATGCATATGTAGAGGAGAGGGGGGCTTGTTTTAACAATTTTCAGAAAAACTGATCTAATTAAATATCTGTTAGCCTTTTTAGCATTAAAAAGGTATTTGTCGATAGTTTAACTATCAACTATTCCTCTATTATATTCAAATGAAATAAGATCAAAATTATTAGTATGCGCTTCACGCCAGCCATTTTCTTAAAAAAAGTGCGTTGATACAACTTGCCCCGTGTTTGGGGCTAGATGTAACAGCCATGGGGTAGATAGTAACAGTAAGAGTAAAGTCATTTTTGATAGGTATTTTAACTTTAATTTGTTATTTTGCAAACTAACATAAAATTCTACATTATTAATATTTATCAACAATGAAACTGAAAAATTATTCTACAAAAAAATCAACAATAACATTTTTTAGTTAGGTAGGCTATATTTATAATTAATTTGACACTTTGAATACTTAAAAAAAAACTATACAATTATCTAAAAAAATAATCAGTTTTCGAAAGAAAGGCATTATATTATAATATCTAAATTTAGTCTTCATCGGAGTAATATAATATAACATGTTACAATTTGTCCCAACATATTGGTACAACAAGCCCCGTAACATAACTTTTTATATTTAAGAAAATTTTCATAAAATCCTGTTACTAAACGTGAAATTTTTAATGAAATTTTTAAAAAATATTAAAACTAAGTACATTTTGAAACTATACGCAAAACTAAAATTTCTAGATTAATCGATAATAAACTCTAGGAACCAAATTTTATGAAAATAATATTTTACGTTACCTAACCCAAATGAAGCACGTGTATACTGTCACTTACTGCGTCATCGGGGGAGATACTGGCTATCATGACGTGTTCAGATTCCCACTAAAAATTGCGTGTAACTACTTACCTCTGTTACAACAAGCCCCTAGCTCCCCTACAGGGAATATTCTTTGAAAATTGTACTGCTACTGTAAATAGTTATCGATGTAGATATCAAAACCGCCATTTTTAAAATTTTTGTCTGCCTGTCTGTCTGTTCCCGCATCACGCGAAAACTATTGAACGGATTTTTATGAAATTTGGTGCGATGTTAACCTGTTACCTGGGTCAACATAAAAACCATTTTGAATATGTGCATGCATTACAAAAAATTTATTGTTCTATACAAGTTCTGTATAATCATTACACTTATATACTTCCATTAATTTTATAACAATGGATAGCGCGAACGACGTCGCGAGTACCGCAAGTAAAGAATAAAATTAAAAAGAAAAATATAAGAAAATTGTTACCCATCTGTATCTGTCGTTTCTATACAAATATCAGTCGTGGACTTTATCTGCAAATTTAAAGACATTTCATAATACTGGTTACAGTGACATAAAATAATAACATAAAAAATGTATTATAATCTGTGATTATAAAAAAAATATACGCCCTAGAACAGCGTTTCTCAACTTTTTTTTTTTTTTAGTCACGGTCCGGTTAAATCTAAGTCAATTTTGTGTGGACCGATAGGATCATATAATTATGACGATTATCAGTTTTCTAAATTACATTTAAATTTAACACAAAATGTCGTTTTCCAACCACTTAATCTACCGTGCAATTCAGATGAAAATCGACACTCTCATAAACGTTAGAGCAATGTATAAAAGCAATTATTTAATTTTAAATAGAATCATTGCAGTCTGGAATCATTTCCGTCACTAATTATAAAAACATTAGGTCGTGTAATGTGAAATGTCGTTTTGCGACCACTTCGTCTACCATGTAATTTATAAAAATATCGATACTCTGAAGCGTTTAAGAAATGCAAAATAGCATTTTTTAAATATTAAATAGAATCCTTGTAGTGTGGAATCATTTCTGTCATTAATTCGAATAAAAGTAGGTCGTAGAATATGAAATGTCGTATTCCGACTACATCGTCTATCAGAAAAATATCGAGACTTTTTTGTTGATAAAAATTATTTTGGTAATTCACATATTTTTTTGCAAACAGATGAGACTGGTGGTTCGCAGACTGACGGTTGAGAAATACTGTTTTAGATCAAGTGACTGAAGTGAAAATTGCTATGGTGTTGAACGTGGTTTTCGATGAACGTGCAAAACCAATAATGAAAGTGCGGAAAACAGATAATAACAAATTATTTCCTAAAGCAAGTTAATGATTAACCAAAATTGTCTATCTACCATGAAATAATTTATAACAGAAAGTTGGTTTTAAAATTTTTCGGGCAATTTTCTTGAAAGTATTTGGAGTGTCCTCTACAATTAAGTAGCTGACTGTCTTTTAATACAAAACCTATCTATCCAAATGCCTGTATCAACCCCATTTTCCCCTATATAAAAGTACCTACGTATATATTTCTTGTTTTCGCGTATGATCAACACAGAGCCTACAACAGTCTGGAGTTAGAAAGTTGAAATTTGACAGGTGTTTTCTTTTTATAACGTAAATTACCACTAAAATGGATTTTGTTTACCTCTGTTTCGTTCGTCTGATAAGGGTGTTATAATTTACAAATACAGAACAGTAATAACTTCATACCTAAGCATAGTAAACATAAGTGGATACATACATATTATCGACTTGCATTCGTATATAAATTAAGCTTAGTCCTTACTGACTTAACGTTTTCTGCGATATTTCGTATAATTTTACCATCTGTGCCTACTAATTAATTGTTTCCATTTTTCATTAATTTTTTTTTCATTTTAATTCAGTATTGCAAAAAATGTTGTATGCAATACGTGTAAAATTAAACTTAGTAACCCCCGTTGGACAACTACTGTACGATTCTTGAAATAATCACCTTTATTTTGTAAAATATTTAACCGGTGGTGAGGTATTATTATAGTACATTTCTGCAGAAGAAAATAAGCTTGAGCAGTGGCGTAGCAAGCTGGCGGCAGGGATGGCCCCTGTCAGGGGCGCCGGAGCAAGGGGCGGCGTTGCGACTGTTTCGCTGAATCGTCAAGGTATATGTATCACCTGGTTTTCATACTGAGAACACTAAAAAAATTACTCAAAAACATAGACTAGCTGAGACAAAATAACAATTAAGATATGTAGCTGTCTAGTATTAAACTAGGCTACGAGTTGAAAGTAAAACGACTTCTAGTATTTCTACACGTCTGGGAAACAAAGAAACTAGCCCTAGTTATCGCGTAATACCGTGAAGTTCGATGAGTCATGTCCAGAAGCCCAGGTAGCGGTAGTTTGGGTAAAAGAGGAGAGGAGGCATATGATGCGATTGTAGGTAGAGAGTGGAATTCCTTAAGTTTCTCCTCTTTTATCAAAGAGGAGGCGCCACTTTCAAGTTTGGCTAGGGGCGCCAATCACCTCAGCTACGCCACTGAGCTTGAGTATTGCAATTTTATAATAGTCAATAACTGTACGAATCGGATAAATTTTTAAATAAAAATATAAAAATTTATGAAAATTAAAATTACTGCAGTATAAAAATCTAATAAATTTTTGCAAATGTTTTTTATGGAATAGGTTTCGTTGATTTTGTTGGTTCTTCGGAAAGAAGAGTAAGAGATTTTTTTTTATATTTATATAAAAATTATTATTATATAAATAAATTTTAAAATATATTTATTAAATTATATAGGTATGTATAGGTATGTATATAATAATAAGTTGGCACCTATGTGTATAGAAATAATTTTTACTGCATACATTCCTGTTCAAAAATGTAACATTTGCAAATTTTATTTGAAAAAAAATCCAAAATAGAATATATATATATGTATATATATATATATATATATATATATATATATATATATATATATATATATATATATATATATATATATATATATATATATATATATATATATATATATATATATATATATATACAGGGTGTTAGTGAATAAGTGCGAAATATTTTAATGGGTGATTGCTGAGGTTTTTTTATGTAAAAAAGTTCATATCAACCCATGTCCGAAAACGCTTAGTTTCCAAGATACAGAGTGTTCAGTTTCTCGTCTTTTTTAAATATTTTCTTAAATATTTCAAAAACGTTTTGAGATATTCATATTAAATTTGGGATACGCCACGACAGGATAAATACCCATATTCTGAAGTAGACAGAATATTTCCATTCAAACCAGTGGCGTCCGTACGGCCATATTATGATGATATATTTTTGTAGGAAAAAAAGGGACGCCAATGATTTTTTCCAATTTGAAAATGTTTTTTTATATGTTCTATAAATTGTTGACGAAAATGACCTCTTAGTATTTTGTCGTTCATGTGTCCGTTTTCAAGATAAAAAACAATTTTCAATTAGGTACTGCTCTTACTACAAAACCGGTTTTCGGTTCTCGAATTAACTGCTGAGGTCATTTTATGAAAAAGTTTTACCAACAAAAAGGTGAAGACGCTTCATTTCTACAGTAGGACCACATAATTTGTTTTTAATTTAATATAGAAAAATATTTTTAAAAAACTAGAAACGGAACACTCTGTATTTTGGAAACTAAGCGTTTTCGGACCTGGGTTTATATAAACTTTTTTACATAAAAAAACCTCAGCAATCACCCATTAAAATTTTTCGCACTTATTTACTATCACCCTGTATATATATACAATTTACGAATGGGTAACGTTTACCAATTTAGTTTTATATAGAAAAATACCTGTTCCTACAGGTCTTTCTAAACTCTGGTGTATATTTTTTTTAAAATTCATGGATTTTTATATCATTTTTAATAATGGTAGTCTACTGCATATATATATTTGTACGGTATTGTACTTTCATTAGTAGGAACATTTGATTTTCGCACCCCAACCGATTTAATCGAAAATATTTTTCATAATAGTATAATCATATTCAAAAATATCGTCAGCCAACCATATATACATATATATTTTCCTATCAACTTCCCCACCGTAACTTCTTCGGCATTATTAAAAAGAACACCATTTTTATCTGATACAGGTGGGCCAACATTTTTTTTTAAAATGTTTGCATCGAGAAACTTTAATTGTTTGGGATACGAACATAATTAGGATCGATACACACTACATAGTGTCGATTACCACAGTTTATTTTCGGTTCAGTCTCGCTACGGTAAAATATTCTTAAATGAGAAACAAATGAGTGTTATTCAGACTATCAACATCAGTCCACCTCCAGTCCGACTGCAGTCAAAAATACCACTGACAATGAGTCATTCCAAAGAATATTTGATCGGAGATTCAGTCTGGTATAGTTTGTACTAGTATAGCATGAATTATGTTTTTTCCAGGTGCACTCTCAATCCAATACATTCATTAATGTATTATAAGTATTTTAAATATAAGTCAAATCAACTAAAACTCTAACATCATCAAACAAATGCAATAAAGGAAACAAAATCACACCAACAAAGTTTTTCATCTCTTTTTCTTTTTTATATGGGTGTAGAAGTATAACTTAAAATTGTATATCTAATTTTGCTTCATCTGTTAATAACGTCAAATCATTTCTAGTTGATTTGACTTATACTTTTAAAATCAATTTTAATTTTTGCTTCTGTGTACATATTGATGATAAAAAATTGTGAAGTTTTAAAAAAGGTAATTTTATATACTTAGGTAATATTAATAATTTTAGTTTAATACAATCGTTTATAATTTAGAAAAAACCTACAGTGAACGACATTATAATTTGAACCAAATTTTTAATGTGATTTTATCAGACCGAGAGTGGATTCAGAACAAACTGTTATTCCTGAGAAGTCCAATAAAAAAGTCCATAATTATTAAAATGTTGAACAAAAGTAAATCTACAAAAAACTGATCCAATATTCAATACTTATTAAGTCCTTACGCCTATGAAAAATTTATATCTATGGTTAAAGAGTTTTGTTACCGTTACTACTATGTAGAATAAGTCTGTTAAAAACGTCAATAAAGACAAAAATTTCAAAATGTTACAAAACAAAAATTTTAAAGATCCCCAAAAATTATTAACTAAAAAAATAAGTATAATTTAGATATTATTTAGGTATGCTAAAACAAAAATAGGCGTTCTAGTGCTTTTCCAGAAAACAGGGACAACAAAAACGACGACTAGCTTTGTGTAAACATAGTCGTTTTATACGTAACAGTGTGTTTTTGGTAATTTAAAGTATGAAAGATTATGTATAAAATAGGTGCTTTTCGACCATGCGTGCGACCATGAGAATGTTATGAATAACGTTGAATACCGTCAAACGGCGCTATTTGAAATAGGTGGGGCTATTTGAAACAAAACAACAAAAAAGATTTAAGCTCTTATATCTGTTTGATTTCTGAACGTATTCATAACGTTAATGCGTCTTTAATAGGGAACGTTCTTTAAGAGTTTAAATCTTTTTTTTGTTTCAAATAGCCCCACCGACTTCAAATAGCTCCGTTTGACGGTAATTTATACACAGCACTCCCATTGTATGTTAAATTTTATATATTTTATAATGTGACTGGGTATATATTTTTTTTATCTAATAGTTTTCTTGGAACTTGACAATTTTTGTTTTGGATTGGCTAGCTTTATTGAGGCGTCTATTTAAAGTATGTTATATTGAATGGATGATTTATATATATTAAGTCATCTGGAAAGTTCGTGCCGATTTTGGTGTAAATGACCATTCTGATTTTCTTCAAATGGCCGAGAACTGTGGATTTTGAATGCTCAAAGGTTGCCGCTAATTCTTGATAGTTTCCTACGGTTTCGTTTTATTTCTTGGCCCTTTGTTTCATCGTCAATACACACAAGTCGACCGGAGGGAGCTTCAGCTTTCAAAGAAAAATTAACCTTTTGAAATCTAGGAAACCACTTTCTACATGTTCTGTCAGAAAGAGTATTGTTACTATAAACACTACAAATACTTCTCGTTGGGTGAGTTGCACTGGTACCTTTTTAAACTCATATAACATGACATGGTGTTCCTTGATGTCTAAGATTGCTCATTATTACTGACAAAAAAAATTATTTAAACACTGTGTACAGATTTATGATACATATGACAAGCAACACTATCGGTCTAACACTAACATGTTGTTGCATGTTTCGTTTGCGGTTGCTACTTGAAGAAATATGAATTCATTCGAGCGGCTTCAAAAACGGCACGAACCTTTGGAATGGCCCGATAAAATTTCTCAAAAATTCTTTTTCAGAGAGTAGCTCTATTAATAATTTATGAAAGCAATAAACCGTTCAATTCGATATGAACATTTTGTCAAAATTTACAGATCATACTGTATATAAAAAAAATAATAACGTGTCGCACCGTTTGCCGTTTGGCATTCATTACGTCTTGGTCTTGACTACATTAAAAGAGAAAAATCATTCAATAAACACTTCAGAAATTTTAATATTCTTCCTTACATTATTTTCATTTTGAATATATAATATTTGAAATGAGACAGTGAACACATATTAAACAATGATAGAGAATTATTGTAATGCTATATCATCCAACACTCCTGTGTGCGAGTCATACGAGCAACTTTTTATTATGGTCGAAAAAGGATTTATTTTATTTGAAGAGTGTATATATGTACGTATGTATGTAGGATCATGACTCCAGCTGCCGGGTAAATGTCATGTTGCTCAGGACGTCAGGACTGACTACATTCAACCTGAATTGTCATCACTAAATTTGTACGTGAATTGAGCAAGGCGATAAAAATAATATGAATAATTTTGGAAAAATTCAAATAAAATATATTTTAACGTTGTAACACAAAATTAAAATTCTATTTTTATCCTGCAGTACGTTTCTCGAAGGATCTTCAGAAAATAATTTTTTTGAATCTGAAGAAAAATTAAATTTAGAACACTGGCACAGAGAGATTACAAATCCGGTTACAAGCTGGTTAAAAATTTCAAGTTTTCTTGCGTGAAACTATACGAAAAGAAGACTTGATGAGACACAGAAAAAATGAATTTTTATTTGATACTAAATATGGGTAAAAAAGGGGGCCCTTAAAAGTTTCTTTTTTTAATCCGGTTCTGACCATCTTATATTTTAAGATAAATTTTCTGTTCTTAAAAGAGAAACAAACGATAAATAGTAACTAGAAGCAAACATGTTTACAAAATTTTATTGACTTTTGAGCAACAAAATTATTTTGTACCTTTGATATTAAAAAGGTGTATGTACAATTTAGTTAGAACCATACTTAGAAAAATTTGGAAATATCGTGAAGTCAGTTCATTTACGATTTTCTCAAACTGTTAATTTCAAAAAAATTCCTGTGGATTTGGTGTCTATAGGGTCACCCCTATAGACGACGAGAGTTATTTATCTTCCATCCTGTATATTTTCGATGAAACTTTTTTTATACGGTGAATTGAGACCGTATAAAAAAAGTTTCAAATATTCACCGCATAAAAGGAGGTTTGTGTGTTATCAGCAATATTAAAATTTGTTTTGCAATAGGTTGGCGATAATTTAATACGAGTTAATTTAATATGATTTAATACAAACTACAATTACATTTAAATTCATATAATGTGTGTGTTGCAATAATTTATCATCTTATATTAAAACAATAATAAATAATCATAATACATTATTATAACAACTATAGCATGATATCAAACGAATTTAGTTACCTATGTTTGCTATGAATACCTACATATATATGTATGTACCTGTGCTTGCGTTCTGTGTTCCCATAATGTAATGTTGTCATATCCCCTATGTAGCTACAGTTACTTCTCCTATAACGCGATACTTTCATAATGTGGTTTCGAAAAAACGTGGAACAAAAACGGTGACAGCCCTTGTATAACGCGATACTCATATAACCAATTATATAACACAGTAGAACAGTTTGATTAAAAGTCATTCAGCAATACTATTGAATTACAGTCCTCACAGCTATGGTTACTTTAAAGTTTTAAACATATTTCTAGTCTTGGCTTTTGCCTATACTCTCTATTTATTTAGAGAATTTATAGAGGTTATAGCAGAGCCGGCGCAAGGTTATTTGGCGCTCTAGGCGCCTCCGAACTTAATAAATACTTCTTTAGACATAATAACAGTTAAAAGTCATACAATGAATCTTCAACTTTTAACGTGTATATTAACACAATTAAATTAATAGGTACACAGTTTAAATAATAGTTTGTTTCAAAAACAGTTACGAAACGAGATGACGTAAGAGTGTCATTTGGACTTCAAAAATTCCAAAGGGTTATCCATGTTATGTACCTAAATAATGCATAACATTATGCATACTAATACAGTGAAAATATCATTGCTAAAGTAAATTTAATTTAGAAAAATAAATTTGCAGGTCAAATTATTTGGTGAAAATTTACAGTTGATAATTATGTAAATTATTTAATTTTGTCTAAGTTTCACTGACTTTTTTAAAATTTTTAACAACGATGGCAGTGGAATTTTAACTGTCATTAAATTTTTTTTATTTAAAGCTTGTCATCAGTTATTTTTGATATTTCCTTGTAATTTTAGTGTGTTTTGTGATCTGTAAGATATTTCTGATATGTATTTAATTATTATGGTGGCTCAAAATGTCTGGTAATAACTCTTGTGCTGCTAAATTTTTAAATCATTCAAAACAAAATTTCAATTTATGTTTTTTCTGAGTGCCGTTTGATGCAAATTTGTAAGTACTATTATAATTTGAATGCTTATGTCAAAATACGTTAAATAATAAATTATTATTAATATTTTATAATAATTCAGTTCTCGTGTAGTTCTCTCAGTTCTCTCTAATAGTTCAGTATAAAAATTCTCGTGTTGAATACTCTTATCAATTTCGCGTTTGCTCAATTCATTTTGAAGAAAGTTGCTTTTAGTTGTACATATAATTTAACATGACCATTATCAACCCTCAATCTCACATCTACAAACACATGCAATCACATAAGTAAAAAAGGACATACATAATTGTTTGTACTTATATCAAAAAAGGATAGAAAGTGCGTTTCGCTACTGCCTATGGTAACAATCTTTTATTTATACTGTGGTAGGTACTCAATGCTTATTTATTTACAATTTTACAATAAATTATTTATTAGTAATAATACAAAAAAAAAAAAAAAAAAAAATGATAAGAAAACAAAGTATAACAAAAGGTAAAACAAAAACTGAAGGTTATATTCCACTTTTTCAAGTCTTAGCTTGGAAAACATAAGAACTCGTTCATTAAAGACGATGGATTGCGCCAATTCTTGTTCAGTTGATATAGTAGCCAAGTCTACCAGTCTTTCTTGCGTTATTCTTGTAGGATGAATTCATTTTTATCATTAAATGGAATAACAGTAGATCGTGTAATATGAAATGTCGTTTCCCGACCAGTTGGCCGACCATATAATTCAGACAAATATCGACACTTTTTTAAGCACTAGAGATGTGTTTGTTTAACAGTAATTTCTTTACTCTGAATAGATTTTATATAGCCTGGAATCATTTCCGTCATTCATTGGTACAACATTAGATCGTGTAATATGAAATGTCGTTTTCCGACCACTTGGTCAACAATGTAATACAGATACCTAAATATCGACAACATTGAGTATGCAAAAAATATTTTAATAAAAAATCGTAAAAAGAGATAATTTGGATAAACGTTGACTAACCCCTTTCTTAATACAGTCACTCCCAAAATTATTTGGACAACATTTTATTAATCATTTTTGATGAATTTATTTTGATTATAAAACAACAAATCGATTTCATAGATACATTCGTAAAATGTATGAAGTCTCTACACTATAAATATATATTTATTACTTTCACAGTCAACAAGAAAATTTAAAATATTTAAAAGAATTAAATACATGTGATAATTATCAGGTCACAAAATTATTTGGACACTAATTAACTATAAAAAAAAAAAAAAACAGCTCATTCAAGTAAAATTAATAGTTTTAGTATTTTGTGACACGTCTTTTAGCCTTAATTACGGCTTCCAAACGTCTTGGCATTAATTTAAATTTTCGGTTACAACCGGACTTATCTTTTCCCATTCTGACCTTACATAAATAATTAATTGGTTCATATTCGAAATAAAATTTCTTCTGACTTTAATCTTTAAATAATGTCATAGATGCTCTATGCCCTATGGGATTTAACTGTGGAGGTGTCTGAAGCAAATGGGGTACATTATATGCTGTCCACTGTCTTACCGCGTAGGAGGTATGTTTTGGATCATTGACATTTTGGAACATGTAATTATTCTGCATTCCTACTTTTTGTACACTAGCATGTAAATGTTGTTTCAGAATGCTTAAATACACAAACTTATCCATGATACGATCTAAAACGTGCGTGTTCCTTACCCAATTTGCCGCCATACATCCCCAAATCATTACGGAGCCACCTCTGTACTTAACAGTTGAAACCACATTTTTTGGATTCAGCGCATCTTTTCGTTTTCTTCACACAAATTGGGGTTTTGTTTTCTTGTGTTGAACATTTCAAATTTAGTTTCATCGGAGAAAAGAACCCCTCCAATGTAATAATTCCTCAAATGTAATAATTTGTTTTTAAATAATTTTTTCTTTATTTTTATGTTGTCCAAATAATTTTGGGAGTGACTATATACTTTTCTGTACCATTCTATTCAGTTTTATCTGACCATATGATTTAAATACAATGTATCCGATCAACCATTTTGACATAAAAATACATAAATATTAAAATCGTTTAGAACGTGAATTTAGTTAACAAAAATACATATGTAGAGTGCTTGCAAAATTTACGATTTTTACATCCCCAGATTTGTGGCGCCCTAGGCGGTCCCCTAGTTCGCCTACATGGGTGCGCCAGCCCTGGGTTATAGTGTAGTTTTCATGTAATGCTGTTTTGTGTTTTCTTATTATTTTTTATCTATTTCTACTTATTATTTACTTCTACTAGTGATGTCGGGCCGAGAAGCAGTTAGTCGAATAATCGACTAAAATTGTTTTTCAGATAAAATTAGTCATTAGTCGAAAATATCGAGCACAGAGTAGTCGACTAATCGATTAAATTTTTAGTCGAATTCATGAATAAAGTAACCTATGTAACTTTTTCAAAAACGAGGTTTTCTTTTGTATTAAATTTAATTATGGACTTTCAATATTTTTGTTTTAAGAAAAAGAAGGATATGAAATATCACAATATATTAATCACAATATACTAAATAGATAGTTTTTTAGTTTTTAATTTTTTGAAGTCCAATAAATAATACAGAAAAATTGTTAAATTACTCGTTTTTAGTCATTAAAAAAAAAAATTAATGATTTTAATCATTTAATCGAAGGTAAAATAGTCGATTAAAATATGACTAAGTGTAAAGAAAATTAGTCGACTAAACCGACTAATCGATTAATCATCCGACATCACTAATGTCCACGCAGTAAATTTCCCTAGGTGTCAGCAATATTTTTGAAGAATTAAATAAAAGAAAACTTTATATAAATAAATTCACAAAATGATTCAACATGTGTGAACACACACATTTTTAATAATAATAATAAAAAAAAAAAAAAAATAAAAATAAACGGGATGTTAATAAGAATAAAGTGATAAAAAAATACTATAAAGATAGTCGACCATGAGTATTGAACTTGTGATTTATGAATTCATTACATATTTACCAGTGATCAAGTTCGCTCTCGGCATTCTGGTTGATTCAAGTTTCCTTATACCGCGATATGGGTCAATCGCATTACTGGAGGGTCGACTGTAATATCATATACAAAATTGGAGTGGTATGATTCTGCTAGATTATATTACGTTCTAGGTAAAATATCGTCCGGTACCTCCACTATAGGACATTGGGATGTTGTGTGCTATTAGTGCGCTCCACAAAACCGAAATATTATACCACAATGCAACTACCACCAGTGCTGGATATACTAACCTAATACTATCTACCTAGGTACCTACTCTATAGGTATAATGACCTAAAAACTACAATCTACACATGTAACCTTGCTATATTTTATCGTTAGTAAATTTATTATAGATATTTAAGGGAGTTGTCCCAAAGGATAGAAAGGAAGTTTTATAAAACTTTGTAAATAAAAAAACGATAGATACCGTTAATGCATCCAACTGTGATCAAAATTCTTGCATCGAAAAGATAAAGTTTACAGTAGTATTATATGTATATTTTTTGCACAATATAATTTTCCAAAAGCTCTGAAAAAATTCTATTTTCGTACTGATTTCGCTAAATATTTTTATTTACATACAGTAGAGCTTCAGTAAAGTTTACATCAGTTTTGTTAAGTGACGTCACTTTTTTCTCACTAAAGAGGATTTTATAGAAATAGAAAGAAACAATATTATTACATTATACATTTTTAAGACAAAGATATTATAAATTCCATAAAAGGTATATGCGTATTAAGAAAAACAAGTGCATATAGTATGATTTAAAGAAATTGGTTTGGATGTCATAAGAGTATTCAAATTTAAGCTTTTCTCTGCCGAATTTTAGAACCTCGTTTGTAACTTAAAGTTCATAATTGTTACTTATTATGTTTATTGAATGTGAAAAATCAAACAATATTAGAAAAACGAAGGGAAATAATGTTAGTTATATACTTTTTATGACATAACTAAGATTGGTTATAAGCTGTACTATAAAGTCATAAATTATAAAACCTTAAAACATAAAAACGTAAACAAATCAATGGCGTTTTTTAACAAAAATTTTTCTCTGTGTAAAAAGAATACAAGAATGTTGAATTCTAGAATTTTTAAAACTTTTTTTCAGATATATACAAAGCGAGTGATCTGATTGAAGGGTACTTACTCAATTCAGTTATTGACTTAATATAATAAATTAATTTACCAAAATATTTGAATACCAGGTAGGTACTTAATAATTAATCCGGAAAATTTGGTAAATTCAAAGAAAATCGTAGCTGCTTATATAGATTGAAAAATAGATACGATACTTGTCAATTGTTCGTTCAAGGAACAAAAAAAAAAATTTCTATAACAGATATATCTATGTATATAATGAAGAACTTTCTAACAGCAATAGTTTTAATGAAATTTATACATTAGTATAAAATCCAATTAATCCACTGGAATCCAAATTATTAAATAGTTTGCTCTTGTACGTCACCTATGATTTAAATTATCATTTAGTCCCGATCATGTATTAAATGGCCGCCACTGACCTCAATCTGCTTCACTAAAGTTGAGATTCACTAAAGTTTACAAAATTTTTCTTAACTTTAGTGAAGCTCCACTGTACTTTCCTCAACAACTTAATTATATATTTATGAATCTTCAAGAGTTTAAAAAATTACTTACAAGGAGAAGTTCAGCTATGGTCGTCACCGATTTCAATAAAATTTCGTCTACTAGTAGAGCATAATATCAATATTAAAAATTTACAATATTAAGGTCCACCTCTCAAAAACACAGGAAATATTTTTATTTAAAATTTGGACAAAAAAATAAGTAAGATAATTATCAAGTTATTTAATATGTTTTGTCGAAATTAGTATAGCTCAACGGCAGAGCACTGAAGTGTGGATACTGGGGTACCGGGATCGAATCTCGGTACAAGTGATTTTTCAACTTTGTCTTTTTTTATAAAAATTAATTTATATGTTCACAAAATTAAAAAAAAATTACAAAACACTACTTGTCGCAAAATTAATAAATTAATATAATTGTTCTTAAAATCTTTTTTTTCAATATGAGTACATCACAATATTCACACTATAAACGCATGTCAATTAGATACATTAAAACTTTTAAAATGTAAAAAGTTCATATTTTAAAAGTTCTAATGTATCTGATTGACTTGTGTTTATGTTGTGAAATATTCATATCGAAAAAAACAAAAAGATTTTAAGGAAAATTATATTAATTCATTAATCTTGCGACAAGTAATATTTCGTAATTTAATTCTGTTAACATAATTAATAAATTAACTGTTATGGAAAAAAAAGAAAAAGAAAATAATCACTTGCAATGGGATTCGATTTCGATACCCTACTATCCGCACTCCGATGTTCTGCCGCTGAGCTACACCCATTTTGAGAAAATTTAATAAATAACTTGATTATATCTTACTTATATTTTTGTCCAAATTTTAAATAAAAATATTTCCTGTGTTTTTGAAAGGTGGACCTTAATATTGTAAATTTTTAATATTGATGTTAAGCTCTTACTAGTAGACGAAATTTGATTGAAATCGGTGACGACCATACGTGAACCACTCCTTGTTAGCAGAGTTGTGCGAGTAATTTACTTCAGCTAAATTACACAGATTTTTACATGTAAAAAACTCTGTAATTTACATATAATTGTTTTGATAAAAAAATGTACAAAACGTACAAAACTACTTTTTTTTATATTTAATAGATGTAAGCGTTACTGATGGTATTCCATATATTTGCTATTGAAGTATTTGCTATATTTGCAAAATAAAACTTAATAATTAAGTAATTTGAAAACTAAAACTATAAATGGGTACAAACAGGAAAAAAAAGGTTAGTTTTGATGGAACAGTTTATTTAAGAATTCAATATTAAAAATATTTTTATTTATTCAGTTAAATTTTATTAAAGGCATCTCATCTTCATCATCACTATTGTCAGTGATTTTATTGTTATTATAATTTAAAGAGAAATAAACATATACTTAGTAGTTTTTTTGATCTGTCAAAACTGAATTTGTTAGTTTGGAAATTTAAAGCTTTGTAGTCAGTTGCTAATGGCCTTCCACCAACAGGAAATCATTTTTGTATGAACAATTTGTTTCACGGTTTTTTATGTGAACTTATAAACAAGTAATAACGGTCAAAATAAATATTGTTTGTCAGTGAAATGACAAATTATTTAAGTATTTTACATTTTTTACAATTTTCTACAATTTTTTACGGTTTTTTACAGTTTTTTACATATTTTACAATTTTTTACGTAAAAATGTAAAAAAACTGGTTTTTTACATCACATGGCACAACTCTGCTTGTTAGTAAAGTATTTACCAACTTTATAAAAGCTTAATAAAGGCTCTTCGCTACTCTTCGCTACTCTTCGCTCTATTTGTAATAATTAGTAGAAAAGGTGACGTCATACATCTGTATCAGATGAAACTATGAACTGTCTGCGTAAAGTGCAACTTTAAAGTGCCATAACTTTGTCAGTTTTTGAGATACCTTAAATTCTTTTTTACACTTTTGTTTAATTTTGTTTTAAATTTTATTTTCGTTCATAAAAAAAGAAAAAAAATGTAGGACATCATTCTGACTGTAATATTACACAATCTCGTATGAAAATTTCATTAATATTTACATCGAAAAGTCATATTTCATATTTATTTTAGAAATTCGTTTACCGATCTATATCGATGATCGTACATTTCTGTTGATTCGTTTTGGAAGCGTAAACATAGCCACAAAGCTGAAATTATTTCTAATACCTTTATATTGATGTACGTACATTGGCTGTGGTTGCATCCATATAACTATTTCGGTTAGATTATTTTAATATAGGTATCGCCGGTGGAGTAGGTAAAGGTATGTTACCGATTTGTAATACTCAGCCAACCTTATACTCTCGTTACCAGAATAACAAAACGGTATTTCATATTTACAAACATTTACAAATTAATTATAGTCAGTATGAAACGAATAGGGTAGGGTCGGGTAAGATGGCGCGGCCGGTAAGAGTGCGCACTCCTGTTTTCTCGAATTCAGAAAACATTCGGGAATGTGTAATTACTCACCAAAAAATATTGGTTTACGACATAATCTCAATATTCTAGATAAATTTAAAATTTTTAGTACGATTTGATATTATTTTTCTCGAATTTGAATGTGTTACTACAGTTTATGTCGAAACAAGTTAAAAGTTATGAATGTTCCTGTGCGGCTAGTAAAGTTAGTCATGAACTAGTTCCGATCACTTTAATTTGTGTCTAGTACGCGTGGATGCTTCCCACAGGGTGATTTTGTTGACAATAGGCAGGCGTGTAAGATAGCGCAGTACAAAGGCGTGTAAGACGGCGGGCGTACACATTCTTACATGACAGTTTCTTTTATGTTTTTTTTTTTTAACTTCACTAAGGAATTCTATATAGTAAACTTTCGCACAATGTAAATTCGTGTAACCCAAGTTTCTACATCAAAGGTTTACAATTACGCAAACTAACGATAACGAAAAGTGTTTTCTTTTTTAAATACTCTATCGCATTACTAATAAAATCACTGGGACTAGTAGAGCCTAAAATTAACTAGTTATAACCAATTTATAAAAAGTAATTCGATATCGATAATTCTCGATAACGAAAACTATATTTTAATAGTCGTAAAATACGGAATACCCACAATTTGCTTCGCTTAAGCCTTCAAAAATTTCGTTATTTTTTCGCTACGACGCATCGGTCACGAGATATTTACGATCAAAAATTATCCATTACGAAAAGTTACGAAAATTAATTTTCTTAAAAATGTGTTATTGCTGACCAAATCAATTCGATTAATGGACCCTAAATTAACCAGTTATAATCAATAAAATTTATATAAGTAATTCGGTATCGATAAGTTTCGATAACGAAAAATAGGTTTTAACAACCGCAATATGTTTGAGTGGAAGAGCTATGACAGTACGGCGGCACACTAGGTCGTTAAAAGTATGGGGACGCACTGGCCCAAGGTGTACCCACATTTTTGACACGGTAGTGTACTATAGCATTAAGTATAGTACGGTGTCAAAAGTGTGGGCACATCTTGAGTCAGGGTATTCCCATACTTTTGACGACGTAGTGTGCCGCGTACTGTCGTAGCTCTTCTACTCGTTTGGAATAACCATAACTTGTTTCACCTTCAAAAATTTCGTTTCGACTACGACCTACCGTTACTTACGATCAAAGTTTAGAATAACGAAAAATATAAAGGATTGCTGACATAAGAAATTCTCCTGTTACGTAGGTGCGGGATTGTTTAAATGTGATTTGTGCTAAGTTCCAAGCTTTTTAGTACGTGCGCCATCTTACCGACCTCAATACGCACTCTTAAACGACCGGTCGTGTAAGAGTGCGTATTTCCCATTTTGTGAATATTTTTTTAATAACTCGGTCGATATTGAATTTATAATAAAAATCCTTCATCACAGCGTTAACTAATCATTAAGGTACTAGAATAAATACAATTTACTTCTATAACATTTTCCGTTATTTTTTTATAGCCACCTAAATATTAAGTGCGCCGTCTTACACGACACTACCCTACTTTGCTTACGGTTCGTGGGGCCAGCGAATCTACTAAAAATAAGGTGATTTTTCAAATTTTTGTTTCTGAAATTTGTTTAATGACTAATTGACCTACCTGTTACGCCGCGTAGAGGTGTGAGTTAAAGAGAATAAGAAAACCAAAAAAATTTAGGTTGTAAATTTATTTATGCCCTATAGGTGTACGAGTATTATGGCTCTGTGGAAATGTTTAGTCGGCAACAGAAAGAGGCAGGAGAAGTTGAATAACCACATAGAATCTAATTTTTCAGCACATATTAGTCGAATGTGGTATTGGGAAAACTTAACTAAGTCCATTTTTGTGCACATCTTGACGGTCACTGACTGCATAAAACTTCAAGTGAAACCTTACTAACTCAAACATCACGTTACAGGACGTCAATTATTTCATCTAAAGTGTATTAGCTATTAAAATAGTGTACTAGTTAGGCCTTTTGTCAGAATTTTCATCTTTGTAAAATATGTACTGGAAAATTGGCGTAATATGGTGGTATAAAAAAATGATGAAAAATATTTGGTGCATCTGTCTCTTACAAGGAGAGGGCACGACCTGGAAAACTGACTTCAGGATGGCATTTCGCAGGATTATAGTCCCTCTAAAGATGAATTAATTGTTAAAATATAAAGACCCATTGGCCAGTCAATTTTGAGAAAAAACGCTTTTAAAATTCTAGCTTCATTCACTGAATGTTTATATATAAGTTATTGGTGCGTCAAATCAAGAAAGAGATAGCGCAGTCGGTAGCGATGCTAGACTGACGACTAGAGTGCACGGGTTCGATTCCGACTGACTGCAAGTTTTATTACACATTTCTTCTTTGTATTTTGTTAACTATTCAAATTAATAAATTTCAAAAATAAATAATTATCTCTAACAATAATTATCATAAATTAAAATATAATTGTATTTTTTTTTAATTGATAACAATTTACTGAATACTTTTTTAACAAGTAATTTGGTTTTTTTTTTTAAACAGATAAATAATAAAATTACCAAAACCATTTTTTAGTTATAAATTTACTTATAATTATATACGAGAACCGGAATGATAAATTTTATAAAAACATTCAAAACAGAAAATATTTTCGCATCTTGCACAGTTGATAAAAGGCGATTTTGTACACGAACATAAAAATTATCATTCCGGTTCTTGAATATAACAAGTAAATTTATAAGTAATAAAATTCTTAATTTTTTTAATTTAAAGATGGTTTTGGTAATTTTATTATTTACCTATTTAAAAAAACCAAATTATTTATTAAAAAAGTATTCAGTAAAAAATGGTTACGTATTAAAAGAAAAATACAATTATATTTTAATTTATGGTAATTATTGTTAGAAATAATTACTTATTCTTGAACTTTATTAATTTTAATAGTTAATTAACAAAATAAAAAAAAATGTAATAAAACTTGCAGTCAGTCGGAATCGAACCTGTACACTCTAGTCGCCAGTCTAGCATCGCTATCGACTGCGCTACCTCTTCGTTGGTTTGACATACCAATAACTTATATAAACATTCAGTTTGAAAGCGATTTTCTTAAAATTGACTGGCCAATGTGTCTTTATATTTTAACAAATAGTTCATCTTTAGAGGGACTATAATCCTGCGAAATCCCATCTTGAAGTCAATTTCCCAGATCGTGCCCTCTCCTTATGGTAAAGATGCATCTGTGCCTAACTTAATCAAACAATAGAAAATTAGCTTTTTCACATTATCGACAAAAATGTAGCGCTCTCTACCACAACTATAGGTAATACTGACAAGGAGATGCACCTACGGTGAAATTTCCAATTTTGATGGAACTTTTCTAATGTGTAGAGAAGGTAAAAATAAAGGATCGGTGTTTATTTTTTAATTTGGTCGTTCAGATCGTATTTATTAAGATATCCCGAAAACTACGATAGAGAATAACTTTAAGCTGATGAAACATTATTTTTTAAGACTGTGTAAGTCATATTAGGGTTGGTTCACAATGGAGATTGAAGGGGTGAAAATGGAGGTAATTTTTATTATACGCCCTGATTGGTTTCATATATCAAATTCTTACCATGATAAATAGAAAGAGCTTCTCGAGCTCGCCGGCTATGTTATTTTTGGGAGGATTTTGATAAACATTTCTATCGGAAAGAGAGAACTCAGCAATTATGTAACCACGTACAAAATGTCCGTTTAATTTATCCAACACTATACTTTCGCACGATATGGTTATTATGCCTTCTAAATTGAATTTACGACCTGTATTTAATAATATATAGTACTAACTAATATGCCTACCGTCTGTCGTACAGGCTTAGGCGGGCAGTGTTATGTTTCGAATGAAATTCTGGCACGTTGGGTATATACACAGAACTGCCGGAATCGTATTATACTGTAAATAACTATGCAGAAATGGAGGCTATCGTAACATAATCCCCTTATATTTACGCACAATCTCTCCCCGAATCTATCTATATAATATGTACATTATACATATACAAAAAAAAAACGCCGTGAGTAGCGGGACCCCATCACGGAAGTCGAATTTTTCCCTTCATCATCGGTATCTTCAAGATATCTAAATGTGATTGAAAGGCTACAAACGAATTGTCACTTTTGGTGGTTTCAAAACTGATGATGAGTGTTCCACTGATCTACTATTTTCTTTTTTTCGAAAACTACGCAGTCACAAACGTTTTTATGAACATATTCAAAATTCGAAAGCGTATACCTATCTCTAAAAAAGCTTTTCAGGCATTTAATTTTTTTTAACTATGACGCACCCTGAAATTAATTCTGAAAAATTTATATGTTTCATGGATCATAGTAAGAAAGTGGCAAAAAAATTTTGATAATTATACCATAGCTACAAGTTGATAAAAAAAAATATTAGGAGGTTATATTTTTTTGAAGTTGAAAATTTTTTCTGAGACATACACATGGAGGTATCTGAAACATTTAAAAACATTAACCAAATCAGTCAAGCCATTCAAAAGGTTTTTCGACTTTCAAAAAATAATTTCTTACCGGCATGGGGTAAGTTTTTAATGACTGAAATTCAGTAAATTTCAATTTTATGTCGATAGTAGTTAGCAGCAAAAAAACTAACACAATTCAAATTCAATAGAAACACATACGTACAAGGGAATACCTGGCCATGCTTACCTGTCAATGCCCTTTGTTTTGTTTTTTTTTTATAAATTAAAAAAAGGACTTGAAGATAGTTTTTCTTTCCAAAAAATCCAGAATTCCTATTTTATAAATAAACAGTGACTTTAATAACATTTTTAAATTGCTTAATATTTATATATTGCATTTGTTATAAAATTAAGTTCATTTTTTTTAAAATTTTTAAAATTACTAATCGCCTACTTGTATTAGAATACAAATAAAGCATTTTAAAAACATTTAACAATACCCTTGAATTCCGATGTAAAAATGAGAGAAGTGGGAGGAAAAGTAACGTGGAAACCCTAAAAGGTACTAACTGGATACTAAATTAATAAATGTACAAAATTTCAGCCCTCTAGGTTTCCTTAGAGAGTCTCTAGATGTGTTAGAAAAAAAGTAAAAAAAATCAAGGAAATATTGGCGTAAAAATCGTGGGGGTAAGAGTTAAAAGTCGAAACCTCCAGAAAGCAGTGGCTGACTATAAACTTAACCTATACACAAAATTTCAGCCCTCTAGGTTTATCTGGGGAGATTTTGACCCGAACGAAACTGTTAAGAATCAAGAAAAATCATGTTCCTTTTGAAATAAAAATGGTGGGGGTAAGGGATAAAATTTGAGACCCCCAAAGGGCACCCCCTTGATACTAACTCAGTCCGAATTTAAAATTTCAGCCCTCTAGATTTATTTGAGTGACCTGTGCGAGCGGTTAAAACTTCGAAAACGTCGAAAAAGCATAAAATTGTAGCTTAAAAATGGTGGGGATGGGGGCAAAATATTAAAACCTCCAAAAAGCACAACCTAGGTATGAACTTTATCAACATACCAAATTTCAAGCCTCTGCGTTAATTCGGGGGAGCTGTGGGCGTGTTGCATCCAGCCAAAATACTTCTTTCCCCCTCTACTCCCTGCAAATCATCCTAGGAAGCTGAATTTTGGATACGTTGCAGATAATTGACCGAAACATTATTTCCAACCGGTTTGGAAAAGTTATATTGTTTTGTTGCCAACCCCGCCACCCCCTTGAAAGTTGGGTCGGATCCAAAATTTGCCAAAAATTTGACCCCACTTTGATAATATTGCTGTGTATCGGAATGAGCCCCACTTACCAAATTTCAGCTCTAAACTTCCATAGTGGGACTATGGACTAAACTACCATTTGACATGGTCTACACATGTCAAATGGTAGCGGGAATCAGACATTTTTTTTCTACATAATCGGGTTCTACGGGTCCTAAAACGGATAGCGCCCCTACTCTCGCCTCTCGCCGTTCTTATCGTATAGGCTGTATAAGTCTAATTTTTCAGTTGAAAAAGTCGACTAAAAAGAACGTATAATGTAGTTTTTTTGTTCTTTTATGACGATACTATTTCTTTGACATTTGACTCCTAAACGACATTGAGGATATTGTTTTATTCTTTTCTGATATTGACTTTCTAAATTTCAGCACACATACGGATTGTGAAAGGGATATTTGATGCAGTATTCGATAAAATTATTTGGATTTTGTCACTATTGACATACTATAAATATATAATAAAATAAATTTCATTCTAACGGTCACAAAAACTATAACTTTACTGATAAACGAGTGACTGTAAAACAGTGAGTGACTCTTTATATTCCTAGGTAAAATATTTTTTTCGCAGCATCTGCATAATAACTTGTATTTTTCTGAAATAATTTAGTTTTATAACAGTGAAAAAGTTTTCAGTATCGGTTGAGTAGTTAATTTTTGGCACTTTTGGATCCCCAGGATCATGGTGGACCTCATATAACATGACCTATATCGACCTAAAGTAGTTTATCTCTCTCAGAGTGAACAAATTTTCAAAATCGGTGATGTCGCATTCTCGAAATTTATTGTTATTTTGAATAAATTAAAGTAAAAAAATTGTTTTTAAGAAAAAGCTTTTATTTTAAAATGGGGTAAAAACATAAAATACCTTTTGAGTGAAGTTTGAAGCAATATGCAACATAATTTATAAAAGCTTGAGTCGTTATCATTAACTATTTCTGTTTTTGAAGTTTTGGAAATATAGCTATTTTACTTTTCAGTAGTTATCAAACCTAATTAAATGCCTCAAGCTATTATAAATTTTGTTGCATATTGCTTCAAACTTCACTCAAAAGTTATTTTATTTTTTTTTAGCCCATTTTTAAATAAAAGCTTTTTCTTAAAAAACATTCTTTTTACTTTAATTTATTTTCTACTTTTTAGCCGGATCACAATTAATTTAAAAAAAATTAAAGAAGTAATTAAATTTTTTACCTACATTTTAATTGGTTAATTTGCCCTAATCAGACATAACTATGGAAACAAAAAATTGTAATGTAAAATCAATGAACAATATTTGACAATTCGAAATGTCAAAAGGTTGCACAGGATTAAAAATTAAAAATTTTTATTTAGGGCGATTTAGGGCAAAACAAATTACAAAATATTGCATTATCATCAAGGTTAGACAGGTATGAAAAATTTGAAACCTCTAGCTCAATTAGAACCTGTCTAAATATTGATTCCAAGATTTGATCTAAACCAATATTCTAATATAGCAAGTTAAATAAAAACTTTTAAAAATAAAACAGATATATGTAAATATTGTTATTTTAATGACAAAAACGATAAAGCAATTATCGTAAGGAAATTCAGCAAATTTCTTAATTTTTCTTAAAGCTTAGTTCACTTAGAACAATCCTTCGCAAGCTTAGTTTATGTAATTGTTTTTACTCTTTTTGATAATGTAAAAACAATTAAAAATTTTTTTGAATTCTGACCAAAAGAAAGAAACTACCAAACATGGTGGAAAATGGCCAAAATTTTCGCTTCTAAAAATCGGACGTGTGTCCAAATTTCGTAAAAATTCGATGCTTCGTTTAAGAGTTATCGCACAGACTCTTCGCTAATAAATTAGAATAAATAAATTAGAATTGAATTTTAGTACTAAACCTGTGTAAATGGAGTATAATTCAAAGAAATTTATCGATGTATGTAAACAAAAATAAATTAACAATTCCTTCAAATTTTACATTACAACCAGTAGATGAGAAAAAAAATTATATCTAAGGAATTCAGTTAGGTACATGGCTCGTAGATATAGCAGAGATACACGAATGTTAATGCTCCTCCTAGGTACCCAAGCACCTGAGCAGGTTCATGTTAATTCAGATAAACATACTGAAAATTTAATATATTCACAAAAATAAATACAGCTAGTCAAATAAGGTACATACCATACGTATTTTCACTTATCGTCGTCAATTTCACAAACTAGGGTATTTCAAAAAATTCTTAAAATTGAAATAATTCGTCTAAATGTATAAAAAAAAAAAAACAACTAATTTCTGATATTATCCTAAAGCGGCATTTCCAAAATTCGAACTAGTTTTGTGGATTTTAAAATAAATTAATTCAGGTATCTTGCTTTTAATTTAAATATCCTGAGCGAGAATTTTGTATCTTACAACATTCATAAAATCATATCAATATGAAACCACAGATTCCCACCACCAACCAACAAAATGTGGTATGAAATTATGGTTTCTTGCACCGGGTGTGGTAATCTTAGTGAGCGGATGAAGACACAAGAACAACGTTAGACAAGCCAACATGGTGTCGGGACTGGTACGGCTTTCTTGGCAAAATGGGCACAATTTCAACTTCGACAACCTCATGGTGCTCCAACGTGAATCTAATTATAAGAAGAGATTCTTGATCGAAAGCTGCTGGATTAATACCGTCCAGCCAAATTGCAATCTCTACTAGGATGCCATCTCCGTAGATAATATATATACCCGCAATTTTGGTAAGATTATACCTGCCGTTGTCAAAAACACCAAAGTCGCGCACGCCCACTGAAAATCAAATAGTTATGGTCATTCACCTTATTTTCACTAGAACTTACAGGCAGTTTGTTTGCGGAATTCATCGTAGTAATACTTTTCATTTTTAACTTTTTAATATTAATTCACAAAAGTTTCATACTAACCTTATTCGTTTTTTGTGATGCACAGTTGTATTATATAATTTTTCTAATTATAAAAATTTCTAAATTTAATGTTCTTCATATTTCTAATCATTTTGAAGATAAAATGTTGCTTTCAACTGTTTTTTAACTTCCTACAGGAAGTTATTGTAATGGGTCCCATTTTACGAATCGCTAATTTTGACATATCTCCACGTTTCAAGGTCACTAGAATCCGAATCCATCGTTTTTAGCGTGATGTCTGTGCGTGCGTTCGTTAGTTCGTTCGTTCGTGGATTTTTTTTCGTCTCGCATATCTCGAGAATAAATGATGATATCCACTCCGGACCAATTTCATTAGATGCGTAATCAAAAAATAAAGACCGGATAAAGTTTTCAGCAAATTCGGATTAGCGATTTGTTTTTTGTGGTAAAAAAACAGAATTAACTTTATTAAGATAACATAGATTATATGGATTTTTTACCATAACATTATTATATAATGGCCTAAGAACCTTCCTTGATGTTAACAACGCCAGTATATTATTATAAAATTTAAAAAAAAAAAACGAAATAAGAGACTGTTTTTGAAATATATTTTGTCTCGCATATCTTGAGAACAAATGACGTTATCATTTGTTTGATAAGGGGGGAGCCGCCCCCGGTATGTTGCAAGGGGCAAAGCCTCTATCGGGGGCCCAGGGGAGAAGTCGCCGAAATGGAAAAAGAATTATTTATGTACAGTATTCTCTAGTCTTTAAGGACACTCAATGGGAAGTTGACAGTATGGGTAGACTTGTCCCTCAAATTTTTAAACTTTTAGCGAATTTCCAAAACTGGAAATTCAGCTTTTACGCCAGGTGTCATGGTGCGACCTAAGCCCGAGACCATATCAGAAATATGTTTTGAGGTCCCTAGAATACGAAAATGATATTCACTAAAATTTATATATATATATATATATATATATATATATATATATATATATATATATATATATATATATATATATATATATATATATATATATATGTATCCGCGCGATAACTCTCGAACGAAACGTTTAATGCTTATGAAATTTTGTGTGCGAATTCGATTTTCCAAATCGTTGGATGAGTTCGTTAGCCAGACACGTCGGATGCCCAGAAGTAGGTTTTCCGGGCGTTTTTTGTCAACAAAATGAGTTTTTTGCCAGAATTAAGCAATTTTTCAAATTTTTTTTTACACTAAGCCATTGTAAAAGGTAAAACGCATAAAAAATGTTTTTATACCGTTGCTCTAAATTACTTACTTTTCGAGAAAAACTAGGAAATATGTCGTTCTCCATTTCACTCGCACTCGCATTCTTTTTTTTTCTGTCTCATTTTTTGCGAGCTAAATTCGAAAAAAGCCGCTTTATAAGTAGCGTGTCATGATTTTTTTAATCCAATTTAACGATTCGGCTATATTCTATTTCTCTGTCAGTTAAATGTTTTTATAATGTATCTCTGTTCCATTTTTTTTTACAAAAAAAATCCCGACGATATCTGTTATGTGATATGATCAGAATTTAGATTATATTTACACCTTCCTAAAATTAATAAGAGTTTGCTTCAATCGTATAAAAATTACGTTAAATCATATTCAAACAATAATATTTTTACGTAATTTTTTATCCAATTGACAATACAGTTATGATTAGAATTGTATAATCAGAGCATTCTAATATTAAATAATTTTGCACATTCAATTTTTTTTTTTAACAAAGAAAAATTTTTTTAAATTTTGACACATTCTTTTATGAAATTTCGATTAAGAAATATTAAAAAATTTTAAAGTGAATCATTTAAAAAGAGTTAAAAATAAATTAAAAAGGAAACATTTCTCTATTTTAACATATTTGTAAAGAAAATTTTACAGTTTACTTACAGTTTTTTGTAAAAATGTAATAACATTTTTACATACAATAAAGATACATACAATAAAGATCATATTTGAACGGTAGGAAATCCACAAATTTTTTTTTATTTCTTTAATTAATTATTAAATTTGGTTTTAGAAGAAAATCTTCGTCTAATTCGCTCCAAGCCGAAAGTATAGCCACTAATAAGGACATTCCACTGTTAAAATAAATGGAAAATATATTGAAATTTATTTAATGAAAGCCATTCATACACATTTTTAAAATATCCTTTTGAATTATATAACAAATAAAATCTGTGTAAAAAAATCTAATTGACGTGTTTTTTCTCAATTTGCTAATATTAAGTAAGGCTCGTTAATTAGGGAGTGATTGTGTTAAAATTTTAATATAAAATATGGTAATTTTAACCCTCTTTAAAAGAACATTTCGATTTTAACAATAAAAAAATTTTAAAAAGTGTTTTCGTTTTTCCCGGATTACCAAAAACTGTTCATAGGCATATCTGTGACTAAAGTTGCCTCCCTTTCTTAAGAAAATAAAGTATTTTTAAAATTTTGTGCAAAAGAATAAAACACAATTAACGAAAAAAAAGTACGCGTTTCCATATTTTTAAGATTTTGTAGTACAAGAAAATCCTTATAAATTCATCATATCTGTTATTGCATTTACTAGCTTTTACGCAATTTAATAAACAAAAGTCTGAAAATGGACGTAGAATCTCACTGTTATTAATTATTATGTCTTAGTCTTTTGAAAAATTATTTTTTGAACTAAAATAAGAATAGGAGGAATATAAACTTAGGGGTAAACGACAGGAGTATATAAACTTTATTTTAGATTCTACGTTTATTTTTACAGAAAATCATCAAGTACCTATTATTTCTTTTTTGAATGTATAAATACAAAAAGTTCGAAATTATTTTATATTAGAATTTCAATTTTGGTCGACCTTACGGGTTGTCCCCATTTACTCTTTTCTCGTCTCTTTTGACCCCAATTTTTCATAGAGAAGAAATTATACGATTTTCGTTAATTTTTCAAAAACCACGGATATTTTTAAATTTTTTTGGATACTGCTGATAAAGTGACCATCTTCGCGTAAATTTTTAATATATTAAAGATTAGGTACTCATAAAATAAATACAAAAAAATACGGTGTGAAGTCTGAATGCGTACCTATTCATCCTTGTCTACGGTAGCACATTTTTTATTGATATAAATATTAGAAACGCAGGAAAAGAGACCAGGAATCAACATAGAAGTGGATTATGGTACGATATATTTTCTGAAAAAAGTGCTTAGGACCAAAGTTATAGAGTTCAAAGTGATGCACTTGATGATCTTGAAGCACTTGACTCTCGTGATGCACTTGACTTTGAAGTTGACCTTGAGGTCAATTTCCAAAGTCATTTGAAAATCATTTAATATTTTTCAAAAGGAGTAGTTTACTTTTCATCCCTAAATGGTTCAAAGTATATTCGAACGAATTTCACATGCAAGATAGAAAATAAGTGATCAAGAAGTAATTTTGAAAAATACTTGCTCAATCGCAATCGGAAAAATAATAGTTAATCATATGTTGAATTGAATTCCTAATATGATAACTATAGAGTAGCAATAAAAATTTTAAAAAATTTTGAAAATTTCTAATATAACATAAAGTTAATGTTTAACTTACAATTGGAGTGATATTAAATCTTTTCTTAACTTCTAAAATTACTTACAAAAATGTTTTCTTCTAATTTTTTCTATAAATTTGCGCCTATTTTTTCATTTCGTCAGGTTTTTATTTTTTTTATTTTAGAAAAATAACGCAACAAATCAATTTTGAAGATAGATTGAGTCAATACATGAAATTACTGCTTATAGGTACAGGATATGGTCAAAGTTCGGCAATGGCTAATCATTTTCAACTGACCTTGAAAATCGATTTCAGGGTCACTATCAAGTGCATCGCTTTAAATTCTACAAATTTGGTACTCAGCCCTTTTTTCAAAAAATATGCCGTTTCAAAAATATTTAGCTATAACTGTTTTCATCTACAGAGGTTGAATGGTGTTTTCTACCCCTAAAAAGCGTATTTAGCCGAAATAAAAAAACACGTATTTAATATTTTTCGCTGTTTAATAAGTATGTTAAGTTTCATTCAAATTGGCAAGTATTAGTTGGGTAGTGTTATTTGTCAGAATGTTTTGCCGATCTAGTTTTTTCAATATTTCTTTGCTCGTTTTCAGAATTTGTATTTTAATTTCTACGGACAAATAACTCATTCTTTTCTTCGATTTTAGTAACTTTTATTTGCTGATGTTGACCATTAATTGATCGAAACATATCAAATATTTTTCAATGATTTTTTTAGCGAATGTCGAAAATTTTGAAAATTTTTTCACCGTTAGTAAGTTAAAGTATTTGAATTCATTAAGTAATTAAATGATGTCCACAAGAACCTTACGAACTACCATAAGTTATATGAGATCCCTAGGACCCGTTTTTTACTGTTAGGATAAACTTTTTACTAAAATTATTTTAGATGAATAAAGGTTATGTTGTATGATTTCCGCCAGGGTTTACTGTTCCCATTATTGTAAAAAATAAACTAACCGACCGATTTTGAAAATTTTTTCACTGTTAGAGAACTAAATTATTTTAGATGGATACAACTATGCTGCACAAAGTCCGTTCGGGTTCTTGGGTTCCAAAAATATCAAAACTAATTACCCAGCCGATTTTAAAAAATCTTTTACTCTTAGAAAGCTAAACTATTTTAAATAGGTACAGTTCTTAGATGAGATCCGCCAGTCCCCAAAATTTGGAAATTCGCTATGTTATGCAGATGCTGCGACAGGGGTATTTAATTTTAAATCAGTGTTATTGTTATTTTTAAATTTCATACGTCAGTTTGATATATAAATACAATTATGTAAGTAAATACTTCATGTAATATTTTTTATATTTTTATATTTTACCTATGTATATTAATAAAGTTTTCCTCAGGG
Organism: Brachynemurus nebulosus; assembly: GCA_035578155.1. Lineage (NCBI taxonomy): Eukaryota > Metazoa > Arthropoda > Insecta > Neuroptera > Myrmeleontidae > Brachynemurus > Brachynemurus nebulosus. Next base: position 60,260,024 of record JAPWDM010000002.1, read on the forward strand.
GCCTGAAGAAGACGATAAAAGTCGAAACCGGTAGCCTTTGGCATAAAAAACAGATTTTTGTTTTCCTTGATGACTATCACTCCTAAATACCTTTAAATATTCATAAAATCAATTTTTTTTTTTGGGGGGGGGGGGGTCAAAATCGAATTCTTTTCTCTAAAATCTGTAAAAATGAGATGCACCATTTTGTGAAATTGACAACGCTACATGTGGTAGTGTAATAAAATATATACCTGCCTCTATATCTTATACATATGTATTTTAAAAACTTGTATAAATGTAATAAAATAAAATATGTGGAATTGAAAGCTAATACAACAATATATATGTCTAGAGACGTTAGAACGAAGTCTGTAGAGTTCTAAGTTACCCGTTCATTCGTTCGACGTCGTAATAATCATACATAAATGGGGATGTAGAAAGTAGAAGAAAATCATCCATTCAAATATTTTTCAACAAAATTTATACAGAAATAAATGTTGAATAATAATATACAATATACCTCAAAGTACAAAGTATTCAAGAATAAGTACAATTAAATTTGTTGTGTGGTGTATTTCGAATCAATGACGTAAAAAAATCGAATGGGTCTGGTTTTGCTCAATTTCATAATATTATTAAGTCTAGAGTTAAGTCTAAGTAGGGGGTGACTGTGTCGACATAATGATACTACTGGATAGTTTAAGAACTTTTTTATGCTGACTCTACAATTTCTATAATGACTCTTTTAAAAAGAGCAGTGTTGCCAATTTTTGCTCTATCTCTTACCGATTACGAGATATTTGAAAAATTTAATTTTTACCCCAATTTTCGAAGGGTGATTTTACTCCTCCGAACCATTTTTTCGCCAAATAAAAATGGGGGTCGTTTATTTTTTACTGTGCTACAATGTATTCAAGTTTCATCAGAATCAATAGGTCCGGCCTCGGGACCTTTGTTTGTTAGTTGTCTAGTGGCTTTGTTGCGTCAGTCTTCTTGTTACACTAGGGAACTTACTGAAATTCATTAAAATGGCTTAGTGTAATAATTAAAAACACAAAATTAAGGGAAGACACTTTTTTTATTATTTTTTTATACAAATAAATATTTTGTTAAAAAACTAAATATACAGCAATGTTTCCACTTGTCTTGAGTTTACAAAAAAAAAAATTCAAAAATGAGCTTAGAATAAATGGCTTTGAAGTTGACACTGCGAGATTTTTCCACCTTGATGGTTCCTCGCGTTCTGAAATCCCCAGTGAACCAAAATTAAAAAATCAAAAATTTTCTGAAAATATATATAGATATACGGTTATCGCACTAACTAGGATCTAAGAAAAAAAATAAAAATAAAAAAAAACCAGCCAGAAATCACATTTTGAAAATAAAATTTTCAAAAATCACCGCTTTTTCTCGACTATAGACAGCCGCGATTTCGAAAATATATTACGGAACGAAAAGATCCTAGTTCCTGCCAAAATGACGGTATTGAGGATTAATAATTATCCATTTTGATTTATGTCAATATCTCAAATACTTTTTGAGATACATAAGAAACCATGTCAAAAAGGTAGGTACTTTAGAAAAAATAGTATTTAAAGTTTTGTTCTTTTTTTTTTAAATCGAACTGTAGCAAAGTGTGTGCCCTAAAATTAGTGATGAGCAAATGCAAGATCAAGACCAAGACTTGACAGTCTTGGTCTTGTTCTTGTTCTTGCATTAAGAATCTTGGTCTTGGTCTTGCTAGAGCAGTTTGAGTCTTGGTCTTGGTCTTGGCCTTGTAAAATGCAGTCTTGGTATTACTAAAAAATCTTGAACTTTCTTGCATTTTTTTATTACCGAATTTCTTACTTCTAAAACCAGAATTTTCTCTCTTTACGGTATTAATTATACTTTCAAACTATTTAAATAGTTTAGCAAGAGTCTTGCTTTTTTCTTGCTTTTGTTTTGGTCTTGCTCACTTGAGTCTTGGTATTGGTCTTGCAGCCATGCTTATAGTCTTGGTCTTGGTCTTGCTCTTGTTATACATAGTCTTGGTCTTGGTCTTGGTCTTGCATTTTTTGCAAGACTGCAAGACCAAGACTAATTTGGCTGATCACTACCTAAAATGTCTATAACTTTTTGATTTTTCATTTTTTTAAAATAAAATTTTAGGAGAATATTTCTAACACCTTAAGGAATATAATTATGAAGAAACAAAATCGATTCTTTTTCTTTTAGCGAATCTCGCCTTAATTCTGTGTATTTTGAAAATCATCTTTTTATTTATGTTTAGAGACAAAAAATTGAACTCAAAGATACTGGAGCCTGCTATTTTTTTATAATGTTCATTCGATCACTTCTGGAACATTCTGTGCATTCGACATTTATATATAAATATATTATATATTTGCATATATGTATCTACAACATAAAATGGATAAAAAATATTTTCTAACATAAACCAACTCACTAGTGTGCCCTAACATGATATAATTTAGCAGCAATGCGGTAACATTGTTTAAATAATATACTTTACGTAACATTATTACCGTATAGGATAATCATCAAATCCAATATACCTGCCTACACATATGTGTATATGTATGGCGGTAAGTTTAGTAATAGGGAAACAGTTACCTACATATTCCCTTACCGAATGAAGAATATATTTTATTTGTGGATAAAGCCACCGGCACAAATACACAGCCCGGCAAGCAAGCATGTTTGATGGTGTGCCAAAGAATGTTTTCGATTCCGTATTTATTAGCGTCTATTTATTATTTGCAAAAATAGCGAAATTTTTCAATTACACTAGCTCGTTCGAGTTTATTTATTTTGTGACATTAGGTATATGAAAATGTAAATAATGTTGGAAAAAAGAGTTGCATTGACATAACCGCGTTTGGAAGAGGTTGGATGAAGTTATATCAACTGTTTATTAGTTGCTGTTGACGTTCGATAGAGAGGGGAAGCTGGTCTAAAGTTGGGAAATTAGGACTGAAGACTTAAAAAATTGGTTTTTGGTCTTAATAAGTTTGTAGTTTTTCTATTATCATCAGATAGAAAATTTATCAGACTTTTAAACTTTTGATAAATACGAAATTCCAATCGAAAATTGTTCGAAAATCTTTCGAACGAAGCTTTTTCAATGTTTCAATTTTTTTTTTTTTTTAATAGTTTGAATATTTAGAGAATAATTCAAATATTTCTCAACTAACTGAAAAGTTAATTAAAATTGTTTTTTAATTTTTTTAAATTGTCCGAAAATTTCTGAATTATTGATGAATTGCTCGAAGTATTCAAGGAATTATTCGAATAATTTCGAAACTAGGATTGAATAGTAGGGTTCGTTTTGATTTGAATTCGATTCACACAGGTCTAAGTAGGACATAATTTTTTTCTACTATTACTCTTATTAAGTAGAACATCAACCCACTCTAGTGCTCAAGTAGAAATTATTGAAATTATAACTATATTCAGAACACATTTGCCACATTCTAATGTTTGATACATTGGTATATAAGCGATACTTGATTTCGGAGTTTATCTTACAATTAATTAGCACTTTATCATTTAAAACATAAATTTAATAATTTTGTTTTATTTAATTTTTTTGTAGCGAAATAAAATAAATTTTTAAAGATTAGGATTTAGATTGACTGCTAGTTTAATAAATTGACACATATTTATTAATTTATTAAAAATTATTTACGTTATTTATTTTTTTACTTCAGTAAATCTTAAATATTTAACCTCAGGATAGTCAAATCAGACTTACGAGTATATGCAATAATTTTATCTACACTACCTTATGGTTGCCAAAGATCGTATATTTTTATATCGTCGGACCGGAACTGATTTTTAAAACGCAGTTACTTAAGAACCTGAGATAAAAAAATAGAAATTAGATATAATCTAATTTTCAAAAAATTTTTAAACATAGATTCCCACTTGAAAAAATGTAACTATAAAGCTCCTGGCTATAGTAAGCCCCCAAAGATTAAGTTAATAGCTTAGCCGTAATAAAAAAATGGTAACTTTCAAGAAATTCAGCCTATATATCCAAAACAGATTGGGTAGGTACTTCTGCCAATAAATTATATACTTATAAGTTTTTTTATGTAATGTTAAATTTATAAAAACCACATGAACTTTTATCGCCATAAGCAAATTTTTATAACATAACATGGATAAATAAAACTTTAAATTTTGTCTAATATCATTTAATTATTTATTGTGCCCACGCTACGTATATATAAATGGGGCCTACATTAAACATTTTAATATATTTTTCATGTTCACGAAAAAAAAAAGAAGAGGAAAAATTCACGTTATTTCGGGCGAAAAAGACGAAAAATTCAAAGCCTTCACAAACCACTTGAATTCATTTGGGTCATTTTATACAATTGAATATAATTCTTTATGAATACACAAAACATGTATGTAAGATATGTTGGTTGGGTGGCGAAGTTTGTGGGGTGGTATGTGGGAGGGGGGTGGCATACCTACATTTTTTTTTTGATACATTGTTGTTGACTGTTTATGATAAAAAGTTTTACCGTTTGCAAGGACCGTAAGTATATGTGTAATCGACAAAATATCTTTTCTTGCTGGTGAATTCCTTTTTTGAGAATATTCTTGTAGAGAAATTTCGTTCTCTTCTCGTGTGGAGGGTTTCATTTTTTCATCTCTTCTCTCTTTTTATGTCAAAAAGAAGATTTCAGATAAAGAACAAAGAATTTAACAATATATCGCCTATCTTGTACCGACATATCTCAACACATTTGATACAATTCATAGCACTTATAATAAAATTACAACTGGTATTATGTATCACAGGAGTGTGATTTTTTCTAAAGACATAATATCTTATATATATATATATATATATATATATATATATATATATATATATATATATATATATATATATATATATATATATATATATATATATATATATATATGAAAGAAATAAGAATATACGTATAAAAATGTTTCAATCGATTCAAGTTTTATTAAAATATATTACCCAGGTAGTAGCACAGGTAACTACCATAATTCCTACAGTTTTCGACCTACGAATTATTTTTTTTTATATGTAAAAACTACAGGTACAAATTTGAATTGAATGATAGAAATATTTTTTTTCGGTTCTTTTTCGTATTAAAAAGTGGGGATGATTTTTTGAGAACCATATCGTGTGGAATATTGTTAAAAAAGCTCTTAAATCGTAATTGAAATTGCTTTTATTATTTTTCATTTTTAAACTTCGTACTAAATGTAAAAATAAATTCAAAATTGAAATCAGTACAGGCCGGAAAAGTGGGGACTCAAAAAAAAAGGTGTCTCCTGGTCGACGTGATTTCAACTCGCCTGGTGATCTGAAACATAAAATTTTAATTCTTAATAAACAAGGATTTAGAATTAGTTGGACGTAGCCAATTTGAAAAAATAAATTTTTTCACAGAATGGCGTCCATTTAAAAAAATATCATTTTTTCGCCTCCTTTTTTCAACTTTGGAAACTTTTTAAAAATAGTAAAAACAAAAATTCAAAAAGCTCCTACGTCGGACCAATTTTGATAGTATTAAGAAGGTCTGTACCAAATTTCCAGAAAATCGGTGTATTAGAACTTGAGATATTATGTCAACCGTATCGAAAAAAGTAGTTTCGAGTAATTTGTTTTAAAAATTTAAATTTAACACCGAAAAAGGTACATAGTACATAAGGAAAAATAGCCATAACTCCGAAAATAATTCGTATTTCCGTAAAACCTTTCAGAGGCTTATTCTAAAAGGTCTGAACTTCGAAAATAAGAAGAAAATCAATTTTTTCGAATTTCTAGACTAGAATACCCACTTAAATCAAGTTTTATTGAAAAAATTTAAATTAAGGTGACTGGTTGTATTAGACTGTTTGGACAAAAATCATTTTCCTAAAAATCCTACGTGCGTATTTTTCGTATAAAGTTAATAGTTCACTTCTAAAAACCTATAATTTGCTTCCAGTTTCATATGTCTATCATTTACTTAACGGTTTAAAAAAGAAATTGAAAAATCCTAGTCAATTTGATGTTTATCCACTTCTCTGTTGTTTTGTAATTAAAAGGTGTAATTTTATGATTTTTCTAAATTTTTTAGGTCCACTTGCAATTAAATAACTAAAAGTTAATTTTTTATTTTCTCAAACAATCATTGACGTTTATATAGTATAAGAAGAAGTAACTATTAACAACAAAACAACATTACTTGAGATGTTATACTAATTACCTAAACAAAAATCTTAGGTTATCTTGGAAAGATTAAACATAATGATACCAATTAATGTTAGGTAGTACACAATAGAACACACAACGAATATACTTTGATATCAGGTTAGTTTTGATATTGCATTGTTTAAGAAAATTAAACTAATATTATTTTCAGATCATAAAGTTTTACTAATTTGATGATAGTGTTCTTCAACTTATATCATTGGCACAAACTCTTGACGTCATCTTACATTAAAGAAGGTATTTGTGTTTGTAATACATGACGTCTTAAATTAAAAGATAACCTTATCGTCATTTGTATAATTAAATAAATAAAAATGTTTGCTAGCATTACTTGTATATAATTAAGAGAGTTCTTGTTGGTTTTAATGTTGGAATTTCAGAGTTTGCAAGTATTAAAAAGTTGAACATTGGTTGTAGATAAATATAACGACAAAAGAGGGAAATATTTATTATAAATGTTTTGTATTTCAATATAAGTAGAATCAATAATTACTTTCGGCACAGCTACTCTCTCGCAATCTTTTTCCTAACAAGTATTCCACAAAATCACATAATGAATTTCCAGTTACAAAAATTACTTTTTCCCGGAAAGCTTATCTAAGATATAATGTTTCAAAATCTTATGTAATTTTTTTAACACTGCCATTATGTAAAAAAAAAAATCGAAATACTCCAATATTTTGGTGTTATTACAACAAATTTATTTTTTTTGAGGTTCCAGGGTTTAGGGCTTTCAACATTTTTATTCAATTTCATAATAACAGGATAATTTATTTCAGAATTATCGTGCAGATAGATAGTAAGGATGTTATGGATATGAAATTTCGGATACGGGTATGGATACGGATATTTAAAACATTTTTTTTTTTTTTGGTTACGATTTCGTTTACGAATATATAATAATATCGGATAATATTTCGGATACGGTAATGGTTACGGATAATTACTTTCAGTGAACATTTTTTTTAAAAAAAAAGGGGAATATTTTACTCCAAAAAGTGACCGCAAAACACAAATCAACGGAAATCTATCAAGAGAAATACATGCAGCAAAAATTTGATTCGACTTAACCTCTGTTTTCCAACGGTAGTTGCGTATTATTATCCGAAACAAATCCGAAACTTTATTTTCGGATACGGATTTGGTTTCGGATATTTAATGATTTCGGATATCCGGTATTTTCGGTTACGGCTACGGATATCCATAACATCCCTAATACATGTGTATAAATTAGGGATGTTATGGATATCCGTAACCGGCTAATTAAATATCCGAAACCGAAACCGTATCCGAAAATAAAAGTTTCGGATTTTTTTCGGATAATAGCCCGTTGGAAAATTGAGTTTAAATCGAAGCATAAGTTTTTGCTGCATGTATTTCTTTTGATAGATTTCCGTTGATTCGTGTTTGGCGTTCACATTTTTTGGTACAATTTTCCCCTTTTTTTCTAAAAAAATTGTTCATTAAAAGCAATTATCCGTAACCGTAATCGTATTCAAAACATTATTCGATATTATTACATATCCGTAACCGAAACCGAAACCGATAAAAAATGCTTTTAAATATCCGTATCCGTATCCGAAATTTCATACCCATAACATCCCTAGTATAAAATATAAATACACATACCTATGTGGACACTTAAATCCTCTCACTATAGCTAATACACTCCTGGATTTTATTCTCTCCAAACAATTTCCCGTGTAGAAAATAAATAGAAAAGTTGTTAGTTACTTATAATTTAATAGATTTCTTAACAAAAGTGTTTTATTTAATATATAAAAATCAATTAAATAAATTTGAAAATCATTGTTATCATCCAGACAAATCTTAAGCAAATAACAAAATAACAAAAAATTAAAACTTTTACTCGAAAGACGAAATAAATTTGTGAACAAATACGAAAATTTCGAAATGGAACAAACAAAATTGTATATAAAAACTAAAATATTTTAGTCACAAATATTCCACGAAATATTTTTGAAAGGTGTATATACTATACTTATATAATATTTCATTTTCTCAAAAATACTTTTACGAAAAAGAATGTCTGATGGAAAAATTTTTCTGTGAATTGAATAAACAAAATATGATTAGTTTCCAAAAAAAAAAACGAAATATTTTTCTTTTTGTTTAATTCAATTATATGTATATACTTTATTTATAACAAAATGTACAATTCGTTCCAACAGATTAAAGGAACGTTTCAGTAAAATTTCTAAGATGAAAAAAAAAACAATGAATTTGTCATAAATATTTAAGAATTTTTTCGAATATATAGTACAAACTTATAGAAATTTCGTAGACTGCTGTTGTTAGAGTGAAAATATTTTATACGAAACATTTTCTTGTCTGCTTTTTGTTTCGTTTTGTTTTACTTAATAAATAAGTTAATAGCCTGGTAGATATTTTAGAACAATTCAATGTTTTTCAAACTGTGGGTCACGACCCCCTGGGGGGTCCCGAAGCCGTTTTAAGTTACTTTAACAATAAAACCACCCTAGTGCAATATATAATATTTAATAAAGAAAAGGTTAATTAAAGGTTATATTAATGTGATAGTCTATTACTTTCGCTTAATAAAATTTCAAAACAAATAACTGCGGCTTATTTTCAATAACAATAAATCCGGGTTTTAAATAATTGTCGTCATATAAACGCTTTTTCTTTGCTTTTGTTTTATTACTCTCATTGGAACTTGAAGTTGACGGTTGTGCATGTCTTTCCAGAAACTCATCCATTTTCAGTAATTACAATGAACATAGAATTTTGGATATTAGACAATAAAAGACAGTGAGCAACTACTAAACAAAAAACAAATTAATAAATATAAACACAATTCAAAGCGAATTCACAATTCAAAGAATTCAAATTGCTCGCCTTATGCTCCACGCAGCGCTCATCACGTCGCGCTATGTCTCGCTCACACAAGTCACGCGCGCGTTCAGAAGCTACCAAAATCGTAAACTTCGATATTGACATAAAAATATGCCTGTTTAAAGTCCTTTGTTACGTATTTAATTGACACCTAACTGAAAATAATCAATAATGATGAACGGATCCGATATTTATAACATAAAATAAAATAAAAGTTAGAAATAGCAGGGGTTGGGGTCGCGAAATATTTTTTTATACTAAGGGGGTCGCGCCATGAAAAAGGTTGAAAAACACTGTTTTAGAAAAACTAAAATTCAACCAATTCGTTGACTGCTATTGTGTCTAGCCTAGTATTGTCATATTTTAGAACATTTCGCTTCTTAAACTATGGGTGACGATCCCAATAGGGATTACGAATCAAAATACTGTGAGAAAATTAAATCCAAACATATTACAGTCGAAGTCCGTCGTTATAAGTCCGCCGATTTTATTTCTGCTGTAAACATTTCCTCTCCATGACTGAAAAAAATTCATTTCAGTCTCTCGTTATAAGACCGGAACATTGGTGTTGATGTTTAATAAGCTGCGATAGACGACTGTTTTTTATTGCCAGATTTATAAGTGGTGACTACATTTGCGATACGTAGTGCAGGATTGAAACTTAAGTTTTCTCATAAATTTATCAGACAGAGCTAGAAAAGTATATATTTATACAGGTGATGATGGAGAGAAATTAATTTGCAATTTACGTTTTGCAACTGATTTACGTTTTAATTAACTAAATTAAACATCTATGTTTTACCAAATCTAGTCTAACAATTCTGATGACCCTCTCATTGTAGTCCTAAATAAACTAATAATTTTGGTAGGTACTAACACAAATTATTTTTAAGTGGTGTAATATCATATGTTTAATAAGTATAATTTTCAAGTAGAGCAGCTGGTATGAGCAAAGTTGTTCCGTCATTAATTTGAATGGAGTTTTTTTTTTGCTAAAAACAGTGAATAAGACAGTGTCTATTATGGCCATCTAGTGTATATTATTAAAAAAAATTTTGTTTATAACACTAAAAAGAAAAACAATATTTTTGAGAGAAAACATAATTTTTATGTCATCGCAGATGACATATTAAAATCGTTGTGTGACTGAATAATTATTGAGTTGTACATTCCTATTGAATAAACGCAAGAGGGCTGTAGAGTTAACAACTATAGAGTTAACAAACAACTATAGAGTTAACAAAAAATCATAAATTTACACTTTCACTGAGATGACATTACTTAGTGCGTGTCAAAAACACGCACTTAACGAATATTTTGTTTATATTTTTTAATCGATTTTCAAGAAGAAATATTTAGAAAATTTTTAGAAAATATTATTTTCTATACTATTACTTTTTAAAAATTGAAAAAAATCGTAAGTTTTCGGTTTTTCTGCGGTATTAAAGTATATTGAAAAAACTTTTTTTTTTACAATACAGTAATACACATTTTTTGATAATATCTATAAGCTTTGGAGGTATGTTAACTTCCATATAGTCTATCTTCGTAATCTATGGGTTCGAGTGCGTCCTTGCCTATATTTAGCCTATTGCAGGGCTTAATTTTTATACTTGTAGAAGCCGGAACGCCTTTTCTAAGTTTTCAGAAAAAATTCCCCAAGAAATGAAGTGATGAGCAAAAAAAGGAGAAAATCGAAACGTACGAATCAGTGGTTTTGGTTTACCATATTCTTTTACTCCTCTAAGAGTAGGGCTGACGAGCAGAAAAGAAACACATCGTGGGTCTTCTCCTTGGTTTACCGTGGGCTTCTGCTTTTAAAGTTACAGCCTCTCGCGACACTAAGCCCGAATTTAAGGCCGAAATTAAGCCCTGATGTACTATAGTAAATGCATATAAACCTGATCAACTACCATCAAATATCTAGAAAAACCACAATTAATAATTTCTGTGGTAATTGAAAGAGGTACCTTTAACTGCATTTCACTTTTTTCATCATTAATCTAATATTACCCAGTCAATATTGGGTAAACGTAGGTTTATAGAGGTTAAAGTCCGAATAACAATTTGGATAATTTTAGTTTTATTCATATACCTACTCCTACCATTACCCATAATTGTGTCGATTTCTTTACCAATATATATATATATATATATATATATATATATATATATATATATATATATATATATATATATATATATATATATATATATATATTATATATACAGCGTGAGTTTTTCGAGATCTGCCATTTTGATTACCAAACCGTTGATGTAATCGAAAGATTGTCCAAATTAGAGTTGTAGATATCGACAGGGGCAACCGATTGCTATAGTCAGGAGCTTTATAGCTCTTATGGTTTTCGAGTTATGATACAAATTTATAGTTTTTTTAAATGGAAACGTATGTTTAAAATTTTTTTAAAAATTGGTTTATGTTTCAAAACTATCGGTAACACTCAAATTTTCATTGTTTTATCTCATATTTTTCAGTAATTACGTTTTAAATACGACACTTTTAAATTTCGTACTCAAGTGCTTGCAAACGATTAGGATTTAACGTAATTTAAAAAGATATTAGCTCAATATGGTTGCCAATTTAATCAATGTATTAACGAAAAATTAAACGATTATTACGTTTTCCTTCGGAAATAAAAAATTATAAAATAAATTAAATTATCGTATAAAAATGATGTCTAAATACAATAAGGAAATAAAAAATTTCAGTTTTGATTCATTAAAAAATAAAAAATTACTTTTCTGAAATCTCACTGTTTGACAGATACACAGGCATCTAAACATATTTTTGAAGTATTTTTAAAGGAAATGAAAAGTTTTTTGTGAAAAAACTTCTTCTTTTTAATTTGGTTTGTAATAAAAAGAAAATACTATCCAATTTCAAATATTTTTACACTATTTGAGTACATTTATTAATAATACTTTCGTTCCCAATTCACTTCACTTTGCTACTATTAAGAAACGCCAATGTCATTTTGATTTGCATTGGTGGGTATGTACATTTATTTCACCTGCCGCCTGTCGTTCAATAAATAAATAAATAACAAATATAATTTTCAGTAAATTAATGAAATACTTCAAATTATTTTTAAATTAAGTTACTTTAAATACTAATCTTTTAAAATAATTTGATTTTATTATGCAAAAATGTTAAAAACTTGAAATAGAGTCCGACATCTATACTCCAAATTCTGAATTACTCCAAAACTATACTCCAAAAACTACCATTTGTATTACAGAGAATGATACTAAATAAGGTTCTTTTCTTGGATGTAATAAAAATGTTAGCCGTCTAAAACTCTGTCGGTTGAAAGATCCTCAAATACATATGCATATTTCAACCGCCTAATTGCTAAATTAAAAAAAATTCAAAAAATAAACTTGGGTAAAAAAAAATTTTCTTCATTTATAGTTTTAATTGATGCATTAGATCAGTTTTATCAAAAAATTAACATATAGTCTCATTTAAAAATCTATAGGTTTGTATCATAACTCGAAAACCATAAGAGCTATAAAGTTCCTGACTATAGCAATCGGTTGCCCCCATCGATATTTACAACTCTTATTTGAACAATTTTTCGATTAAAGTGATGGTTTGGCTATATCAAAATGGCAACCCTCGAAAAAGTCACGCTATATATATATATATATATATATATATATATATATATATATATATATATATATATATATATAATACATGTACAAATTATGATATATGTGACAGCACAAAAAAAATCCGCATAACATACCTACACAACAACCATTGGAAATATGTGTTAAAATTTTTAACAGTTCTCTAATCCTGTATATGTATGTATATATAGAAATGTACGTATTCGCTTACTTATAGATTTTTTCGGCCTTTGATAAACTGTTTATTAAATTTGCTATGATTTTCAGTATATTCCATCAGTGGTCCTCAACCAGCACGCCTTATATTACGTTAAATGATGAACTAGGTAACAATTGTATTATTCAGAGGAGATGGTAGTGGCGCTGGGGATGCAGAATTATCTTTTTTAAAAATTATTTATAAAATTAGGTTAAACGGTCTTATTTTATTGTGGTTCAATAACGTGTAACTTCTTAATGATTTGTACTGGTATGTATATGAAACACCTAAAAAAATTCAGTTTTATAGTTGTTTTTAGGGCTTCGAAGTAAGCCCTATTAGATTCGATCTGTGACTTGAAATTTTTGAGAGATGGCATTATCTTCATTACCATTGTTTTTATTAATGTTCCCCAAGTTCAGGTGCTCGGCAATGATAGAGGGGGCGATTTATGTTAAAATAATAGCTGAAAAAAAAGCTATTAATGGAATTTATTATCTCAGATCGACATTTTATGGTTCAGATTGTCATATTAAGGCTAATTGTAATATTCAAACCAAAAATACTGGAAAATAAACTGATATTAATGGACACCCCAGTGAATAAAAAAATTTCCACGCTTCTTGTTAGAGAAATGTATTTTTTATTCTTTTCAAATATATCCATTGTATATATGTGCTATCTTGCTTGCACTGCACATGCGTAAACAACAGATGTGTGTATGTTCCACTTAGAAGACAATATTATTGCTACTCAGACGACGAGTGTTTTCCATTTAATATTATTTGATTATGGATTATGGTCATATATTTTTAGTTAGTTAATAAGTAAAATTATATGGATTTTAAAGCTAAAATGTTCATTTTGACTTCGAAATTAATATTTTGAAAGTTGGTTTTGAAAAGTATTTACTTATTCCGTAGACGATTTTGTTACAGTATAACATTTGTTTCCATACAATATGTATTTAAAATAGCGATGTTTTGCCAGATCTTATTGGATATTTTTTAGTCAAATTTTAAAGGCATATTTATTTATTCAATGGTTATATGCATAATCATATATAAACATGGTTTTCAAACAAAACGCTTATTCTATAAGAAAACATTTATTCTATAAGAAAAATTGAGGAATCTCGTGGAAAAGGGGCGCAAGATCCACCTAGATCCTTTTCAATCGATTTCATTTTTTATTCTAAATCTTGCTGTGTAATGCTTATATTATAATATGTAGCCCTATGTTACAATAAGTATTTATCTGATATGCCGTTTTAGGGCATTATACGCCGTTTTTGTATAAAATTAAATTTTATTATAGTAAAGAGTTTATCGAATAAGTAATTATACGTGTTTTGTAACCTATTTTAAACAGTTTTCTAATTAGTAGTTCACAAGTAAAATTTTTTTGCATTACTCCATAAATAATAGAATTTTAGCCTTTTTGAGAGGTAGTTATTTCTTTTTTTCTATTGGTTAGGTGCGCAACAGCAGAGGTCATAAAAGGTATGGTAATGTAGATGACGTATCTCCCCCAGTTGGTTTCGAACTTACGATCTACTAGACAAGAAGCGGAGTTGCTAACCGCTACACCAACTCGGGGCTAGCTATTTTTGATTCCTCTGACACGTATAGTATCAAATGCAGAACAAATATTCAAAATTTGTTAGCTGTTTTCGTATTTTGCATTAACTTTCAATTCCATAAATAAATATTTTTTCTGAGAAATTTGATACAAACGATGTTTCTATATGTCACCAACTTTCTAATGAAAGACTTATAAGCGTACCTACATCTACCAACATATTTATGAAATTAAGAGGAATCGAATAAATATTTTTGCTAAGAATCTAATAAATGGGGTAATAAATCTTAACCAAAATTCGAGAAAAGGTAAATAGAAACGTAATTTTTTGTTGAATTAAAATCTTATTCTTAAAAAAGACGTAAATCACATTTAGGAAAAGTTGCAAAAATATGCATAAGTAGGCGATATTCATTGTTTTTTCAAGTTTAAGGCTTAGTTTATTACAAGTAATTTTATAACATCAAAATTAGGATTTCTTAGTATTATTTTATATTTATCTTCTCAGTTTGTGTGCTAATGTGTTTTTCCAGAAATGTCTTTGTTCAAAGATTAAAAATTCCCTTGATTTTTTTTTTGTGTTGAAATATTTTTTGATTTAGAGAACTATTTCTTTGACTGTTCAGAAAAGAGTCAAAAAAATATTTCCTTATTTCCAGTTTTGTTTTTGGTCCAAAGAAAATAAAATCAAAGAATTTTTAATGCTTGAACAGATAAATCGTTTTTAGAGTATAAAAGGAGGAGTATTGATAAGTTAAGAAAATTGACCGTAATATGACAAAAAATTTAACTACATTTTTTTTTGTTTGTATTTCTCTTTATTTTAGTAAAATACAGGATCTTAATTTAACGCTACAGTAATTTGAAAGTAAAAGTAAATATGTTTTCTTCACCAGAAAAACCGACAAACTGTGGTCAAAATGGCTTTTTTGGAAAATTGTCGCTTTTTTTTTTTACTTTATGTTGGAAGCCCTAAGCCCTGGAACCTCAAAAAATAAATTTGTTGTAATTTGCCAAAATTTTAAAGTATTTCAATTTTTTTAGACATGAACGTATTTTTTTAACATTTTAATCTTTGTATTTTTATATTTGTTGACGTCTACAGAACAACATATAAAAAATTACCATGCTAAAGATATGCGCTCATGTCTAAAAAAAAACTCGGCATAGTAAAAAAGGGTACCGTAAACACGGATTACTTGAGCCCTAAGGTGTAACTGGAGCCCAAAATGGAAAAAAGTATTATTTTTTGTTTTATGCTTAGTGCAGCCAGTAGTAAAAGTAAGTTACAGGTTTATCTGATAGGTAACAGCACTAGGTTCACTGTGTTTATGTTTAGGTAGTTCTGAAAATTGACACTAGGTGTGAGGCGAGTGTTGTTTACCTTTATTTAAAGTTGCTGTTTTAGTTATGTTGATAATTTTCAACTGTAAAAGATATTTCGATAGCTCACAAAGTAAGTGTATAATATTCATATCTGCTTCGTTACTAAAGCAAATTCAGATATATTCATATGTCAGCTATTTCTTTAATTTCTTAAGTTAAGGTTTTGATAAACCAGTTAACATAGCCTTCAGATTAGGGTAATTTGAGCCCAATAAAACTTTGATATAAAATGAAACATGAATCCAATTAAAAAGGCATGGAAGTGATCCCAGAAGAAGGACGTATGGGAAGATATAGTTAAGAAAATACCTCCATCTACACTAATCAAAAAAGTATTATTCTTTTTAGGTAGACTAAAAGACACACTCTATCTCATTAAAATAATTTGGTATCCATAACAATTTTTGCTTGAAAATTTTTATTTAGTTTTGGTACCTATTCATATTTTTTAAATAAATACATGTTTGTACAATGTGTTTTAGTTAGTAACCAACATCCTGCATGATTTCAAACTGTTTTCAAATGGAAATCACTTGGAAATTGAGTTTTGGGCTGGGCTTGAGGTTAACTTGAACCAAAATCTAAAAGCTTATAAAATTTATGAACCATCAGAAAAAAATCTATATTATATAATAAACTAACCGTAGTCATATACAGATTAATATACTGAATTCTATATCCTAAATAAATATGAGAGTTACGCTAAATTTTAAAAATTATCAGATGATTTGCAAATTTGGGATTTTTCCAAAAAAAGCCAATTTGACCACAGTTTGCCGATTTTTCTTGTGAAGAAAACGTAGCTACTTTTACTTTTGAATTGTTGTAGCGTTAAGTTAGTGTTCTGTATTTTACTAAAATAATAGTTAAATTTTTTGTCATATATTACCTATGGGGTTGATTGACACGCTTCCTTTTACGGCTCCATATTACTACAACATATTTTCAAAACATTTAGACTATACTTGAACATCGTCTACGGTACCTCGTTTAAGAATCGCTGTATTAGTCGCCACTCTAACCTCACTTATTTATATGTGATCTACATACACTATAGAGCAACAAAGACGAAAGAAACTCGAAGAGCGACCAGAGTCCATTATAAATCATGGTACAAAATATTCCTTTCATATATATACATTTTTTTCTTACTTCATGTACTCTCCGTTGTGGTTCGCAGTTCGTATACGGATAAAAAGGAAGACGGGATATTACATAAGAGGTCTCCTTTTCAAATTTATTGCACACATTGTTTTCATTATATTGTTTTTTCATCTCTTCCCTCATTCATACACTTTTCATCCTCTACGGTGTTTTTTTTCTTGTGTTTGGACATTTCATTTTTATTTTTTATCGTATTTTGATTCATAGAAAATATTTTTGAAAAAGATTATATTAATATAAAAAAAAAGTTTTTGTTTTAAGAAGTGATATTGTTTTAATTAAAACTTGAACTGATGTGTGTGGTTGGTTAGTTATATATACGTTTAGGGGAAAAAAATTCTCAAGTTATTTTTTTACGTTTCGGAATGGTTCAGGTTGGAAAAATGATTTATTTAAGCTTTTTGGTAAGCAATAAATTATCTTATGTCCAACTCTTTTAACTTTCTCTGTAAAGTGTCAGATATTTTTATTCACACGTACAATTTTACATATAATGTTTTAAAAATTTCGGATGGTGAGTTTTTCAAAGAAATTTTACTTTTCCTAATTAGCATAGTAGCGGAGACAGGGGCTAGTATTAACGGGGGTAGGTATTAACAGGCTAATTTCCGCCAAACTACGGGCTAACAAATTAGGTAGGTCCGGTTTCTGTCATCAGTAAATGACCACGGACACGTTGTGACCAGTCAGCCTTTGGCCGGTTGCCGCGAAACATTTTTAAGTCGACAGTTTTTTGATTTAAAGCATAATTGTACAACTTAAAGAAGCTGAATTTATTTCAAACGGTAGCATATTCCATCTTGTATTGTATTTTGTTCAAACTTTACCGCATTATCAATTGCCTTTTTTTTTTGAAAATATAAATTTTTTAAAAAATTTACCCTCGGGGCAAGTATTAACATATTAACATTTACCTCGATTAAACTTTGTGCAATGCAGACAATGTTATTAACTTCCTTATAAGGAAGTTATTTAATCCAACCCGATTTCAAAATCCAAATAACATAATATTTTAATTTTTAATATTATTATTGCTAATTAATAAAGACTAATTAACTATTGCCTCAGAAAAAATTTAAACAATGATTAATTTAAATTAAGCAAAGATAAAGATAATTCTGATCTATGTCAAATTGATTGATCTGATAATAAAAACGTTAAGTATGATATTTTGTTTTATTTTCTACACATATTTATGAAATATTATCATAATTGAAGTGATCATAATGAAAGTTCTATTGTTAATACTTACCCCAAGGTTGTTAAAATTTACCCCAAAAGTGGGGTAAGTATTAACAGGCACACTTTTTAAATAGTTTTTTTTTTTTTAACGTAATTTTTTCATTTGTGTATAATATTCTTTACAACCGAATTACGTGCTGTATTTTATCTACGACAAATATGAAATTCATAGTAAATAATATAAATTACGTACGAATATAATACATTAAAATTATATCGAACTTTAAATACCAAAAAAACACGAACCTTCAGTTGTTAGGTAAAAATTTTGTACATAGATATTAATACAATATACATAATAAAAATTAATAAAAGTGTAATAAGCTGTGGTTCTTTACATACAATCGTGTGTAAAGTACACAATCTCGCACAGCTATAAGAAGTACACGTACTTTAGAAATGCTTATAAAAATTACAAATCCGAAGGATTGCATCGAAAAAAATCGAATACATAGAAATAAGATTACCTATTGGATTTCATGAATTTCAGAAATCTTGACACATTCATTTTTATTGACTGTTTGAAATTTTAACTCTTCCAAAATTCCAACTTCCAACTTCCAACTATGTCTAAGAATTGGTCAAGAGTGAGTTGCGTTTGCACAATTAGAGTTTTGGACAGTGAGCGTTAAATCGATTAAATTAAACTTTTAATTTATGTATATTTATAAATCTTACCCAAATTTGCTTGTGATAACTGAAAAATGCATGAACTGTCCCACATTTTTCAGCAACTGTTACACTGTCGAAAAAACCTGTAGTTTTCTGTTAATTTATAATTCAATATCTACGACTCGCCTATTGAAATAAAAATTTTAGCTTTAGGAAATTATGAAATTGGACCGGGGGAAGGGAGTACGGTCATTTTTAACAAATTTTTGAGCTATATCTACTGAGACCACTGGAACAAAATATGTATAAAAAAATACTATTAGAACCTTCAGACGTAGTTCTTTCGATGATACCTAATATAATACCTATATTAATTAAAACTTTTTTTGAAGCATTCTGACCTCCCATTTTAATCCAAAATATTTTTTGGGTGCGCATCATCATGATCAAAATTTGAAATTTCACTATTATATATAGCTTTTCCGAAAAACCTTTACAATAGACGAACAGAAAGGCACGAAAATGATTTTATACGGCGCCCTAAAAAAATGTTACAGTACGGCCTAGTATTGGAAACGACAGCCGTTCCAGGTTAACACTATGTGGTCGTATCATTCACATATTAACCCACTCTATCACCAAATTCAGTTTAAATAACATTTTGAGTATACAGAGGTAATAGCAGCTATTTTTCTATGGAAAAAAAGCAATCTTTAAAGGCATTAAGAAAATAAATAGCTATCCACGAAAAATACTGAATTGATTTAGGAGAATTGAATAAAATTTCTATTTGATTTAATGGTAAATCTATTCATACGTAAACTACTAGCTCGTACCTCTCGCTCACTATGTAAGTAATAACACATTTCAAATATTCAAACATATAAATCTTACACCAAGTAAAAATATTCAAAATCATACTCTACTAGCTCTGTTTGTATACAAATGTTTGTAACATTATATGTGTTATAAGATTTTTCTTTTCGTTTTTTTTTTTGGTATTTTTGTTCAAATACTCTCATATCGTTGTTTGTTTTACTCATATTCAATGAGTTAGGGTGGGATAGTTGCTTTCTAACTGCTCGTTTCTAATATTAGAAACGAAAATATCATTAAATTTCCATTCCACTTATTAAAATGATCTATGGCCCATTATCAACGTAATGGAATGTCGTTATATGATTACTGAAAATATTATAATATTTTTATTTATCCGTTTTCTCTTTTTTCGCCACTAATGTTTTCCTTAAAGTTCGCAAAACTAAATAGATATATGTGATTATTTATAAAAGTTCCAAAAATACAATAATTTATTTGGAATCGAATATTTACAAACAAAAGTTTTAGTGAAATGTTTTAAAAATTATGTCCTCAATATTTTTTTTTTTTTATAATATAAAAACGGAGGTCGCGTATCGATTTAAGTTGGGTCATAGAATAATTTCTTACGGGGTCAGAGCCGGATTTACGTACTTTAGGCACATATCTAGGAACCCTCACATAGTAGAGGGATCCAAAATTGAAATTATACTTTGATGTTATACAGGAAGTAAATATAAATGAATCCATAAATAATTTTGTCAAAAACAAAGTTAGAAAATTTTACTATTTAAGTAGCAAATCCTTTTAGCGAATTTCCGAATTGGAAATTCAACTATTACAGCCACTCTCATGACGTGACTTGAGTCCAGGAATTACATTTTTCGTAAAAAACTTAGACTTTTGCCAAAGTAACTCCAAGTACAAAAATTTTTGCAACATTTTTTTACATCATTGGAAAGAGGAGAAAAAATCATATTAAAAAGGTTTTTGAATCATTTTTCTATGAACACTGATCTCCGAGAAATTGGCAAAATTTTTTCTAAAATTAATCGTTTTACATCACGTTTGCAAATACAATTTTGTACGGGACAAACTAATAAAACTGAAAGACAAAATGACAAACTAATAAGAGAAAACGTTTCACTGCTAGCGTAATTTTTGGTTTTTCGTTCCTTATGATTAAAAACTCAACCCTTCCGAAACTGATGTAATATGAAACGTAGTCTTGACTATAATGTCGGTATGCTGAAATTCCAGTTAATTTAATTTTTCTCAAATAATATATTTTTAAATTAAACTTAGCGCCATTTGAGTCCCTTAATTCCCTTCATTACCTCAACCAAAAACAATTAATCTAAACATTTCTACCCACTTGTTTCATGGTATTTAAAATTTGAAATGTACAGGGAAGTTTAATCGAACAATGAATAATTAAAATCGGAATTTTTTATTTCAATGTAGGTATTCCCATGCTGATAAGCATATTTTGTTGAACATGGTAGCTGCCTCATGTGAACCTTTTTAATTTGTTGGTATATTTTCACTTTGAGTGGGCGTAGGTACTAAAAAAAGAATTAAAATCATATACAGTTAATCAGGGGCGATTCTAGGATTTTTATTTTGGGTAGGCCCAAATTTTTCTGCATTTGAAATATGTAACTTATACATATCATTTTTATTGAAGCTGGACATTTATTATTCATAATTTTAAACTAAACAAAAAGCCTTTTTAAAAAAAAAAAAAATAAAACCGACTTGAAAATAATAATTAAGAGCACTGAAAAGTATAAAATAAGTACGTAATTAATCAAGACATAAATATAAAAATAAAATTTTCCAGTTGTTGAAGTTTCTTTTCCTTAAAGAATTGCTTTTAAACATTTCTCGAACGTTTAAAAAGTCTCCATATTTGTCTGAATTACATCGTCGGCTAAGTGGTCGGAAACCGACATTTCATATCACACATCCTAATACTATTCCAGATAACGACCAAAATGATTCCGGGTTACAAAAAATATATTCAGAGTTTAAGAATGGCTTTTAAACATTTCCCTGATGCTTAAAAAATTGTCTGTATTCTGAAGTATATGGTTGGTCAAGTGGTCGGAAAACGACATTTCATATTACACGACCTAATATTATTCCAGTTAATTGCGGAAACGATTCTATAGGCTACTATGGGTTAAAATTGCTTTTAAACGTTATTCCAATGCTTATAAATGTCTTGATATTTGTTTGAATTACATGATCTAAATTATATTTTTGTCTGAATTTTCAAAATTTTTGGGTAGACCCAGGCCTACCCGGGCCTACCCGCTAAAATCGCCACTGCAGTTAAGAAATTTTACAGTTAATATTTTTAATTCTTTTACATACCTAATGGTGAAAATTAAAACAAAAAAACGTCTACTAAGGCATATATCAAATATTATATCAGAATTTAAGATACAATTTTGAACTAGCGATTAAGTACTTAGAAACAAGGTTTAAATTAATTTTGAATTTACACGAAAATATTATTCTCATAAAAGTACAATTGCAATTCTTCTTAGAATATTACAAGAGTTGAATTTATTTCTTAAGTACAATGTAAAGTTCGTGTAATACCACAGGTCACTGTCCCAATGAATGAATGATAGTCGTATATTACATTTTATAAATATACCGTGTGTTTAGGTTAAATAATTTCCAAGAAAAAACAGTCGATTTTTTAGATATTTAGATATTATTACTCCTTTACAGTCTACAGGGACACCTGGTTAAGCGGTTCAAAAAAATCCTTTTGTGATTTCAATTGGCAGTATGTAACTTTACCTTAAAATACATATGTAATTTTACCTTAAAATACATATAATTATACTTATCTGATATCAGTGAGATTTTAAACGTTTTCAAAAATAATGACAGAATGACAGGTTGAGAAAGAGAGAGGCTTAAAAGAGGTTTATAAAAGGTGTTTGAGGTGGACATATGCCGGAAATTGGTTTCAAAATATAAATACCATGTAGGCACCATTCGAATAAAAAAATTGTACTTTTGAACTATTGAAAACATTCCAGTAACTAAGTTGCTAGTTATTTTTTGTAAAAAAAAACTAGCATTGATCCATGGTTTTGCTCATGTGGCGTTTAAAATTGTAACATCTATATAGTTAAAATGTATAAAGTGTAAAACGTGTACTTTCATCGCGTTACTGTTGAAAGCTGTTACTTTTCCTTGCGAACTTTCTCGTATAAATAAATGTTTTCCCTGGGTAAAAAATAGTCTATAACATTCTTTGAACAATATGCAAAGTTCAAATTAAATCAAGAATTCATTCTTTATATCGTTTTAAATATATTTTCCCACGGGATTTAGAGGTTTCTCGGGGGTAAAAAGAAGCTTGTGCTCATCTTCGCCCCCTTCGTAAACAATATTCAGTCAGTTGTTGTTTCATTCTTTCGATTTAAATACATTTTCCCTCGGGAATAGGTTACTTTTTCTCGGGTTCAAAAGTAACCTATAGGTATTTATCTTCGTTCTTTCTGCTAAGTTCAAACAAACTCATATTCATTTTGTTTCATTTAAAATATATTTTTCCATAGGAATGAGATTTTCCCGTGGATAAAAAGTAGCCTATAACCGTCTCTGCCCTGCATACTATGTTTGTGTAACGTTTCAAGCTGACTGGTTAAGTTGTTGAAGCTGAAAGTACTTAAGTCAAACAAACAAACTCACTTTCACATTTATAATATAAATTAGTATTTAATTACTATTTGTTTTTATGGGATGCTGATTTCGGTGGTATTTCAGAGTTCCAAATTTAAAATGTAGACATAATTGTAGATCAGACATCAGATACATTATGCTATATGTAACATTTGTCTATTAGATTTATTTGTTTCCTTTAAAAAACACTCCGTATAAACACACTTATATGTATATAATACATTAATATATTGTAAATGACCCTGCAGCAGCAAGTTTGATAAATTGTCCACACAACCATTGAACATCGAAGACGAAGACGAAGACGAAGAAGAACAAAACTTACTATTTCAAAAATGTGAAGAACGTCTTTTAAAATGATTGAAATAAAATCATAAGAAATTGAAAAGTGATTTTTCATCGAAAAATGTATCAACCCTATGTACTTCGAGACGAGAAAATTGATTGGTTTTCATGTAAGAAGATGTACTCGTAAGTATTTACACCGATAAAATATCTTTAAATTTAGGGTTCAAATTCCATTGAAAATTGGATGTATTAACAAATTTTTGTATAGAACCATAAATTTGTGTATATGTAGTCGATAATTTTGCGGCGCAAAATCTGAAAATTTAAAATTAGTCTCGACAAAAATATCTGTTATAAACAAGTATTATACAATTTCGTATTATTTGGAGAGTTCGATATTTTTTTTTATTTCATTTAAATTGAATCGTTCAGTCATATTTTTTTTTTTTTTTTTTTGAAATTTTTCCATTGAACCATCATTTACAAACGTGATATGAAAATATTATAACGAATATATTTCTTGGAATTTAAAATTGATATTTGATACAAAAACAGTTTAAAAAAGAAATCATTTTTTGATATAATAATTAGTTCAAACTGTCTGGTACAAAACATTCCAACTAAAGATATAATATTGCGCAATATTGTGATATACATGTGCAATCACATGCAGTTACAGTTCTACTTACGGTTCTCTATAAATTTTTTGGCTATGATCCTCTGTGCTAGTCTCTGCTTTATTTGTATCTAATTTATTTGCGTAAAACTATAGGAGATGTGGGAAAATAATGAAACATTGTGAATTAATATTTTTAAAAAATATCGCATACCAATAATCATATTTATCGTCTAAGCAGGGCGTCAATATTTCACATGTGGAGGCTCCTGAGTACTTCTGTCCATGTCTTATTGGAGAATTTTCGAAATTTTTCAATTTTTTCCGAAAAATAGCGTTTGCGAGCAACAAAAAAGAAATACACTGCCAATGGCACACAGCTTCCTCATACTCGTAAAAGACTTTAAAACAGTATTCTACCAAATACTCAAAATACTTAAAGGCTAAATTATAAAATAATAACAAAAATATTTTAGAAACTAATCCACAAAATACTTTAAAAATTTGAGCGAATGGCACTAGCAGTAAATAAGATATCGACATTTAATGGGATTCCATGGTAGCGGCGTAGCTACCGTTACTCCGATTTTGATTAAATTCATAGAGGACCATTTAGGAACCAAACTGCATAATTTCTGAAAAAATTTGTTTATTTTTCAAAAGTGATCACAATGCTTCTGCTACTTTAGTAGTCTCGGAAGGAAAATGAAAAAGCAAGTATCCTTTCTATTCTGTTCCTTAATTTTGAGATTTTATTTGATTATGTGGAGGCCCTATGGTGTGGGGGTTCTGGAGCACGTGCCCCAAGTGCTCTTACGTAAATGAGGTTTTGTGTGAAATTCTAGTTGCTTCTGATTAGATGCCATTTTAAAAATTTATAGCAACTGCGAATCGTTTTATCATGAACATGAACTAACTTTAAAAAATTTTAGGTCTAATTTAGCTATTTTGGTCTGACCTAGGTATTTGTCAGCAGTCTTTTAGTTGACCAAAACAACGACACTATAGGTTTTCTTGTTGCTAATGATATTAACTTTGATCCAGAATAAGTTTTCTTTCCACGGAAATAAATCATCTAAAGATTTTTTTTATAAGTTTAGTTGCTTGAACTTACCAATGTCTTGCCGCACATTTTTTTGATTAAATTTGGTTGAATTGCTTGAATTGTGTGGGTTAAGGAAGCAGTTGGGAGACCTATAGATGTTGCGCTGTTTCTTAAAGAATTATTGTAAAAATTCTGGTAGTTTCTAAAATTTGATGTTTTATATATTTTTTTTACATTTGAAATTAAATTGTGGGATGATATACGAATCCAAATGGCTTTAAGTACAACCAAATTGTTGTTACAATTGATTTTATTATTTGACTCGTTGGATCTGAACTGAAAAGCTACAGTTGTTCACTTATAAGTTGCTTTCAACCGTGGATTTTCCGTCTTTCTGGCAGTACAAAATTAAGTATACATCTTTATACGTATGTCGATCACACACGCAGAAACTTCTAGATTTTTTGGCTATTGTGAATGACATTTTGTTTGATTGATTTTAGGCAGGAGAATAAATGTGTGATAAGAGATCAAATTACTTTAAATCCACGTCAATAAATTGTTGATACATCGATTTTTAATTATTACAAGTCAATAGAATTAACGGTTAGTACAGTGATATCGTATTCGAATACTTTAGTATAGGGATGATCGATATTCATCGATGGTAGAAAAACGTCGATGTAAAAACATCGATGTTATGTCCTCGATAACATCGACACATCGATGTTACGAGAATAATATCGAAACATCGATATTACTCTAAGCTATCTAGTATTTAAAAAGTCTTGTAGCTGATTTAAAACAAGATCCATCACTTTTATGGCAAGTTTTAGGAACCACTTATCCAAACTTGAAAAAAATTGCCATTAAATATTTGTGTTGCACAGCAACTTCAACAGCTTCAGAGAGACTTTTTTCAAAACCTGGGCAGCATTTGTATCAACAAAGGAGCAGATTAAAAGGGAAACTTCTAACAAAATGACTTTTTTGCAAAGTGTACCAAATAAATACTGGCAATGTTAATTTTTAAGAAATAAAATAATAGATTATAATGGTTGTTTATTTTGCTACATAAACATCGATGTTTTTCTTTCGATATATATCATATATCGATACTCTTGAATCGATGTTAACATCGATATTAACATCGATGTTTTTCTAATATCGATCATCCCTACTTTAGTATCCTTTCCTTAATTTTTGAATTCATTTTGTTTTATTTTCTGTCCGGGAAAGCTATTGATAGCTAGAATAATTTAATACAATTCTAGAATGGAAAGATGGAAGAGATCAAATTATGTTAATTTAAATTCCATGTTTTGTTTTAGAGAGTGTTTTGTTTCGTATTTCGTATTTTGTTTTCATTTAGCGAATTTCGAAAACTCGAAATTCGGCTATTACAGTAGGTGTCATGACGCAATCTGAGAGTCCGGGACTATGGCAGAAATCTGTTTTGAGGTCCCTAGAGTACGAAAATGATATTCACTAAAATTTATATATATATATATATATATATATATATATATATATATATATATATATATATATATATATTATATATTTATGTGTTCCCACGATAACTCTCGAACGAAACGTCTAACGCTTATGAAATTTTGTGTGCGGACTGGATTCTGAATTGGCTTGGCTAAGTTCGTTAGCCAGACACGTCGGATGCCCAGAAGTAGGTTTTCTGGCCATTTTTTATCATTCGATCCTATCATAAGGCAGTTCAATTTTTACATCGTTGAAAAGAAAAAAAAAAATTATGAAGAAAATATTCTTATAATTTTCTTTCTATTTTAAGTATTTTTCGAGAAAATGTAAATTTTCACTTTTATTCTTTCTTTGTTAGTCTAATAAGTAATTTATATTTATATCTCAGTTCTTTATTAAGTATAAAAATATTTCACTTTTTTATTAAAGAATTTTGTGAGAACAAGTGAAAACTATTCACATATATGTGATATAACACACATACATGTATAGAGTTTTGTTTCTCATTTATTGCATTATAATTAGCATGGTTCTATCCCATGTTAAAAAATGTAAATTAAACAGATTTTCTAAGCTAATGTAATGAAGAATTTTTTTTTTTTATTGAATTTTTAAGTAAACAAGAAATTGAAGATTATGTTATGATATAAATATTATTAAATATGAAACAAAACAAAATATGTACAATGTACATATGTATGTACGGAAAAATATTTTGAATCGATTTTGAAAATCTTTCCACTAATAATTAATAATGTTAAAAAATTAAACCATTTCAAATGGATTTAAGGTATTTTATGTGAGGTCAAGGTTTTCGGGACCTAAAAAGGCCAGAAATTAATTAACCAATCGATTTTAAAAATTTTTTCACAGTTAGTAAGTTAAAGTATTTGAATTAATTAATTAAATGATGTCCGCAAGAAGCTTACGGACTGCCATAAGTTATATGAGATCCTTAGAACCCTTTTCTTACTGTTAGAGTACTAGACTTGTATGAGTTTCGCCAGGATTTACTGATCCCATAATTGTAAAAAATAAACTAAACGACCAATTTTAAAAATTTCTTCACTGTTACAGAGCTAAACTATTTTAGATAGATTTAGAATACATTATGTAAGGTCCGGCAGGGTCCACAGGACCCAAAAGTGTCAAAAATAAACTAACTGACCGATTTTGAAAATTTTTTCACTGTTACAGAGATAAACTATTTTAGATAAATATCGATTACGTTATGTAAGGTCCGCCTTGGTCCATAGGACCCAAAAGTGTCAAAAATAAACTGCCTGATCGATTTTGAAAATTTTTTCACTGTTACAGAGCTAAACTGTTTTAGATAAATATAGATTCCGTTATGTAAGGTCTGCCAGAGTCCATAGGATCCAGAAGTGTCAAAAATAAACTAACTGACCGATTTTGAAAATTTTTTCACTGTTACAGAGCTAAACTATTTTAGATAAATATAAATTACGTTATGTAAGGTCCACCAAGGTCCATAGAACCCAAAAGTGTCAAAAATAAACTAACTGACCGATTTTGAAAATTTTTTCACTGTTACAGAGCTAAACTATTTTAGATAAATATAGATTACGTTATGTAAGGTCTGCCAGGGTCCATGGGATCCAAAAGTGTCAAAAATAAACTAACCGACCGATTTTGAAAATTTTTTCACTGTTACAAAGCTAAACTATTTTAGATAAATATAGATTACGTTATGTAAGGTCTGCCAGGGTCCATGGGTCCAAAAGTGTCAAAAATAAACTAACCGACCGATTTTGAAAATTTTTTCACTGTTGGGGAACTAACTATTTTAGATAGACATACATTACGTTATTTAGGGTCCGCCAGGGTCCATGGGACCCAAAAGTGGTAAAAATAAACTAACCGACCGATTTTGAAAATTTTTTCACTCTTACAGAGCTAAACTATTTTAGAGAAATATAGATTACGTTATGTAAAGTCTGCCAGGGTCCATCGGATCCAAAAGCGTCAAAAATAAACTAGCCGACCGATTTTGAAAATTTTTTCACTGTTGGGGAGCTAAGCTATTTTAGATACATATAGATTAAGTTATGTAAGGTCTGAAGTGTCAGTAGGACCTAAAAGTGTCAAAAATAAAATAACTGACCGATTTTGAAACCTTTTTACTATTACCAAGGTAAACTATTTTAGATAGGTACAAGTTGTGTTATCTGAGATCCACAACTGTCCTGCGGATGCAAATGCGGCGTAGAATGCTACACAACGGGTTTTGAATATATATATATATATATATATATATATATATATATATATATATATATATATATATATATATATATATATATATATATATTACATAAAGTCCGCCTAGAATATACGGTCGAGCTGATTTTTTAATGAGGTCCACCGGGATCTTGCAGATCCGAAAACGCCAGTAATAAGCTATCGAACCGATGCTAAAAAATTTCTCACTGCTAGAGAACTAAATTATTTTAGATGGATACAACTATGCTGCACAAAATTCGCTCGGGTTCTTGGGTCCCCAAAAATACCAAAACTAATTACCCAACCGATTTTAAAAATTCTTTTACTCTTAGAAAGCTAAACTATTTTAAATAGGTACAGGTCTTAGATGAGATCCGCTAGTGCCCAAGATTTGGAAATTCGCTATGTTATGCAGATGCTGCGACAGGGGTATTTTATTTTCTACTGTATTATTAAATTTTTGAAATTATTTAATTTAAACAATTAAAAGAGAGAACACATTTATATAGATTCTTCGAGTCGGGGAAAAACGAACAAAAAACTTTCTTTAATTTCTTCTATATTAATTAAAAAGATTCACATAAGTTAATTAGAAAAATTTTAAATCTAATAACGAAAAATAAAACGGTACGTAGGAAAAATAAAGGAAAAACATGACGTGAACAAAATGAAAAATGTAAAAATATCTGTTTTTCTCATTCCAATTTAATAATAATTTACGTTCCCGATAATTCTCGATATTTCTTCAATATAATATTTGATATGCTGTTACTTAGGAACGAACGTACCACGCTTGCCTGTCGAAGCCGAAACGACAAAAACTTATTTTCGCATATTGAAAAATATACGATTAACTGTCATGTTTTCAAATTTATGTTCAACGTGAGCGTTTGGAAAAAGGAAAAACTTTCCAGTAAAAAAAATATTAATTAACTCAGTGGCAACTTTCCAATCATAAAGGAAAAACCGACATATTGAAGGGAACAAAAATAATGTTGAATATTTTTGAAGTGGATTCGGGGGAGAGAAGGCACGGGAAAATAAGATTAAATACGTATTTTGATTGGACGGGAAAAAATTTATATTGTTTATAAGGAGGTCAGAGTTGAATTTTGATAGAAGATTTTTAATTTATTATTAGAGGAGGATTGAATTTGAAAATTTACTGTGGATTGTGTAATTATAAGTCAAAAAGGATTATTCTGATTTAACAAAAGAATTCTAATTTTTACAGTGTACAGTGTATTATTATTTATTTAATAGGGTGTTTGACTGGAATTATAAAAAAAAAAAAACAGACTATTCTAAAAGCCTTGTTTTTGCAAATAAGTTAAGCAATTTCTTGTGTTTTCGATAAATTTTGTAAAAACTATCAAAAAAATAATTGTTTTGTTTTATGTTCTGTCCATTCTTGAGGAAAATGGAAAGATCAAAAGTTTAATTTTTATGGCAAGAGTAATATTATATAGTAAGTATACTTAAGACTAAACAGTATTAATGGTCCTATGGTCTACCCTTTTAAAATATGTAGTAAACTTAGAAGAGGCACAAAACTTTAAATAAATACGTTAAAACAAGGGATAGATTCAAGCTTGACGCAAATTGTTATCTTCGATACTGCAACAAAATCATTTGCTAACGTTTTGATTGAATCAATAGCCAGAGGCGTAATTACAATGGAGCTTGTGGAATAGTTCCTCCAGTGTTCAGGGAAAAGAGAAAAATGTAAAAGGTTGGAGATTTCTTATTTTTGTGGCAAGTTTTTCTTCTCTTTTTGCTCGTCAATTGTATTTCAGGGGAAAAATTATCGGAAAAAACACAAAATTTTTTGTTAAGCTCGTCAGCTGTACTTTTTGGGGGAAAATGTACTTTTGGAGAGGGGGTGCTAGAATATAGTTGTTTGCACGATGTTATTTAGTGACCGTAATAATACGTTTAGTCGATTTAAAAAAGTCGATTAAAAAAAATCGATTCTGTGAGATCGATCTAAAAAATCGAAATTTTGAAAAGTTTAATAAAATTAGCTGAGAATTTTTGTTAAGGGACTTAATTGATAGTAGATGGGTAATATCGAGTAAAAACGCCTTACATTATATTTGTAAAGGCGATGAGTTAACTTTCCAATTATAATTATAGTAAATAACGTAATTGAATATGTAGGACGAATACCACGAAATGAACCAAGTTTTTTCAAATATTTCAAACAAGGTAACAAAAAAATATTTTTTAAATAATTCGCTTTTGTGGGAAAAGGATCGTTTGCCAGATAAGTGGTCTTCCTCCCTGTTCTATTGATAGTCTTCTACTGGACTGCGGGAAAGAAAAAAGAAAAGATGGACGTTTCGTTTAATCTTTTTGCTTGACGGGGAAACTAAAATTTTACATATTTGCAGCAATTTTACTTTGCTCATTAACAGAAAAAAGATAATTTTTGAGGCGGTAGCGCTTGAGTCAAATTCGCTCCTACGGTAGTTAGGTTTCTACCAATAAGTACACATAAAGAAGAACAACAAACATTAGCTATTCATTGGATTTACTCACTTACAATCACCTTACAATATTATTTCACATAATTTTAATGGGATTTTAATTTTATTTATTTATTTATTTATTTATTTTTTAAATTTTAAAATTAACTTTAAGTACGTATGCATGTTAAAATTTAAAAAAAATTTAGAAAAGTTCGTTTTTAGGTCTACATAAATTATTTTTCTTTAAAAATATCATTAAATGTTAAAAATAAATAAACACTTTTTTCATAAAATTATGACGTGACAAATATTTTATTTAGGTTTTTACACTATAGAAAGTATGAGGAATACGAATCACATAAATTCGTTCACGAGGAAAAAAAAACTTCTTTTTGTTGCCTATAGTGTAATCGATTCATAAATCGATTCAAATGAAAAAAAAATCAAAAAAAGAATCGATTTTTTAAGCTTCGATTAATCGATTTAAAATCGACATCTGTAATATGAAGCCCTCGGATGTAGAAGACTCGTCCATTTACCTAAAAATATCTCCTCACAAACCAGAGCAAGTATAAAATAAATTATAAAAACACATTTCTATTTTCTCATTTCCGAGTTCTCGCTTGCAGAAACACACAAATTGATAATATTTGCAGGTTTTCGTTTCAAACACGGAAACTCTCTCACAATGAAATATTTTTAAAATGTATTACATTCATTTACTTGCTTGTCTGACACAATATACACAAATTCGCAAAGCTCAAGGGGTAATTTGATAATATTTCACAGAAAATAATATAAAACCCAAGAGCTATTTTAGTTTAGCGGACTTATATTTAATTACTCAATTAATTAAAAAAAAATGTTCTACACAAGTAAACGGGATGTGCAGGCGGGGACAGAAGAATGGTGTGAGGGTTAAGAAAAAATAATTATAAGGAGAAAATTAACAATACCGCAATTATATTCTTGTTTTTACATTTTTCTTCTCTCATTTTATTTGATGTTAATTTATAATTTACAATCTAATTATGTATTGTAAATGAAAATGTAATTGCAAAATATGTTTTAAGGAATAATTTTTTCCTCTTTTTTTGTAAATCAATTTAATAACATGTTGAGTATCTAATTATTAACAGATTTTCAAATATTCACGTAAATTTTGTTTGAAGAGGGAGAGCAAAATTACGTGCTGGAGTTAAAAAAAAAATTATTTTAAAACTTTTAATTCGTTTGAATATCAAGTGAATCCCTCAATACTTGAGGACTCCAATAGGGGCATGGCTACGAAGTTTACTCTTGAGTTTTTGTTCAAATGGAAGTTAGTATGCCAAATTTTCTTCTATATTAGCTATAATCAAAATTTTAATTTTAATTTTAAAATTTTCCGTCGAAGAAAAGGAAAAAAGCAATGCTCTGACTCTGGTTATGGTGTTCTGAACTCCTGTACGTTATAAGACTATTCGAACTGTTTGGCAATGAAAAATAGTTCTTCTAGTTCTAGACGTTATAGAAATTTAGAAATGTTTTGTCGTTTTTGCAGGAGAGATTGTGTTTACTGTATATATGTCATAATTGTCATATATACAGGGCAAGATTTACCTTTGAAAAGCTCCTGAGCCCTTTTTATGTGAGGACGCCCGAGTACGTCACTTGTGGAGACTCCTGAGCACTTCTTTGGAGGCCTTTGATAAGGAAGTCAGAAAACTGTGGAAATTTTCGCAATTTGTCTGTTTTTCCCCGAAAAAAATAAATGACGAGTAAAAAAATAACATAAAATACCTATCCTATAGGAAGAAGTACCTATCTATCCTCTTTCCTCTTCCACGTCTGTTTTGGTGTCTATGAAGCTAGCCCCGCCAAGTCATGACCCCGCGATCCCACTTAGGCTATATTTTTTTGCTATTTTTTTGCTATTTTTTTACCAACGAATTGATTTTTTTGCCACAACCGTTCCCGAGATAAAATGGGGGGGCTGACTTAAGTCTGAAGTCAGCCCCGCCACCCCTATATCTCCGGACCTGGTGTACTTATTCAAATGAAATTTACGGGATATTTTTTTGCTATTTTTTTGCTATTTTTTTTACCAAAGAATTGATTTTTTTGCCGCAGCCGTTATTGAGATACAATGGTGGGGCTTACTTACATCTGAAGTCAGCCCCGCCACCCCTACATCTCCGGACCTGCTGCACTTATTTAAATAAAATTTACGGGATATTTTTTTGCTATTTTTTTGCTATTTTTTTACCAACGAATTAATTTTTTTGCCACAGCCGTTGCCGAGATACAATGGCGGAGATAACTTAAGTCTGAAGTCAGCCCCGCCACCCCTATATCTCCGGACCTGATGTACTTACTCAAATGAAATTTACGGGATATTTTTTTGCTATTTTTTTGCTATTTTTTTACTAACAAATTAATTTTTTTGCCACAGCCGTTACCGAGATACAATGGCGGGGCTGACTTAAATCTAAAACCGGTGTAACCACCACAATATCTCCGGATCTGTTGCACTTATCTAAATGAAATTTGCGGGATATTTTTTTACTAATTAGTCGCTATTCTAACAGTTGATTTGGACAGGAACAAAAGTAGACAATGCAGATCTCTTTTTCATTAATAATCAATTTCAATTTGTAAATAACTTAATAAAATCCAAAATAGTTTTTATACTATGTCATTATTATTATGACAGTTTAACTTCATGTTTTCTTTACAATTTTTAAAAGAAATATTTTTTAGTTTCCTAAAATTGTTGACAATTTTTTTCTTATTAAAAGTTTTCCTAGTTTTTTTAAGTATTATAAGACCTTAAACTGTATTTTAAAGGTGGGTTCTTATTTCCTGTTAATTTATTCTAACCTAAAAAAATTACACTTAATTGTTTTGAGAAACAGCACATGGGGCACATGTGGATATTTTAATAAGCATGCGTATAAACATTTTAGCATCCTGTCGTTGTAGAAGCCAGTTGACATGCGTGTTGTCAAGACGATAGATATATTGGCTGAATTTCATATCCTCATAGGATCGGGCGAAAATTGCGGCCCTAGTTATCTTCGGGGAGCCGAACGAAAAGATTTAACCAAACAGGTTAATGAGATTGGTTCAGTTGAGCAACTCAGGTCGAAAATCGCTAGAGACAACATGAAACCCGGAGACTCAAAGCCGCCGATGTTGCGAAGTAGCGTAGTAATGCACTCTGCATTAAAGGAATACCGTCAATCAACTTTGTTGCATAAAGACCCAATTAAAGCTCTTGAAAAAATGAAACTCACTATGCATGCCAATGTTATCAAAGATATTGGACAGTTTCCATTTTTTGTTGAATACTTCACAAATGAACAAATCCATACTTATAAAAGTATAAGCCGATTATATGGTGGTACCATCTATGTAGATGCAGACTCAAGTTACGTTTCAAAGATATAGTTAATCCGCCATCTTGTGGTGCCTACCATATTGAATTTGAAATGACGGCACATAAATAATTGTATTCTACTTGTAACACCCTTTCATTTGATATCCATATTAAGAGAGTTGCAAAAGAGGTAATCAGTCATTTGCCGTAATGGCCACCATGTTTGAATCCACCATAATACCGAAAGCACAACTTTGTACTGCCATTAAAATCAAAGGTTTGTGCAAAATTTCAGCATAACTAGATATCGGTAAGTATTCGAGAATCGATTTTCAGATAAGGCCGGATAGTTTTACTAAAAGCTTATAATAATACTTTACGGGAGTGGAGTACAGCATACAAGGGAGTGGAATTCGCAATGCCAAATCAACTGTTAGAATAGCGACTAATTAGTAAAAAAATATCCCGCAAATTTCATTTAGATAAGTGCAACAGATCCGGAGATATTGTGGTGGTTACACCGGTTTTAGATTTAAGTCAGCCCCGCCATTATATCTCGGTAACGGCTGCGGCAAAAAAATTTTTTCGTTGGAAAAAAAATAACAAAAAAATAGCAAAAAGATATCCCGTAAATTTCATTTGAATAAGTACAGCAGGTCCGGAGATATAGGGATGGCGGGGCTGACTTCAGACTTAAGTCAGCTCCGCCATTGTATCTCGGTAACGGCTGTGGCAAAAAAATTAATTCGCTGGTAAAAAAATAGCAAAAAAATATCCCGTAAATTTCATTTGAGTAAGTACATCAGGTCCGGAGATATAGGGGTGGCGGGGCTGACTTCAGACTTAAGTCAGCTCCGCCATTGTATCTCGGCAACGGCTGTGGCAAAAAAATTAATTCGTTGGTAAAAAAATAGCAAAAAAATAGCAAAAAAATATCCCGTAAATTTTATTTAAATAAGTGCAGCAGGTCCGGAGATGTAGGGCTGGCGGGGCTGACTTCAGATGTAAGTAAGCCCCACCATTGTATCTCGATAACGGCTGCGGCAAAAAAATCAATTCTTTGGTAAAAAAATAGCAAAAAAATAGCAAAAAAATATCCCGTAAATTTCATTTGAATAAGTACACCAGGTCCGGAGATATAGGGGTGGCGGGGCTGACTTCAGACTTAAGTCAGCCCCCCCATTTTATCTCGGGAACGGTTGTGGCAAAAAAATCAATTCGTTGGTAAAAAAATAGCAAAAAAATAGCAAAAAAATATAGCCTAAGTGGGATCGCGGGGTCATGACTTGGCGGGGCTAGCTTCATAGACACTCTGTTTTGAGGGATTCGTTAGCAGTTTTGTGGAGGTCCCTATTGTGTGGAAGTGATACAACTCAGAAAAATAGTTTTCTCAGTACAGCCATTTAGAAGTTTCTTATTTCCTGCAAGGCTTGTCATAATAGGGTACTTGACTGCTATTAAAAAAAAGATTCAAAATGGTTTGTTTTTACGTAAGAATTAGTTAATTTTTGATAAATATAAAAATTATCAAAAAACCACAGTTTAATTTTAAATGAACAAATTGGCGCGAAAAACGACTTGGCGTAGTGACGTATGCAATGACGTCACGATTTAACTTAAACAGATGTCACTTCAGTCATCTGTACACGGTTCTATATCTATGGTTCTATATTTGTACAAAGCATTACCAACATAATTAACATGTATATGACTGGTTGTCATAGACAATTTATCTAGGGTAGTCATATTTATTACATATTGTCTATCTTGTCTATGGTATTCATATATAAAGCTTATAAATCGTGACGTCATTTTAATATCGCGGTGCGTTTTAGTCATTTAAATAAAGGCTTAAAATTTATAATTTTCAAAATAGAATTTTTAAATAACTAAAGAATATTTTTATTTGTCATTGCTAAAATTGAATATATTTAAGGATAATACATAAAATTATTCAACATTTAAAACAAATTTTGATTACAGTCAAGTACCGTATTATAGAAATTTTTAAAATTTTAGCTGGAATGAAGCATTAATTCACCTTACATTCTAAATAACAAGTTAGTTTTGACAGCATTATAATTTTTGATATGAAAATCTTGCATCCTTGAAGTAAGAGAAGAAGGAAAAAAATGCTTGTCAGTAGCGATGTGTCATTTTCTTGCAATGGAAATGTAAGATAGCAAATTTCAAAAATATGCAAATTTTGCTACATATTACAATCTTTCCTTTACAAGGGCAATGGATAATATAATTTTATTTACATTACCAGTCTTAAATCAAAATTTAATTGCAGATTAAAAATAATGACAAGAGACAAACAAAATTCACGAACAAATACCCGAAATATTTACAATAGCGACAATTTTATTGTGATATACAAAATTTCATTAATAAGCCACTCGGAGATGATGTCAATAAAAGAAACGTTCATCAAAAATAATAATGAAACAGCAGAACGAAGCGAGGAGAAAGAGCTTCAAAGAAGAAAATGAAAAATTTTTCCGAGAACAAAGAAGCAAGCAAGGCTCTTGCTGCTTACTTATTTTTGTCAAGATATTTTTGTTTTCGTATTTCTTTTTTTTTTGAATGCTTACACAATGTTATTTTATATTTAAAGGGCAATTTTCAGCGAATCACAAAATAAACAAGTAACATTATATTGACATGCTTCAATGGATAAAATAAAATAAAAAACTGTTGGATGGAATTGGTTTTGTTTCGTGGCAGATAATTTTATACATGTT